>JAPTYQ010000009.1:19518475-19565879 GCA_029814465.1 Ostorhinchus cyanosoma
ATTCAAGAAAATTTAATTTTCTTGAATATTACTTCCAATGTTTTACTAGTTCAACCAGCTGAACAAGCAGAACAGTTGAACCAGGAATATTCAACACTATTAGGATCACATTTTGACAGATTTCTTGAAAACAGGTCAATTATGTTTAAATAGAATTGTGCTGCTTTAAAAATAATTTAACCTGGTTTTAAAGGGAAAAAAGGGATAAAAACAGACAAAACACTGCATTTTCCAGTGGAAGTTGCTCATATTTTTCTATTTGCATCAAGTTGTCCTTCCTTTTCACGATTTTTTGACCTTTTTACTTTTATGTGCTGCTAGTCCCACTAAAACTTATTTTACAGCTAATATTCTTGTAATTTCCTCATTAATTTTGTGTAATTTGAGCAGTTTTGTATCATGAAATCAGACATGTTGATGTTTTGACTTTTCTAACAAATTGAGCAGCTTTTAAGATTATACTTGATTTCAAGGAGATAAAAATATTAAACATACTTCACTTTACAACATCTGCAACATGTTGAATGTTTTTGTTTTATTCTAAAGTTTCCCCTCTGGATTTGTTCTATTTATAGTTACCTCCAGGGATCGGATTTCTTTTTAACACTGGTGAATGCAGGAGGTGCAACTATCACTTTTCATAATTGATTCATTAGTCGATTAATTAATAGGTTTATAAAATGTCAGAATAGCATCACAGGGAAATTAAAACAAACCAAGTGAAAGCATTCCTTTTGGTTTAATAAAGTCTATTATTAAAATGTGAGATTCAAGGACTGATGTGGCCTGAATGTAAATAAGGCTGATAATCAGATAAGGAGGTGCATTATGGGAACTGTAGCACTTTATACTGTTAGTTTTGTGGGATCTGCTGCTTCAATTTGGAGTCTCCTAACTTTACTGAAAATGGTAAAGGAGAGATGATGAAAAGGAGACTTAACCTCCAAAAGCCACCTGAAGCTCCTTTTTGTTTAAGAAATACCATTTCAGCACTAAAACAGTGAAGAATTGATGAGTAACAGTGAATATTTGCCAGATTATAACCTAAAAAATGTCCATCGAGTCACTGTCCTGAAACAATGTCTGAAATCACTGCTCAAATTCACCAAAAACCATCTGACAGAATCAAACTTTAACATCAGTAACGTTTCACCTCCAAACACCTCCATTTCTCAACATCCCATCGGCTGCCAGCGCCGACGCTCTGACCTACAAATAAACCTCCAGACATCCAACTTCAACCACAACATCATTATTATTAAAACCCGTCTAGTCACTTCACCAATAAAGTCTATTTTCTGACAAATTAAATTAGTGAATGATAGATAAAATCTGACAGTTAGAGCTTCTTTTTCTACAACCTTCTTCACAAAACGTGAAAATATTTAATAGAAAATTAACAAATGTGAAAAGCATCAAATTATCTCATTTCAGAAGCTGCCACCTGTAAAATATTCTTGTTCAAAAAGAGATAAATCCAGGATGAAGACAGCTGCAGCATATTTTCTAAACATTTTTGTTTAAATTGCCAGACCTTTAAACAACTGTACTTGTCTATTAACAGCAAAATGTACGAACATTTCAATTCTACTTCCAAAAGCTGATGTGAAGTTTGTGTTTCTATTCGTTAAGTGTTATTTGGGTTTGACCTTAACGTTATTAATGATTATTTTCAATACAGAAAAGTAAAAATAAAGGTTTTTGACTAAAGTGAGACAAAAACAAACAGAACTCACAACAGAAACACTTTGCGGATGGATACGCCATCTGAAAATAGTCCCCACATCCATCTTCTCACTGCATTTCAACACAAACTGCCCTTTTAAACTTATTCACACAGGTTCATTTCGACTGTATCTTCATTTTTCAACATGTTTCAAACACATGACAAACACTCAGTGCTTGTTCAGATGCTTCTTTCCTTCCCGCTCCTCTTAAATAGTACTCAACTTTTCTGCAAAACATATGATCTGACGCATTATGTACAGACATGTTTTCAACCACTTTGAGTTCAAAAATAAACTTTTTGGAATATTTGTCATTGCTTGCGTCACAGAAAAATACGTACGAAGAAGCTCCGCAGCGGCGAAAACGCAGGTGCAGCAAAGGGGCGGGGCTTAGGGCTGTCAATCACAGTGACTGGGGTTAAAGGGCAATGCCTCCAAATGGTGCATTTAGGGCTAAAGTATCAAACCACACTATTAGAGATGCTCAAAAACTGAAATCAAAAGGTATTTTTCATCTTGATTTTGTGTGATTTGTTTTCGTGCAAAGTTGCTGGTTTAAGAAGGGGGTTATTTTTAAGGGAAGGTTTTACACTTTTTGGTGGAATTGCCCTTTAGAACATTGACCTGAAGGGTGATAAAACTCGAAGCCTGAGGGTTAACAGTTAAAAAGCTAAAAGGTGCAGATGTTTGTCCTCAGTTTCCTCCACAAAACATGCCTCAAACAACAAATTTCCCTGCATGTGACATAGAGATGGGAATTGATTAGTCATACCATGTTTTCTTCAGCAAATTCTCTACTATATATGTCATTTTCTCTTACTAGTCATTATCTACCTTGACCAAGAGTGTAAAATTTAGCTCAGAATTAAATAAGAATATTCATTTTTATTTAGTTCTTCTTTACCCAATGAGCAAAGACATTACTGCAATTATTTGACTGGTCAAACTAAAATCATGTCAAGAATTTAATTACAATAGTTATTTTTGGGGTTTATTTCCAGTTAAAAGAAGCAGCATAAACAAGCATTGATCTATTTCAGGTAAACATTTCATGAAGCCAGTGAACAAATAATAAATGCAGAGATCTGGATATTCTCTCTCAGAAAACATGCAGATATACTAAAACAATTTTTTTTTAATGATGTGAAATGATTGTGCATTAAAAAAAATGATATAACATTGATGGTTTAGTGCAGGAAAAAGCTGATTGATTACTTACTGTACTGTAAATGGAGTCCAAGTAATAAATACTTCAATAAATAAATGATTGCACCTGGAACCTCAATCTCAAAGGTATTAATAAAATAAAACTAACCATTAAAAATTAGCCGATAAAATTTTTTTTAGCTATTATTTTAGTTAATTATCATCAGTGATCATTAATTTGTTCCATTGATGTTAATTACTCTCTACAGTTTCTTTTCACATCAGTGCAGTTAACAGATCTACTGAACAAAATGAAGACAATACAGATACGCAACAGTGTAAATAAACACATTGGTTGAAAATTCTCACTGTTGTCCCTAATTTTTTCCTTTTGTGCCATGGAAACAAATATTTTCAGTATAAAAAAGTTAACTGTTTTAAAGTCATCAGCTACATTTATATATATAAAATTATATAACTTTTTTAACTTACAAATCATCCTGAAAACTGGGATTTTAAAGCTTTTTATCTAATCATTTTCATGATTGTCTGCTTTTTGTGATCACTCCTGGAGAAGAGATTCTTGACTTCATGTTTCAGTAATTCTTAGTACAGTTTTCATTATATATCAGGCATCAGACATTGAAAAACATACCAGTATCTTTGTGGGCGACCATGAATAGAAAGTGAAACTGTCAGAAAAAGATGTCAAAGAAGAAAAAGAGGAATGATTTGTAACGATTCCCATCTCTAATGTGATGTACGTTGACCTCAGTCAGACTTGTTTCTTATGCAGGTTTCATGTGTTTTATACGAGTAAACTGATCCTTCAATCACCATCTGCACCTTCACACATCAGATTCATTCACAAAATACATAATTCTTTATAAAAAACATCTTTTAGGACTGATTACTTCTTAAACTTCTAATGCATCACTTTCTCCGTCATCAAGGCAGTGACGTTTATGTCAGTAAAGGTGCATTTTAACAGGTTGGGTTTTGGGGATTTCAAAAAACTGGGGAAGATGAAATGATTCCCATCTTCATTGGTCATTTTTAAATCTCTTTCATTGTTAGGTTTGATGGTGTAGACTCCTTTCTGAACTGCAAGGTCAGAGAATACAGCAAAAAAAATCAACATTTTCAGTATTTCTTTCATGTTACCACTGTTGTCAAATTTGCATTTTACTCAGAATTGTGAGATTTTTCATGTATGTCAAAGGTTTTTTTGGAGCCAAGTGGCAGGTTTAGTTGACTTAGTGGCTCCCAAACACAGCTCAGTGTGTTTCACCTTATTTTGAGGATATTATCAACACCTTTGATAAGTGGCCTGCACAGAAGCAGCACACGGAGGGTTGTGAAAGTCAGAGAAAGTCTCATTAAATCATCTTTTCGTTTCTATCATGGCTCTGTTCCTTTTCAAAGTGGCTGATGAAGCTGAGTTGGCCTCACACTGGTGGTTATTTCTAACCTGATGGCAGATAAAAGGGGTCAGATCATCCCTGCGGAGCTAATCAGCAGACAGGAAACAGTCGGAAAGGCCCGGGTGCATAAAGCTCTGTTTGCTGGTTTGTTAAACGTAGCTGACATCACATTAGCGAAGTTTTCCTGCGCTGTGTGTTTGCATTTTTCATTCACATGCAGATAAGACTCGTACAAGCTAATGCCTAAAAGGAAAAGCATCTTGGGTTTTTCTTGACTTCAAGCTTTGCAAGAGCATTTTTTTTTCTTTTTTTAAAAATTTTGAGTTAAGTGCCTTCGAAGGAAAAGCTCCCCGGCCACCAGACGTTGCCGCCTCCTGTTGGTGGGCAGAGCCTCCTCTCTCTTTGCAGACCGTCTGATTGGGGGGAGCGGTGAGTGGGCGGATTCTTCTTCACGTCCGTCACAGAGGTCATCTCCTCGCCAATCCCGTTGAGCTCTTGGAGCAAAGGAGGGGATGGGGGTCACTTGAGCCGGTCCGATCTGAACGTCTCCTCCACTGCCGGGTCAGCCAACATCAGGTCTCCGTCCAACATGTCCAAAGCTAGGGGGTCCATGCGGAGCGGGTCATCCAGGGAGAACGGGTCCATCTCAAAGCCGGGGACGTGGGACAGAGCACTAGCAATCTCTTTAGACAGACCGGGCGGCGAGTCCCCTGGAGACAGGAAACGACATGCCTTTAACACTTAAACCGGCTGCACGGAAAGGAAACATCCACATGTACAATAAAATTTTCAAATAATTTATTCTTGTTCATTTTGTTACTTATTTTACAACATTTTGTTGTTTATTTGTCACTTGTCGTACATTTTGAATTCATTTTGTTTATTGTTAATAATTCTGGTGATTTGGTTCATTTCTGCAACATCGAACTGGGGTTGTATTTTTTCTGTCTACAGTGATAAAGAAATCTCAAAAGTTTTTTTCTGTTTCTTCAGTGTAGTTGTTTCATCTACAGTGGAAAAAAGTTTTACAACACCCAGTACATTTGTGATGTGCTCCATTTAGAATTACTCTCCATGCTTCCTTCTGCACATGCTTTGTCCCATTGAGGTCAAAACTGGATGTTTCAGCAGATAATGAAACGCATCCAGGACATGACATGTTGAAACTGTCAAGAATTTAGTTTTGCTATTTTTTTTAATAAACAAAAAATTATTCGCTTTTTTTTTGTCGGTCTGATGCAGCCGCACCTTTTGAAACACAAAGATTTTTCTGCAAATATTTCATGATATTTGAGATGTAAAACTCTAAAAATGTTTTTTTCCATTACTTCCAAGGAGGAATGTTCTATTTTATCTCTTAAGACTTTTTGTCTCTGCATCATATGTTAGGGTTAACCCTGATTAAGTTGTAGACACAGGTTTAGTCATCTAAATGCCTAAATGTTTTGTCTAGATTCTAGCTGATGCACATTCAGGTATTAACAGGATGAGTTTAACGCATTATTAAAGCATTTCTCTAAGACTGGATCATTTTGCCAGTTTCTCCTTCCTAACATTTCCGGTTTGTTTTATTAGGTTTATATCTTAATGTAGTTTATATTTAACTTTAATTGTTTTGGCCACTGAAATCATGTTTAGTAGATGAAGAGATGATGATAACCTATATTTCTGAGTGAACGTGGTCATATCTGCTCTGTCATCTCACCTGTGAGGATGATGTTGGGGACGTTGTGGCGTCCTTCCCCTCCGCTGTAGTTCTGGTTCTGATTGTTAAGGAGCTGCTGGTCTCCACAGTCCTGCAGCTCCAGGGGACCCTGTGTGTTGGACGGGAACTGGTTCTTATCGGAGCTGCTGCAGGTCAGACCACTGTGGTTCAGAGAGAGGCCGTCGCTCTGGGGGTCTGTGGTGAACTGTAACGGACCCAAGAGATACAGCTCAATCTAAAATGTTTACGTTTCTTTAACTGCAGTAAAAGCTGAAACAGCTCCACAACAGACTCTTGGTTTTACCTGCTGGTTGGATTTGAGCTGCACATTCAGGTAGGGGTCGTCCAGAAGAGAATTGAACAAGGCATCCTGCACAACATCACAAACACATCATGAAAAATCAAACACTCTTAGAAAGATATCAAAAGATCAGATTTATGGTCTTTAGTGTATATCATCACATTTTGGAAGTGCTGCTCTTTGTTGAGCTGTGTTTATACAAAATTCTGTTTTATTTAAATAAGTCCATTTTAAGCTGAAATAGGCTAGTCCAGGTTGAGCTCAGCTTCAATTTCAGGTAAATCCCCTCCGATGCAGAGTCAAAGACACCTCCTGACGTCTGTGTTTTTATGCTGATCACATGTCACATCATCTCACACACAATGAGCTCCATAAATAGAATCAGATGCAGTTTCACCTCACCATTACATCAGACCTTGAACATGACACCGAACCTCTAATCCTCACACAAACACGGACGACCTTCCAAACCTACATCTGGTAATGAGTGCCTCTTAAAGCTGAGTGAAAACATTTCATTTTGTTGTTATCGTGAGTCAGACTCATCAGGTTAGTTCAGGGTTTTGTACAAATAAGTGTCAGTTGCAAAAATCCACTGTGTAAATACTGGACTGCAGTAGAGTATGACAACATAAACACTAGGAATAAAGACAGAGAGCAGCTCAAAGCTCCATAAGTCCACTAGAGGGTGTTGTCTTCATTAAAGAACTGGACAAAACATCTCAGAGATTCATGACACTATTATACAACCATTAGCCTGATAATTACACATAATTATGATGTTTATATGTAGCCTGAGGGTTAGAAATAGGTCCTAACATCCATAAATGACTGACTAATATAGTGGTGTAGATGTACGCCATCAGTGGTGTGAACTTATCTAATTTAAATCAGAGTGTACTGTTAAAAAACCAACTAAATAAATGGGTAAAGTTGCTTAATCAAAAATAGATACTTTGAATGTCTATGAATACTTAATGATGAATGGCAAGACACTGAAATCGTGAAAGATCTGAATGAAAATGTATCTAACAAATGTTAAAAGATGCTTAATAAACAATGAAAAACTTTGATTAATGAATGTTTAAGGCAAAAATATTAAGATAATTAATAAATGCTAAAAGAATCAAAAAAAGAAATAATGTAAATATAGAAGATGTTTTGTGAAAAATATTGCATAGAACAGAAAAGAAAACATGATTTAGAAACAATGTTAAATGCTTAATCGATGACAAGCACTTGAAAAATAAGTAAATTGTTTTGGGTTGCAGCAACTGACTATGAGTTTCAAAATGAAAGTCCTATAAAGACAGTCCAGTAGCAAACAGCAGAACGACAGTCAGAATAGCTGCAAAACTTAGTGGATTGTCTAGCAGATAAAAAGAGAAATGAACCAAACCGGTGTGGTATTGACTGTATTTGTTCTGAGGTGTTTTTAAGGGAAGTTGAGAGGTGGATTTTCAGTGGTTACTCACGTTGTAGAGGCCCAGGTCGGTGGCCAGGTTGTGGCTGATCTGTTGGAGCTGTGGTAAGGTCCGGACCCTCTGCTGCTCCGCCTGCTGTTCCACCTCCTGTTTGACCTGACACTGTGACGAAGATGAGGAGGATGACGAGGGGCTCTGACCACACTGATCCAATGAACCCTCACTTTTAATGAGTGGTGAGTTTGCTGTGTTCACCTGTGGCCCCATCGGCCTCTGAAACACATCAGACTCACAGTGAATGATTCATTTATGTTATAATTGCACTTCCCATATGGGATGTGTTTGATCACCAACTGGCTGAGTACC
This sequence comes from Ostorhinchus cyanosoma, assembly GCA_029814465.1. Lineage (NCBI taxonomy): Eukaryota > Metazoa > Chordata > Actinopteri > Kurtiformes > Apogonidae > Ostorhinchus > Ostorhinchus cyanosoma. The sequence goes on from JAPTYQ010000009.1 coordinate 19,526,569, forward strand.
ATACATAATAATCTTGTGAGTGAATTAATTTTGTAAATGCTGGCCTCACTCAACCCATTTTATAACTGAGAAAAGACTTCAGTTATAAATATATCGTTGGAAATATAGAAATTTAAGATGAAGAAATTGTGTCCGTGTACGCATGGCCGTCATGTCATTCGTACCGTTCCAAAGTGCTGCTGCATGTGCTGGTTGTGTGAGTTCCGTAGGTTCTGCAGGTGCAGCTGCTGCAGTGACTGCATCTGTTGTTGTTGCTGCGGCTGCTGGAGGCGGTGCAACTGTTGGTGGTGGTGCTGGCTCTGCTGGGAGCTGGACAGACCGGAGAGGGGCTGATGGGAGCCGGGCTGGTGCTGGTGGGACTGGCTTAGGGGATACGGGGGCAGCCTCTGGTCCAGGGGGAGTTTACTGGTGTCAAGAGGGACGCCCTGCAGGTGAAGCAGAGGGAGGTGTTAGTACAAGAAGAGCGTCAACCACAGAGGAGGCTGAGACCAGTAAGGAAGTCTCTGCAGGTGCAGAGTCATAATAAGCAGCTGGTCTACTGGTGTTAGGGCATTTTTACAGCCAAAGGTGTGAAACACAATCTACATTTAGTTGTTTGGTTTTGCAATATGATTTTTGTAACAACTATTATGTCCTGCTGTTATCACCTACACGCTGCATTTCTATGTTTTTAATATTAACTGGTTACAAGACAAGTGTACATTTGATAATGTTTTGGGTTTGTTTTTAATGAATATTACATGTGGCTCAAATATCTACCTATTGCCTAAAACTACAGGTGTACACTTAAAAGGAAAATGCACATATAAATGTGAAAAATATAAAATTAACAGAATAATAAACAAAATATATATAAGTATTTGAAGGGTTAGGGCATTTTTCTTTTGATTTTGGTAACAGCAGCCCTTCATAAGTACTCGGCTCAAACATCCAGAATGTTTTTTGACATGGTAAACAAACATTTGACCAGACTGAGATGACCTCTCTTGGTTGGTCCACAGACCGTCTGTCTGGTCCAGTTTCTGGTCCAGGGGAGGTTTCACACCTGCACATTAGCTCCAGATCAAACTGGAAATTCTGAAAGTCCGACGCAAATGAGGTGGAGATGGAAGTGGACTAAAGCTTTGGGGCAGCTTATTCCAACAATAAAAAACTCATTCAATACCCATTCAATTCAGTTAGATTACAACAGCTTTTAAGAAGCAGTAAAGGTTTACTAAAGTAAACATGTAGAAAAATGTAAGAGTTTGAAAAACAAGATTAAACTGTAGAACAAAACTCATTGTATATTTTAAATATACATCTACACATCTGAGAATTTTTTCCAGTGACCTTGCGTTCTGTGTATTTCAGATCAGTTCTGTGAATATTTTAGCCCAAACAATTAATCCTCACCCATTCCATCCTCATATTTTGCAAAATTTTCACCGTCTTGATTTTTAATTGAAAATTTTGTTTATGTGAGTTGTTACTTTGAACTGTATTTTTTCAGTTATTGTGGTTGAATTAGTTGATTGATATGGCTCTCTTGGCCTGTTCATGACAGAGGTTTTAGTCTCCATCAGTCTCACCTCATATATAAATTTACACCTCTATGATGAAGGAAACTGTGTTTGTTTACGTATAGGTGTGTTTCTATCTCATGTTGTTATGTGAATTTTCAGTCTGTGCATAAATAAATATGTGTTGTATCTGTGTGAGTCTTCATATATTGCCTCTATGACAGAGGACAGCACTTGTTTGAGTTGTATGTGTGTCTGTATGCTATACCTGTATGTGTATGTTTACATGTTACCTGTGTGTGTGCATCTCACCTGTGTGATGGAGGACAGTGTGGGGGAGATGGTGGGGGAGAACTGTTTGGAGTGATGCCTCCTAGTCTCCCCTCCCATGGGGAGGATGAGCGGTGAGAGTTGAGCCCGTCTCCGCGGTGACGTGCTGAGTGCAGGCTGACCCTGCCCACTGAGCAGCGGCGAATAGGATGAAGAGCAGGAGCTGGACCCGCCCACTCCGCTGCTGTAGCCGGGGTTACTGCTGGAGGCCGACTGGAGGGAGGAGTTACTGAGGGACGAGTGCAGTGATTGGCTGCTGAGGGAGGACGGCAGGGAAGGGGAGGAGCTGAGCGATGACTGCAGAGATGGGTTGCTGAGTGATGAGTGCAGAGAGGCGGAGCTCAGTGAGTTGGAGAAGGAGTGGCTGCTGAGAGATGACTGGATGTTGGGGTTACTTAGTGACGACTGCAGAGAGGGGTTACTGAGCGCGTTCTGTAGAGACGCTAGGAGACCTGAGCAGAACAAACAGAAAACAGTAAAGAAAAGTTTACCTGGACTGATGTGCAAAAAAGAAATAGTCAAGCAACTAAGATATGTTCATTAATGTCATTCGCCATTGGAACAAAATAAATCCTGAAGTTATACAAAAGACAATTACTGTACTTCTATGCCGACATTAAACTGTGAATAACACACAAAACATAAAATCCTACATGACCAGACAATGTTTAAAGACAGTAGGTTGTTTTAGTGAGTTACGTGCAGCTGCTATTAACTGTGTAAGTATTTGTTAGCTACTATAACTACTCAAGACTTTAATTACATAGGATTTTACAGGAAAAGGGTATAGATGTCCTTTACAGGATACAAGCACATTAAAGTAAAAGAAACAAGTGCTGCAAAATTAAATCAATTGTAATACCATTTTGTGTATTTATATAATCAGGTGGAGGTTCAGATTTAGGAGGATTTATGGTGAACCAATAGAGGAAATGAAAAAAATAAACACAATCTCTGCTGTCAGGTGATGTTTTGGATTTAGAGATAGTAAGTAGAGAAAGGGAATGTATAAATCATGGAAAATTAGGTCACAACAATTTTTTAAAATGGTTTTGCATTTTTTATACGGGTTAAGCTTGTATGTGCATCTGTGCTTTTTACTTGATAGACAAACAAAGTGAGTGAAATTACAATATCCCCCACAAAAGACTATTTTATCAAAGTGCAGCCATCAATAAAACAGTACACAATGTAAATTCACTTTGCATCAATTCATAAACAAGAGACTGCATAGGCTGTTCAATAAACAGAATGTCTGGAAATAAATCAGTGAATACATAGCCTACATTGTGACAACACGTGAGAGCAACTATTGTAAAAATGCGGTTTTAATTTGACTCTCAAACAGTCTGAAATCTAAATTAAACTGTTATGCTACCACTATGTTCCTAGTAAATAAATATTGACACAGAGAAACATTAGTTTTACACAGTGTTTTGATTTTGCTGATTTTGGATTAAGAGGAAAAACAGACTTAAAGACTGAGATGAAAAAGTGTTGGTTGTTGCTGCACAGATGGGGCCTCAGTCACAGACTGATCAAGTGGCAACTGTTTCAATAGAACAGTGTCTGAAAGTGATATCTTCAACACCTTATTAACACACTTTATGATCAAACTTTACCAACGCAAATAGACAGAGTGGAGATACGGAATGACAATGTTTATTTTCACTGACTATCCACAAGACAAACGTTGAACGTTAATTGATTCAGACTGAAATGCATTTTGAATTTAATTGAACAATACGGGAATACCTCCGCGAAGTCTGGTGATTTTCTTTTGTTATTTCTTTACTTTATTGAAAAGGTGGATAGAAGGAAAGAGGGATTCTTTGTCACTGCATTGACAGACAATAGTTCAGCAGTTTTCCATGTACCAGCATCGTAACATCATACAAAAACTATAAAACTCTTAAAAGACTAAGATTCCTGAAATCACAATAGTATCGAGAAGAGAGAACACTGCACTGATTGAATTAGAGCTTCAGAAGAAAGTCCATCACCCAAGAGAAAACACTGTTTCTGAGCCCAGAAAGACCAACACCAGCGATGAATTCATCCTCCACAGTCTAACGTCAGCTGTCTGGTCTGGAGTCTGCAGGTGTAAAAAGTGACCTGTATTTGCTGATAAATGTAAAATATTTAAGTCTAACCCTTGACTGTGATTAAATATTAATATATGTATAAAACCTAGACTAATGCGCCTTTATGTTCCTGCTTGCAGACTTTTAGTCTCCGTTTAAAATAACCTTTAGTTTAGGGACCGGGCCCCGTGGAGACAGACAGACGGACGACCTGTTTTCACCTGAGCTTGTCCCCAGGTGATGGCAGCAGGTGAAAACATCCCCTCCTCTCTCCATCCCTGCTGCTTTTTATATCCACTCAGTAGGTCAGACTCGTCCACAATCAGCACTTCTGTCTATTTTCTGACCTGGTTTATTACCACAGGGTCCAAAACTCCCTCCTGCCGCGTCTCAGAATATGAAAACACCTTCATTAGACCACAGTCTGTGCTCATTTCTGCTCACTGTTTGTCTTCTACTTATTTGGCCAACGCAGACTTTATAAAAAAAACAAAAGATGCCAGTGAAGTCGCAGAGGGATTCAGCAGTTTACCCTAATTTAAATCACAGGTAACTTACAAACTGCTGAGGCTGCAGGTCTAATTACAGTCTCGTTATTTTCCATCCAGCTCCTTTCTATGAGGAATACAAACTCAAAAGAGAAAAGATGCTCCTAATTTGCACATTAACAGAATTATTAAACACTAAGAAAATGAGGGAAACCCTGGCTTATGAAAACAATAGCAGGGTTTCCTTCATATTCAAACTATTGAAGATTGTTGCCACCACTGCTTGAGTCAACTGTGCAGAGGCTTTTAATTTGAAATGTTCTATACAAGAAGTGGAAATTTGTGGCAACATGATCAATTATTGAGTGAAGTAATACACAGAATTATTGACTAAGAACATCCAAGCACATGTATCCTTGAAAATGGCTATTTTGCACAAAATCTAAAAATCAGTTTCATTGGGTTTAAAGGCATTTTGGAGCTTTGCAGTACATTTCACACAAAAGAGTGAAATTGGCTCAGTTTTTCTGATATTAAAGATACAAAATGTGTTTGAAGAGATGCTGTACAAAACTTATTTCATTTTTTACCATGTGAGGTTTAAAGCTCGGTCTTCCCCTTCTCTACACCTCACATTTTCAGATTGTGTCAAGTTGAGCTCACTTCAGCTTCCTGTCTGTGGTTAGAAGTCACCTCACAAATGATAAGACACATTTTCCGACTGCACTTCCACCCGCTTGCTCTCTCTTTTTCTGTGAGGCTAAATTTAGACTGGCGTCCCGTTGAACATGCTCCTGCGTTTCATCTCACGCATACACTTCCTCTGTTCACTTTCATATTAGTCAGTGAGTCGAAAGCTTTTATCCAGACACATTTCAAACAACTGAGCAGCAATGACACTTCAGGAGCTCCTGCAGGGATTAAACACATCCGAGTTTCTACTCGCAGATCACTCAAGGAGCTTAAATGTTGCTTTGAAACACACTCTATAAATAAATGTGATTTTAATGTGCCATCTGTGTGGATAGTCAAATGAAAACATTAAGTGAAGGGAGAAATGACTGCAGATGCTTTCCTCAGGTGCACTGTACAACTGAACAGTTAATGTCGCATCACGTTCTGTAGAATCATGAGTAAAAATGCAAAGCAGTCCTTCTGATTTTGGATCAAGTCCGGAAACCTCTAAAGGCACTGACAGAGAATTCACTGCTGCACAGATGCCAGGAGCTTCAGTCACACAGACTGATCAGTGGGCATTTCAATAAAGAAATAAATATGTCAATAAAGAAAGTGAACAAAATAAATGTGAAATCAGCCTGTTTTCATCTAGTTGCAACAACATCTGCTATGTTCTTTTCACCTTGCTGTGTCAGTTGTGAATCATTTCCCCCAGACCTACTTGTGTCTTTATCAAACACACTCTCTGTTGCGGTCTGTACTCACCAGGTGAGTGGTGGTGAAAGTTGCCGTTTCCTCCCGGTGCGTTGGCGGCGTTGATGCCCAGCTGGGTGAGCGTGGAGGCTAGGTTCCCTGTGCTGTTGCCCCCGCTTAGAGAGGAGGATCCTGGGTACCCGGGCTCGTCCTGGTCCAGTGGTGTAGGCAGCGGCGAGGGGAAGTGGAGGCTTGAGAGGTCGGGCAGAGAACCACCGGTGTTAAGAGCTGAGGGGACGCCATGGGCCGGGGTGGACGGCTGCTCAGGAGACGTGAAGATACTGAGACAGGAGGCAAAGACGAAGAGAGATTAACAGTGTGCCTCTAAGTTTCACATTCTTTTTCTCTTACTTTTTCATATTTCTTCCATATTAGCTTTTTGTACTTGTTTCATATAGTTTTTAAACATTTTTTCATACTTCTTTGTCCATGCATTTCACATTTATTTCGGAAACATATAAAGGGTTTTCTGAGGCTTTCTATAGGTTTAGGCAGGTAGGATTTCTGGGCTCGAACATGTTCCCTAAGCTCTGATAGAATAAAGAAAATAAAATGCTACAACCATTGAAGAAAACCAAAAAATAAATAGTTCCACAAAAATACATATATTAGGCCTTCAGATAGACCTTTGATGATTATACACAGACATCTGTTTAATTCCAAATGAGTCACACAGATGCTGCATCTTTTTAAATGTTTTCATCTTGCTGTGTCATCATGGATCTATCGTGGGGTCATCAGGCTAATTAGGTTCTGGCTACATGAAACAAATATTTACACTTTCATAAATTAATTATTTAAGAGGAACAGCCTACTAAAACATCTTTTTATATGACTTAATTGTGATCAGCATTTTACGTTTTGAAAATACATTTTTTTCTATGTGGAGACAATGTACCCAAGCCAACATGGGGTGTTTGTATTATTTCTGTTTTTTATGGTTATTGTTGTTTTTTTAGAGCTTGAAAGTGTTCAGTTAGGCCACTTTAACCTGCAGGACTTTCTGTAGTGTGTTTCATTGCCATTTACAAATATGTTGTTGAGCTTAAATTGTGTTCACATCATGTTAAGCTGCAGATATCTGGCCTTGTGGTGAGTCTGGAGAAGTCAGTTAATGCATCGACAGGTGATGAACTTCAAAACTGCACATTTTGTAATGTTAAGATATTTTTTTTGTTGTAATGTTCCCTGGGTATGTTATCATGTCGTGTGTTATTCATCTTATAGAAATGATGGGATGCTGTGGATACTGTGATGCTTTACATTACATAAAACCTTATACAGCTCAAAAGTTCTCAAAATAACAAGAATGACACAGTCCTCTTCAGGCTACTGACTTTGCAATTAAATGATTATTCTCTTCTAAATATTTAGCTTTCTGCAGCATGTCGTCTTTTTCTTCTCGGTTAAAAGCTGATGAGAACATTTGACATTTGATTCTGTTTGAAGATGAAGGGGACAAAAGCACGAGAAGGAACAGAGGAAACTATTTCAGCCTGGAGGGAGAAAAAACTGAACGTCTTTGAGAGAAAACCCTGCTACAGTCTAATCGAATTACAGGCCACACCAAAGAGATGCACAAAAGCCATTACGACATAATGCAGTGTGTGTGATGGAGGAGGAAAGAGGTGTGTGTTTCAGGAGGGACTGACTTACTTTATGTCGGGGACTTCGCAGGATTTTGGTCGGGACGACAGCAGAGGTAACTACAGAAAGAAGAATAAAACATCAGTTCTTCCAGATCCTACTTGGATTCTTGTCCTCTTTCACTGGAGGAAGCAGTAGTGTCTTTACCTTCTTGGTGTCCCAGGGTTTGAGCAGTTTCCCCTCACTTAACACGTTTTCTTCGATCGGGGGAACTGGGTATGGAAACACTGAAGAACAAAAAGAGCAAAGTTACAAAGCAGTTCTGTTTGTGTTTCAGTGGGAAAAACAATGTTAAAGAATTTGTGACCTTTTTTGTGCTTGTGTAAATGAATCAATGATTTGTAAAACTCACTTCTTCTGCTTTCTCCATCACTCTGGCCTGTGTAGACAGAAACGAGAGGTTTTACTGAACTGGAAATACTGTCTGGAGTTCATACTTATTATGAACATTGTGTTGCTGAAGAAAAGCAGTATGGATCTTTATCCTCTTTACAGGAACAGTCATAGCAGGAGGGTCACTTCAACAATGAGCGATTCCACCAGAAAAACTAAAAGGAACATACTTTACACCATGGTTATGTCTGTCTCTAAACTGTCATCAAAGCAATATTCTGATGTTTTATTACATTGTAATTATACTCCCCTCAGCAGCATCAATGCAGATACAGTCTTACAACTGGGGTTATATTCAATGATATTATTTCCAAGTAACACTATTGTTGCACAGCTCATTCATTCTTTACAAAAATAGGGATCCACTGAAGAGAAGCAAAAGAGAACCAGACAAAAATTTGCTTATGGTGATGCTCAAAATGTTAATGACTAATGATGAGGTTTAGATCCTATAGAGACAAATTACAAACATTCAAAAGAGTTGTAAGACTTTATAAAAGTATGCACAGAGATTTTTTCAACAAAATCCACTACACAAACTGGGATCAGTTCTGAATTCTGGGTGAGTTAGTGTACAGTAACACTGTTGTGCTACAACAGTGCCAAAATAGTCACAAAATATCTATTGTTTACATGCAAACTAGTATTCTACTATGATTGTTTTCCCACTATGAATTTGACAGGTATCATATAAATAGCATAGTTTGTTTGGATATTGTGAATTCAAAAACATGTGGAATATGCCAGTATTATTCTGGTTATGAGGATTGTTTCGACATGTTTATATTGCATTTGGAGAATGATTCTAATTTGCTTGTTTTGTCTTGTCTAAAGGTTGCGACACACAACCCGTATGCATTCAGCGAGAGCATAGGAAAAGATCCTCTCTGGATATTTGACACAATCATATTTTATTTTTGCAACACGCTCAGAGCTGCAGGAGCTAAAATCAGATGGAAAAAATGCAGTAATTTGGAAATAAATACCTTCCTCCCTGAAATCCCTACTGTTGGTTAAAATTAAAAGACTACATTTCAAAAAACTGGAGGCTGCTTGACGTCACTGTGGAAGAGATAAGATACATGCTCCAAAGAAAGTCTATATTAGAGGGAAGATTTTCTACAGCCTGAAAACAGAGCCAAGAGAAGGGTCACAAATACAGTTTCCTCTTCCTCATTCAAATGTATTGACTTTTCTCACAATTGTAACATGTCAAGATGAAGGGCGGCTTTTAGTCAAATAAGTAACATTTTTACTGAAGCTGTCCGACTGAACCTAGGGAAACCCTGAATACATCTAAAAATGAGACCTCTGTTTGAATGAATTATTGTTTCTTCATTTTTTTTTCAGTGATGCTAACAAACTGCAGCTTTAACTGAAAATTTCCACAAATGCTTTGTAGCAGCGTATGACTATCACTTTTTTTCCCCAAATTTGTAAAACTCGAATGATAGCCTAATTATCACTAATCCATTAGTCTTTCTGTGCTTATGCACCTGAATCACTTCCGGTGAACAACTTTGAAGATGACTCCATCATAAACACAATCTGTTTGTTTACATAACAAACTGAAATGTCACTCAAGCCTTTTCGGAATTTTGTTGCAAAGTGCATTGTGGGAAGCAAAATAAGTTTCTCACAGATTCAACAAGAAAACAAGCCAGATCGTTGCAACATAAAATTATATGTCCATCAGGGTGTTTTTAAGAATGAGTATAGTTGGTGGATGGAGGTAAAGATGACATTTGGGTTCAGCACACACAAAGAAAATTGCTGCTTCGTGAAATACCCATTCCCACAATACAAAATTTCTGAAAAGGCCCAAGTGACGTTTCGTTTTTTTTATTTAAACAAACGGACTGCATTTATGATGGAGTCATCTTCGAAAGTTGTTCACTGTGAAGGAAGTGATTCAGGTGTGTAAGCGCAGAAAGACTAATGGATTAGTAATAATTAGGCTATCACTAGGGTTTTTACAAATTTGAAAAAAAGAATTGTGAAGAAAGTCATACGCTGCTTTAAGTAAATGGTGAAAAAGATTTTATTTTTATTTTAAGAGGAAAGTAATTTTTGTTTATCCAGTATCTGCTTCAAAATGTCATTAGAAAGAAGAGGTTGAATTTACCAGTAAAAAGCATCTAATTGTGATATGTCAAGTTATTTAGATATGAAAAGAGCATTTTGATGATATCACAGAGCTGAAACATGAGGCTTATTTAGATGATCATGGATTTATATATTATCAGAGAACAGTGTGTCCTAATTTCTGTCTTGTAGCAGCATGTTGTTGTGGTGAGTTTTGTGTCTCACCGGTACGTCTGGTGCTCTGGGGGGTGAGTGTGGGTCCTCCTGTGGTGAAGGGGTCTCCTGTGGGTGGGTTCATCACACTGGTGTGAAGGGCTGAGTCGGAGTTGGTCCTGAAACGGTGAAAGAAAGGAGCAGTGTTTATAGGAAAGAAAACAGGAGAATGATGATTTCGAGGAAAAAGGAGGCCAGGTGCACCTCCAGGAAACAACAAAAGACACAATAAAACAACGAAATTATTACAGTATTTGACAAGCACAGTATGAGGTCAGAAATTGACTTCCATCTGCCTTCATCTCCAGCTTAAAAAAAAAAAATCTCGTGCCATTTCTGGTTGGATCCTGTACAGGAAAATGCCCTGAAATGAAGGTAGATACCTGCCCCAACTCTCATGCTGTCCTGAGTTTTACACATGTATTTACTTAACAGGGCAAATAAAACATGGTGGAATAAACAAGCACGAATAAAAAAACAGAATAAGTGAGTGATGAGATGTAGGTGGAAAGGAGAGATAAAACACATGAAATAAAGGCAGAAAAGGTTCGGAGTAAAGGCAGCCAAAAAAGAAGAAAAAACTGTTCATCCAAAGTAAAGTCTGATCTGACACATTCTCGTTTATTTCACCCACATATTTTCATTTGCGTGCAGGACTTTGTTCCACATTTTAAAGTCGAAAAGCGCTGGAGGATGACCAGCAGAAAGTAAGAAAGAAAAAAAAGAAGAAGAAAACAGAGGATGATGAAGAGGATTCACCTGTTAAGTGCTGTAGTGGGGAGACGAAACAACTGGCTTTTATCCCCGGGGAAGTTTCCGGACCAGTTCCTTTTCATGATCGACAAGAACAAAAAGTTATTTTCCTCCACCGAGCAAGGGCATCAAAAAGAGGGAAAAAAAAATAAGGAGAACAAGAGTGGGCTCTGAAGCAAGCAGAGGAAGGAGGAAGATGGACAGAGGGAGTCTGGCTCTGAAATCACACTCTGTATGTCCAAAAGTATGTGGACGTCCAGTTTGTATCTTTGGTGTTTGGCTGTTTTTTCTTCTTTGTTCCCTATGTTTCATTTAAATGAAGACCGATACTACACTGACAACATTTTAGTTCAACAGTTAGTGCCTCTGTTCACCAAGACACATCTCTAAAGATATGGTTTTGCTGCGGAAAAACTGCAATGCATAGTGTTCTGCATAGAACCCAGACCTCATCCCAAAGTCTCAGCTATTACAGGACTTACTACATGCAGCCACTTTAGGCACCAGCTAAAACCACATTAAGGTTAAATTGATAAGAAAAGCATCCAAACCAACCAACTAAACTTTTCTCATATTTGTAACATATGTGGAAATGGAAGTCATGTTTTTTATTCAGGTCCCCTAAAACCTACAATCCCTGAACAACCCCTCAAGCACCTAATTCTACCAGAAACCTAAGGAAATCCTCTTTGAAAATAAACAAATAACTGGAATAATGACAGGAGAATGAGACTGATGCCCTGTGCACACCAACAGAGATGATTCCCCCCTTTGATTAAAAAAATCTGCCCCTATAGCCTTTTTTCCAATACACATGAGAAGACAAAAATGGACCTTCATATAATATTGGACACAAAAGATGCAGAGGCTTTAATTTGTCATGAAGCTGAACAGCAGCAACAACTTACAATACACACTCAGGTTTTTGTAAAATTTTGTCATTAATGTGGATAAGGCATGAGATTAGGATCATTCCTGTGCCCAGATCAACGTGACTTCACCTAGACGCCACACCAAGCCTCAAGTCCACAACACTATTATATTGTCATTCTTTATAATACTGAACAAAGGCTGACATATCATTATTGTCCATAAGATAACTGGAGTAGGTCTCACTCAAAACTACAGTTTCCTCTGGGGATGCATCGAATACCGGTGTAATACTAGGGTTGGCACGATATTGAAATGTAAGATGACGATTAACTGTCAGACAAATAATTAGAAAGGTTATCAACTATTTTGTTAACTTTATGCCACCATTGTGTAAATCTAACAATAACTTCATTATACACATAGGCCTTATGAGGAGGAAATGGCAATGTATTGGCATTAGAATTAATTATATTTCTGTTTTCCTTTTGTAAATAAACATTGAAAATGTCAGGAATGATAAGACCATTACTGAACTAGGCTTACACCGTCGGAAGCATAGATACGGGTACATCCCTGAACGTACCCAATCCTTAATGATGTCAGGACGTGAGGCATCTCCAGGTCAGGACCTTTCATTTGCACTTGATTTGAAGTCAATCAGACAAATAGTTCCAGAGATATGAACAAAAGAGTGATTAGTGATTTTAAAATTTTTGAGCGGCCCCTTGTGGCCAATCTAGAAATGGCAAATTATCCAAAATCGAATCAGTTCTTCCTCTCCATGATATTCATTGATATGGAAAATATGGAATTTCCAAACCCAATATTTTTCAAGTTATCTCGTTAACATGAAGGATATCCGGCAGCAGCGGTCAGCCCAAAAACATAATACCCAAGAAACTCTGTTTGGGGATATAAATATTCCACTACAAAATCGAAATAAACCACCACGACGCTAGTTTGGCATTGAATTCATAGTCTAGAAGAAAGAAATACAACAAGACTGAGTCAAGCCACATCCAGCTTCACAACACAAAAACATTTATACATTCAGGGAAGTATTCATTTTTTAAAACCATGTGCCCTGCATCAACTACTGTTAAATGGATAGACCTATGGAAACAGTGCCACCAAGACCAAACCCAGCTCTTTGAGTCGGTATCAGACTGGCATTCAATAACTCAATGCCTCTTTTTATAATTCAGAAAACTGCAGAGGTTTTACTGCAACAGTTGAACTTTCAAACTCATATGTGGACAGAACAGGTGCTGCTTTTGTTGGGTGAAGAGTTCCCAACATAAAACAGACACAAATTTCATGAACACACATGTAGGTATGGCTCTAACATATTTGACTTTTATCATGTTTAAGGTTACAGCATGTTGAATATGAGTAACTGACACCTGACAGTTAAGTGAATATCTTTTCATTTGCCAGTTGAGTGATGTATGGCAGTTTGGAAATATTTTCATTCTATCCTCTATTAAATGTTTTTAGCCACACTTTATAATAGCTGCTTCATGTCTGTGCCAAAATGTTCCTGGTTATAGCTTTAAAAGTGTCTTCTTTTATATCAGTAACAGGAAAGTGTTGGGTGGTGTTTAACCAAGAAAATAATCAGCAACTAAATCTGTAATGAAATTAATCTTAAATTCCAACACTGACATTACAGCAGAAACCAGTACTTGACCAGGTTTATGGTATTTTATTCATTTAATTCTCTGAATTGGTATCATCTGTTTATAAAGTGTATTTCTGCATGAACCAAAACAGCCTAACTTTTCTCGACATTTGGTGTAGACAAGTCAGATTGATGCCTTCAAGACTTTGAGCAACTGCATCAAAAAACCTCAAACTTCAAATCTAGCTTTTCTTAAAAAAAAAAGAAAAAAAAAAAAGGATAGCGCTCATCAAGCATGAAAAACAATCAACCCAATGCATACGCCTCCTCATCATGGAAGAAAAACAGAGACAAACTCCATTTACAGTGGACGGACTGACATTTAATTTAAAGGATCATTTATCAAATCTCTGCTGAATGAAGGCTGCTTTTTTCCCCTTATAAACTCCTCTCGAAATGAGGCAGAAAGAGCCTAGATGAAGCAGAACCAAAAACTTGAACTTTTTAAAATAACACAGACAAAGAGCAGGCGGAGCTGCTGCAGAACTGTACTGTTTTACTGGGAAACTTGATGTTTACAAAGACTCGACTTCAACTGGCGGGCTGACAAAGTGACAGCTGGAGGAGTTCAGCGTTTTGATGTGTGGCCAGTCTCTCTCTGAAGGTAGTTGTTGTCTTGTTAGAGGAAAACCAGAACGAACGCAGGCAGGCAAGAGTGAGTGAGCAGGAAGGCAGGCAAGCGGAAATGAAACGAGCTGGGAGAACTGGAACAGAAGAAGAAGCCAAAAAGATTCCCAGAAGGACAAAGTAAGAACAAGTGAGAGCCCTTGAGAAGCAGCTCAGGTTTGAAGAGACGCCGGCTAAAATAAACTCTGCTTTATGTTAGTTTCACTGCAGGTTAGTGAAGCTCAGGAGGATCATGAAAACCTTTGTGAAGCCTCGTATGAGCCACATAAAACATAATCAGCGTCTGGCTCAAGGACACTTCAGCAGCAGGGTTTTCATTTTCTCTTTAGCTGCCAAGAAGCAAAAGTCTGTGACAATATTTGGCTTTTTGAGACATGATTTAGGAAATGAACGGCAGAGGAAATCTTTTAAATACTGTATCTGTCACTAATTTTTGAAAACTGTTACAGATTTATCTGAATTTTTACTTTGTCTATTGACTATTATTTTTGGACGTTACATATCACTCAAAACTCATATTTTTATCTTCTCATTATCCTTTCCTGAAGTACTAGTACATTGTAATATAGCTCAGTACAGTATAAAATACTCATATTGTAGTATCAGCTCTTATATTATTGTTGTAATTCTTGGTGGAATTGTTACTGTGGTTGTATTTTAGGTAGATAAATTTTTAAGCTTTTCTTTAAATTATCTGATAATAAATGATGTGACTACCATTTGAAAACTGAACTAAATAAAATTTTCTTCACCATTTATGGACATTTTATCCAAAACAAATCCACAGTTATGAAAACAACTGTTAGCTGGAGTCTTAAAGGCTATTGTTTTAAAAGATGAATGTGCCTTAGAACAAGGTCAAACTTAATTTTTACTGTTCGAAACTAAACTGGTCATGTGAAGCTTGGTATGTTTTCCTGTAAAATGAGTCCAATTAGGGCTGAAACATTTAGTCAGATAACCCTTTGTGGATGTTTTCATGCTTTATCATTCATTCAGATTTTCTTGTGCCAGATGGAATCATTTATTCCATGCAGGTTTTCTTGTCAGTGCTTCTGTTTAGTGCCTGATAATGTAGCCTACATTTCTATTAAAGATTAAAATCACCATCTTATTGTCTTGTATGCTTTGTATTATAAGCGTCTGAGTGTCAAGTCTCCGGCACAATATTATAAAGATATACTGGGTTTGCTTTTACTATCATCACAAAGGATCCTAATAACTGTTATTTTAAGCTTTCACTCATTTTTTTCAACCTGTCATGACAGCAGAACTTAGTAATGTCCCTTTTAACAATGTTAAAATAATAGACATGCCAAAAAACAACATTTTCTTCTGTCAGTTTAAAAACATTTATACCGACCTAAACTCATCTATCACTGTTATTTCAAACAAACAATCTGTATAATGTGACACCTAATTGGCAATGTAAATCAATGCAAATTAATGGTCGGCACTGGAAAACACATGAAATGTTATGTAAGACTAAAGAACTCTCTGTATCCTTGAATATTAAAATGCTAATATATTTTAGATGATCAGATCATAGTTTTTCAGGCATATTACAGAAAAGATATATATATAATATATATATAATAATAATAATAATAATAATAATAATAATAATAATAATAATAGGTACTTACTCATACAGGTATTTAGCGAAATACAAAAAAGTTTGATACTACTCAAATTATTATCTGTTAAATAAGGGTTAATTCAGTTTCACTTATGTATATATTCAATATTTAAATCTTACCCACCCCCTCTTTTGCTTTTACTACCTTAGGATTGTATTATACTGAAGTTAGTTATGAAGTGTCACTGAGGCTTCAGAAAAGCTTCAGAAAGAGCAGTGGGAGCAGACATGATGCTTTGGAAATAAACAGGCATCTCCACGGACAGCCACGTCTCCACAGACGGAGATGGTGAAATAGGTGGGAAGTGTTAAGAGACAGACGGTACCTTCTCCAGCTGGGGTCTGGGGGCGGGGACAGGTAGGCGGGGTTATACGGGGAGTTGTCCACCTGAGGAGATGACCGGTTAAGGAAACAACAAGAGAAACAGTTTGTGTATGTGATTGCTGTGCTGCATGAAGGAACCATGCTATATATGCATGTGTGTAAATATGTATGTTGTACTCAGGTCTCTTGCAAATGAGATCTAAAGCTCAAGGACACATTCTAACAGAATAAAGAAATAAGAATGAACTTCAAAGTGAAGCTCTGTGATTTTGTTGGTTGTCAAAATGTACCTAGGCGCTGTGGTCTAAAGCTGGTTGCAAGTGTCGACCAATGGGATTCAAGTATTTAATAATGCTCTGATCAACCTGAGACAAGTCTATGTATCTAACCAAACCTTAATCCTTAAACTTTCTTTGCAACATTTGCATCCTAAGTCGCTCTCTTTTTCCTCAACACATGACCAGGCACACATTTACCTACAGTTTGATTAAATGCTACTATTTTAAACAGCATGATTAATAGCTTAGCTTTATTATTTTTTTACAACTACAATCACACAGATAAACACTTCTACATGGATTTGTTTTGTTCCCTTTATCTCAGTAAGTTTTATCATCACACAGTGTGGCTTTAAGAACTAAAAAGCCTCTAAAATGTACAGTCTGAAGGGGCCTTTACACACCTGTTCATCTTTTGTGTGCATTTTTTGTTGAATTGGGTTAAAGCTCAGCATGTTCTGCAATGTTTAAAGGAGAAAGGTAAAGCATAATAATGGTTTTACAGTAACAACTTGAATACAAATCATCTTCTAACATGCTCTCACATGTGCTACTTTGCTTTAAGGCAGAAATAATGTTGCATTCAGTGGTTGTGCTGCCTCTGGTCTGCCTAACACAGAAAATTAGTCTAGATAAATGCTGCAGAGGAGTGAGGGAACAAAAGCATCTTGTGTTGTTGTGAGCTCCAAACAGATAATAAATGACAAGATGACATGCTCAAACTGCATCCTAGATAAAGGCAACTGTCTGTGTTGAAACGTTTCACAGCAGTGACTGATGTGTTAGATTGGCATGACAGGAATTTTCAAACTGGGGAGAAAGAATACACTTAACTGTCATCCGTTGGCGGTTTGGGGCTGAATTATGTGCAAATCCACTTCCTGTTGAGGTTAATATATGGTAAATGTGGAAGAGAACGCCTTGAGTGTACACATAAATGTACATAAAACTGAAATTTCCAAACTAATGTCAACAAATGATATGAAGTCATTGAACCGACCCTGAAGATCAGTATCTGTCTCTACCGCCTGAAACATAAACACATACCATCCAGATGCTACAGACTCACTATAGCATCTAATAAAAACAGTCTCAACACATTTCCTACTCTTTGTTCAACAAAAAAGGTAAAACCAAATGCTGCACTGGTAAAATACTCTGAACGTTATGTTTCAGACTTTAAATGGGCTCAATTCATTCTCTCATCTTTTTTTTTTTTTTTTTTTTTACACACAATAATCCATAATTACATGCAACAACAAATATTCTGTTAATTTCCTGGAAAAAAAGATTTTTTTTTTTTACACAAATAGTCAAACCATTTAAAACAAGAATTTTCAGCTGGATGAAGTTGGTAAATATAGGTCATTGGGTTTGTAAATGCTGATATAATAATAGCCACTAAGAGAAAAAAGCTGCTTTATTGACTGATATCACTACTTCTCCTGAGGATGAAAAATGGAATTTACCATTTTTTATTTCATCAGTAAATAAATAACTCTTACACTGAACATCTAAGTCAAATGAAGCATTGTTTTTGCCCTCTTTTAATATTATTTTACATTCTGCTGCAACTTTTTCATCTTGTTGTCCATGTTAACATAAAGTGTATAAAAACCTTCCAAATGCATTGCATTTCCATGATTTCAGTGTGAACCAGTGGCTCTGAGTCTGTGAAAGGATACTTGTCGATTGCGGTACGGTCGGACTGGTGACATGAATCGCCGGTCCCTCTGAACTCGCTCCACCAGACCATGATGCCGAGTCGACCGGTTTGACTCCAGAGTGGAGGGGAAAGTGCCCTGAAAGGTCAAAACACAGGAGGAAAATGACGATTCATTATTTTTAAAAATAATTTTGGATAACATTTCTCATGCCACTTTGCAGAGAAATCTTCAAGAATGAAAAGTATAAAAAATTAATTTAACCCAGTCCTTAAAAAAAACAAAAACAACAAAACCTTCTGTAGACAAATCAGCCCAGATTTATAAATGGGCAGGTTTCTCTAAACTTAGTTTTATCCTTCTGGAAAGTTGAGAATAGCAACAAAAGAGCTGCTGCTCTCATGATTTATATCCTGTCCCTGAACTCAGCGCTAATTTCAGCTGCCAGCTGCTGCAGGGCGAAAAATTAACCAAGAGGGCTGGTAAAACAGTTCATACTGCAAATAGAGGAGGTCATTCATATTTTTCTGCCTTTTAGGACATTTTGGGTGGTTTTGTCACCTTCTCAGCCAAAGTTTCTCCAAAGGCACCATCTGAATCAAATGAAGAAAGAAGCTGAGATTTTTCTACTGCTCTGGAGAGAAATGACTCTGTAGCTTGAATATAAGGCTTTTTTCTGGAAATAAGACATTAAAAATGAGACACCTACATTTGAAAAAACTGGGATATGAGAGAAAAAAATCTGAATTTATTCCTGTTTCCCCGGGTGTGAGGAGACACAAGCAAAAGTGCTTAACTGGGTTACTAAAAAGCAAACTCACTTCAAGTGATTAAGGAACCTAATATGACCTGTTCTAGGTATGTACTAAAAATGTAACTGAATGTACACGGAGAGATACTTAGTTAAAAGTTACAAAAAGACAAATACCCTGAAATTTTCACCATACAACTATTTGACCTCTTTAAGAATGTCTGCTGGTCAGTTGGATTTCATTAATTCTAAAATCAATTTTCTCTGCTATTTCAAGTCAAGCTGATGTGAAACTTTGTAAGACCAACCTTCCATCTATTTTCTGCAATTAATCAAGGCCTGGGTCCACTGATTGTGGAGGAGCAGAGGCTTATAATTACGATGATGCTTACATGGAGCTTCTGTTAATATATTACCATGAAATAGGCTTATTAATGAGTGCATTAAGATGTTTGAGCAGCCACTCACTCACAAACACTGATTTAACAGTCAAACAGCTAAATCAGTATGAAATACAGTAGGTCGGTAATTCTTGTACATATTCTACTTATATGACATTTATGTGACCATATACATTTCATATACTGAAAATTTACATGTTAGGATGTTTAACTCTTATGTTAAAATACATTTTCTCAGCTTCTTCACATCAGTGATTTCACAGTTAACGGAGGTTAATCCTGGCACAGATGATACAGACATTTTCAGTTTCTGGGTAGATACATTTATGCATTTGGCTGTTACTGATTTAAAAAAAAAAAAAAAAAAAAAAAGAGGGGAAAAAGCCAAAAACAACAACTAATACAACAACAGCAAAGGAAGACATAGAGGAAAAAACAGAAGCAATAGGCGATAGAAAAGATAGACAGAAAAAAGACCAAGAAAAAGAAGAAGTAGAAGAACAACAGCAATCACGGAAGAAGGAATAGAACGTTATTAGGTGATGCAAGGACAGTGGATTCACTGTTGGACTTTCAGTTCTTGTTTTTGACCAGCGAGGCCAAATCAAAACGTTGAATCAATAAATTTGAAATAATAGCGAAACCTACTCTGAAAGGATTTCTGGAGCCTATTAATACTAAAGTAAGGATTACTGTCCATTCTTAAAAAGTATTTCTTAAACTTTGACAAATCTGGATGTAATTTGGTCCAAAGTCACTCCTCATGACTACCTACAGTTTGGTCCGCTGCTTATATGCAGTTCCATAAACCTGGCATCTAGCCCTTTCTCCCAAACCTACTCTCTAGACAATGTCACCAACTTTAATCAACCTCTTTTCCTGGAGAAAAAGAAATGAAACACATCACGATCTCAACTTCCCAGATCCCTCTATAGACAAGCTCGAGGCTGAGCAGACAAAAACATCTCTGCAGCCAAATGAACTTCATCTGTGTCTGACCTCAGAGACAAAGAAGAGGAGGAGGGAGGATGAAAACTTCCATTACAAAATGAATTTGGCTCTGCACGTCTGATGAGTCAGCAGTGAAGAGCTGAGAGATGACACAGCAAAAACCTTCTGTCCTACATTATAACAAGATCAGCCTCATAAATCCTGATCATTGTGCTAAATAACAGTAAAAAAAAACCAATGCCAGCGGAAATGAAGTCATCACACCACAGGCTCAAAACACTACAGGCAGAGTAAAGAGAAGTGCTGCAAGAAGAGGAATGCAATGTGAGTGGAAATCACAGTAATAAAAAAGTCATTACAGAGAGGATGAAATTAAATCAGCAGTGATGAGTCACCTGGAATTCCTGAGGGTTCCTGCCGATCTGGTTGACATTGGGCAGTGATCCACTGTAGTATGGGCCCTGACTCCGGGCCAGTCGGAGCTTCTGGGCCTGAAGCTGATGAAACAAAGAGACGACAAGATGTCAGTTAACACAATACTGCAATGGGATGAATGATTAGTCTGTAAATAGCATCAAATGACTTTGAACTGAGTTTTTTTTACATGATGTAAAAATGACAATGTGACTTAAACAGAGTAGTAGCATGTTTTTCAAATTATTGCAGGTTTTTCTTGGTTTTCAGAGGGTTCAGATTCTGTCTGGATGGTTTGGGTTGATGTTGTCATTTTCCACTGATATATAGCACTTAAGCTAATTTCAGACACGGACATCAAAATTATGAGTGAGAGGAACAGGGATGATGTCAGCCAACTGATCAAAACTATCATCAAAAAGACAGCCTTTTCTGCATCATGTGGTCTGTCGATGGCGTTGGGAGTTATGCTACACATGGTTTTAATAAACAGAGTAGAAGTAAAGTATCCTGGCAGTATTTTCATGTAAAATGGCTGTATTCTTTTTTTCTCACCGACGAGACAGAGGAATAATTCACACTCGCTATTTCAGAATTTTCATTTCCCCTTAACATATTACCTCTTTTTCAGAGAAGCCCAAAAATATCTAAAATGAGTGAAATTCTATTGGTTTTACTTTCATTTTGTAGTTTCAAAAAGCTTACTCTGATGTGAAACTTCAAAATATGCATTAAATATGTTTAAGGAAAAACAGACCTACTGACAATCATACAGACTGTCCCCATTGATTTGTGCAGATCCAGTTTATAACAAACAGCATTATTTGATTCAATTAAAATGTAGGAAAAGTGTCATTCTAATAGCTTGTGGTCCGTTTATCTCCACACCAATAATAATGAGATGAGTAAATATTCTCACCTCATTATCAATGACTGGAAGCCTAAATAATTAAAGGTGCAGATTAAAAAATGAAACACAACTGATGAACCACAACTTTGTTTAACCCATGTTATTACAATCATATACTCATGACATAATTTAAAAGAGACCAAACAAGCAAGTGACAGATTTTCCTCCCATAACTAAAGCATGTGCCAGCCTTCCATACTAGATTTAACTGCTTAACATCAGTGGTGGTCCATTTATTTCACACCAAGGCCTTCAGTGGTGTTCTACCTGACTAAATCCACTTTTTAATATCAGTACTATACCATCAGTACTATATTAAAAATGCTTTGTAACAAGGCGTTGCTTCACAGGTATCTCCTATACCAAGAATGAATACCGTAATTAAAACAAGGAACCCAATGAACAAACCTCAGCAGGTCTCTTTGCATTGTAGCTGCAGCTGCACAATCATCATCTCAAGCACAATCATCAATATTTATCTAATATGCAACAAAAACATAAAAATGTTCATAAGCTGCATTTATACTCATCAAAACTACTGCTCATTTTTTAGTATGTCTATGACCAAATCCATTTCCTCTCCTCTGTCAGCCGTTGTGTGTTGGAAAAACAGATATGAAATCTAACAAATATATTTTATCTTATGCAAGTCACTACAGATGTGGTTTGATCTTTGACCATCCAAATCAAATGAGAAAATGCAGATGTTTTTGTGCGCCTTCTAGATCACCCCCATGAGGCCAACTTGAAATGTGAAGCAACAGGTTCAACAGGTAAAAGTAACTGGTTAAATCCATTTATTTGAAGCTCCAAAGGCTGCACAGTTGATTCTGAAGGCCTCAAAGCAACTTTCTTTTATCTGGCAACACATGATGGCTGACATATAGTTGGACAAATGTTCTGACATACATATACAAATGGAAGCAGGCCAAGAGTAAAACTACCAAATAAAGAGAACAGACTATTGTGAATACTTCAATACATCCTAATGTGACAAATATAAAAATGTATGGTGTAAAGGCAGGTCACTGATGCTGATTGTTCAATCAAACAAAGGCTTGGCTAGCCCTGACGGAACCACCACTGATAAATATGTCGCTTCATTTCATACATGCAAGTTGTGAGTCTTACATTTGGAACTAACCATCTTCTTTGTTACAAATTGTTTAATTTATTAATGTCATTTGTTTTCCAGCTTAAATAGTGGCTTTTTATTAGCTTTAATTAGCTTTTTTATTCTTGTAACAGTCATTCATTAACTGAACGCTTTATCCTCACTAGGGTCACGGGGGTCGTAGGAGCCTATCCCAGCTACTTGTGGGCAAAGGTGGGGTACACCCTGGACATGTCACCAGTCCATCACAGGGCTGGCATACGGAAATATACAGATACCCATTGCCCATATACCTATGGGTAATTTAGATTAACCTATCAGTATATGTCTTTGGATGGTGGGGAGGACCTGGAGAGAACCCATGTAGACATGGGGAGAACATGTAAACTCCACACAGAAAGGTCCCAAGTGCTATCCACTGCATCACCGTGTCGATTTTCTTGTAACATATTCAATTATTCTATAGGATTCCACTCATAGTATTTCATAGCTAACATCAATATTACATTAGCTCGTCAATCTGTGTAGGTGTTTGTTTTTGTGTGTACCAGGCACGTTGTGTTGATGTTTGATGTTCTAAAGGATTTCATGAATTTCATTTTCTAATGTGTATTTGGGATTTAGTTACAGTATAACAATACCTTTTACTAGCACATCTTATCAGTGCCAACAGTTAGAGATCAAACGCATGTGTTAATACTGCAGGAACCTGTCAAAAAGGAGGACTTATGCTGGAAATGGTCCAAATATGGCTTCACCTCACAAGACTGATATAGCCAGACACACACACACACACACACATATACACACATGTTCAACAGATTCCCAAACAAGTGAGATGTTATTGCTGAGGTAAAATAACTAACATTATGATAACAATTAATATTCTATGGCATGTGTCTGAGGGAGAGACACTTTCAAATCAAATGGTGTTACACAATGAGGCTTTTCACACTGTGCTTCACACTCAGGGATAATCAAACAGTTGTGTAGGTTGACTTTTTCCTCCACACTGAAATGATCCACAATACAAATCCATTGGGAGATGATGTCAGTCAATCAATCAGAAGTTGAATCAATAACCTGACATGATTCAGACTCCAACCACAATATCCTAACATCTTTGGGGCAAATTCCCACGGTGCACCCTAACTGTCATGTAAACAGTTCTCCTGTAATCATTCACTCTGCTGCCATCAGAGTGACGAGCATGGAGGTCACGCAAGAAGAACCCAACGCTTTGCCTCAGGGATTGTTGGCTCTAGGAGAATGATTGGACACATGGGTCACAGGACACACAACATGGAACACTCAACAGAACACAAGATATAGGTTTTTAGCTAAAAATATCAAGTGCATTGTAAATAAAATGTATTATTATATAATACAGTATGGGTCTGGACGATCTGCCCAAAAGATCTTGTGAGAATCTTAGAAATGTGATCCACGATCTGAATCACATATTTCTCACCTCTTATAAAAGGAGGTTGAGTTATACTTAAATTATGTTATCTTCTACTTTTCTTTGATTTCTGGAGATTTAACCTTGTGTGATCATTTAAAATCTTCAATTCAATTCAATTCAATTCAGTTTTATTTGTAGAGCCCTATATCACAACAAGGTTATCTCACAGGGCTTTACAGGATGCAAACCTTAAAATTATTTCAAACACCAATCACATTCTCCTGTGCATACAGATGCAGTGTTTCCATTAATTACCTCGACAGTTGCAGCTTAATCTGTCCTATTTCTTCTCCTTTTTTTTTGTTTGTACAATGACAAAAGACTGAGTAGAAATGTTCCTTTCAATGACATGCTTCAGTGTTTAATGCCAATTCAGTCCTTTCAGTAGTTTCACAATATATATGTAATTAATCAATTGTTAGACAGTTACTGTGACTGTACATAATGAAGAGACAGTCCTGGCAACGTGGAAGCTGACGCTATGCACTACAGCTGCACATTTGGATGAAAAACTCAGTGCAATGAACGCTGGCAATTTGACTTGCCAAGGAAGTTGTCAAGGAAGATGCACAGGGCACTAATTTAGAAAAAAAACTAAGACTGAAACTAGGACAAAGAGTACAAAAACATAAAATATAAAGTTATGTCTTTCATTTTGCTCATTTTACACAGCATTTCTTTCAGCTTAGTGTCACTGAATCCAAAATCTCACCAGAAAACAGAAGTTAGATCACTCAAAATCTTGCTAAATCTGTACCTTTACAATGCAAAAAGTAAAATCAGCTATTTGGATGAGGTTTATTCATCATTGGGTTAAACCACAGTTATGTAAAATTACATATTGTATATTGAAAAATGCAATATTTTCTCCATGAAGGCTGAAACTCTGCAAAAAATTATTGCAACATGTGGCCCAGTCCTAGATGACATCAAAAATTACATCCATTATCCATGTGACACAAGCGACCTCACATGACCTCATCTGAAACTATTGCACACATTTGTTTCTTTAGTCTGCCTCCAAAAGTAATGAGATGGAGCTAAATCCTGGCCCAAAGCATTGATGGCCCTAATTCAGCTCCACAGAAGAGCAGCGACATTCACTAGCTCAGCTGGACTTGTTTGAGCAACAAGCAATCAGAAAGAATCCAGTCAAATAACACAACATACAGATCTGTTTGCTCTTAATGACTCAATACTGTGTGTACACAGAAGATTTCATACTTTGAGGTTTGCTTAAACCAGATTCCTGTTGTCTGACAAAGAAACTGAATTTTATTTCAACACAGAGGACATATGTGAGCGTGTTTCATGAACTGGTTTAATCTGGTTTCTCTTGTCCTTGTTCTTTATCTGCTTTGTGTCCTTGCTTCTTCTTTTTTGTCTTCTTCATCTCTGCACAATTTAGCCCGTTTAACACTTATAATAAAGAAAATTATTAAACTCAGTCACATTTAATGACCGCCCTTGATGCCAGGACAGCGTCAGTGTGTCTCCTCCAGACTAATGATTGTCCACAAAGGACAATCATTTCAAAGATGCCTGACAGACGTCTGTTGAAGGTCAGGTTTACAGTTAACTCTTTAAAGACAGACTGCTGCTTTTCACTTTCAACACTACACGTGCAAAAACAACTGACAACACAATAACCTGCTGTTATTCTGAAAATTGTTTCAGGATGTTCTGCAAAAAGACAATCATTTGATTCTAAAACGTGGTGATTTGTGATTTGTACAGCTCCAGTTGATACAATACAATAAATGTATAATGGCCATACTGAGGACACAAAAAATTGATATTTCCAGAGGAAACTCATAATATTGAATGCCAAAATGTATAATGATATATATATTATACAATGATATTATGAGTCACAACACCTAAAAAAAAAAAAAATAAACATAAAAAACCTTCATGAAATTCCAAAAATAAAGCGTCAAAATTTAAAATCAGACAAAGTCAAAATAAATCCCATGAATAAAAAAAGTCATACTTTGAGGAAAAAACATCACGCTTTCAAAGGAAAATATACAAGTAAAAAAAATAAAAAATCCATAAAATACTGTTAGACACTGATACTCACACCATTTACAATGAACTGCAACTGGGTAGAAATGTAGTGTAATGGCATGACGTGAACATCCTTTTGAAAAGATCATATGATATGATAAATTAAAATCAATCACAATATCCAACTGCGAGGTTAACTAGGCTTAAATATAGGTTTACTTAGGAATATTTCTGTTATAATGACATTTCCTTATGAAAGTGAGAAGGATCGCACAGAAAATACATTGCAATTTGGGAAGGGAATTCTCTAGCCCAGTGGTTCTCAACTGCGGGGGGGGGGGGGGTTATGTACAGAGCTATGTAACTGGCATTGCACTACTTTTAAAATGACGTACCACCCCAGCTCCAAATTTTTTCTCAGATTGGGGGGGCAGCAGGAGGCTCATGATGCCATTACTGGGGATTTGTCCAAAAAAGGTTGAGAAACACTGCTCTAGCCTGATGAATTAATATAACATTTGTATGAGAAATGTATCCTAAAGCTGTTACATCAATGTACTCCTGCTTAACACTGCCAACATAGATACCAGTAAAAGCTTTTATTAGTGAGGAGACAACACACATAACAAATAACCACAGCATAAGGTATATTTCTTAAAAATATATCTAATTACCTTGTTAATATCAGCTCATTCGGCAATCATTTTTTTAAACCAAGCCTTTCACTGCAACTTGAACTTCACAAAAAAGTCTGTCAGTTATCCCGCAAATACAGCTAAATCTACTTGGTATATAACCCCCATCACCATGGCAACATCATCACTAAAAGCATTTAAAATGACGGGAAGAAACAAAGTCACAGGTGAGATGTTCCTTCAAAAAACATATGTCTCATGAGTCAGAGACAGTAACCACTGTTTGCATGTCCTGTAACACGCCAAAACACAACACTTACAACATGAAATGACTGATTATTCAGTTGCAGAAAGAACACGGATGCTCTGAACAAGACGACAACACAGGAGCGGGAAGGCTACAATGCAATTGTTATATTTAGTTCTATTTTTATTATTACTGCAAAATTTGAAACTAAATGATTCAATGTTTAGATGATAAAGCAATGGACAATGGTGAAAAATTACCACAACAGTTTCAGAACTTGAGAAGACTTGTAGTTCTGTGGTGAAGGGAAACACCTAGATCTTTTTTTATTGCTGGTTGCAAAAAAATAAATCTGGGAAATAGGGATGCAATGGTACTCTGGAAAACCATGTACTATTTTGTCTGCCCTTCACGGGACAATCCACCTTTATGGACTCCTGAATTTCAGTTTTGCCATTGATTTGGCATTGGCGGTTTCTATACTCCTCTCTCTCTCAGGAAATGCATATGTGAGCATGCAGCACGGGGAAGCCCCGCCCCTCAGTGAGAAACAGCAACAGAGAAGAGGCTTTATGTATGTGGGGTAGTGGCAGCATTTATGTACGTGGGGGTGCTGTCCATAACTAATGTAACTAACACTGGCGTGAAGTGAAAATGAAACTTAACATGCTTTAAATGTCTGACTCCCGGCTTCTACATTTCTATTCTGCAGCAGACCTTAGAAGAAATTTTCACACCTCCTGTATCCACTGGAGCCCCTCCACTGCTCTATGGGCTCAGTATAGAAAGTATTATTTTATTCAGTACAGTGATATAATTTGTTCCTACAGTGAAATTCAGTTTTTGCTGACAAGATTTTTTCAATATCATATCAATATATATTTTTTGAAAGCCGATATTTGATCAGTAGTGAAAATGTTATAAGATATTTGATCAGGCACCTGTGTGGGTAGCAATTGAAGTTCAACAAATGTTAAAAGAGTAGTATGTGTAGGTATTAGCTAATAATTTCATTTATATTGCTGCAAAAAAATCATAATTATCTGAGCGTTTCAATTGTATTTTATGGTCAGTGTGCTTCAAAATAAGAACAAAAAAAAAAAATCAGCCTTAAATATAAGCCTAAAAAATTTTACATATTTGCCGTTGGCTGACCAAATTTTTTAAAAATCAGTATTGGCCATAGAAAAACTCATATCAGTCAACCTCTACTAATAATGGGTTTAGGTTAGAAAACATCCAGCTAAAACAAACAGCTTAAAGTAACAATGAAGAATAAAAAAGTAATTCCTCATTTACATACAACTGAAGTCTGCAACTACGTTAAGGGTCATTCAGTATGAAATTAATGCAATAATTTGTGCTTAAATAAATAACACATTACCACAATATACACACTATATGGCAAAAAGTGTTAAGAGTAAAATATGTCACATTCACATTTTTGAGAAATATGGGTGAGTTGCTGTGAAATATTCCACAAGACCAACACCTCACATTAACCTGAAATACATTGACATGTAATTAATTAACAATAAGAGATTTAGTAGTAGTTTTCTCAAACACTACAAATACTATTCAAACTCTGATTATTCCATTCCTAACCCATCCTCGAGCCCAAGTGAAAGTAAGAAAAGTCCCTCTCAAGTTGCTGTGATATTTCAACTGTAGGAATGGAGACATGAGTTCACAGCAACTTTAGGGACCAACATTCTCTCAGTTCATCTTTGTGTGTGTGAATGTGTTTTTTCAGTCATGCAAGATATATAATTTATTAAGAGTAGTATTTTTGTTTCAAATTTAGCCAGAAGACAACTGATTAAAATCATAAAATACATACATTAAAATTTTTTTATTCAATTTCTTTTTTTTTGCCACATTTCTCAGCTGTAATGAAAGGACGTGTCAGCTGCAGCCCTAACTGTAAAGATAATGCTGCTGATGCCACTGACTGAACATTAAAGTTTTATCATATGTTTCACTAGATTTTCAAGTTGATCTGACTGTTAAGGTGACTCAGCAGAGGAGGTGAGCTTGTGTCTGATTTGCGTGTCTTTACCATAGAACATAAAACTGTCAGTATGAGAGAAACGGTATACAGTATCATTGACGTGAAGCTGCTGCTGCTGTGCCCGACACACACACCCTGATGCTATTAGCTGATTGGACCACGCACACACTGTTGCAGATGAGCATGTGTTTCTACAGTGATTCCCAGAACAGGATGAAGCAAAATGGGTGGAGTAAAGGTACACAGCCCCAGCTTGTAGATCACAGATGACAGTGGTCTAGCTGTATTTTACTGAATCTGGCAATCAATTTAACCCTTTAACCCTCAATGTAAAGCACCACTGTGAGATGCACAATCACACTATGAGACACAATTTCACATGTAAACTGAAGTTGTCTGAGCATATTCTCTGATATTCCACTAAGGTGAATAAAAGTGCAATCAGGTTCAGAGAATAGCATAAACCAGAGGTATGGATATTTCTTTAAATATGCATCATGATTGAGACATTGTAATGAAATCACATACTGAGGCTAGAGCTGGCCAATGACACATTTTCATATCATGATGATTATATTTAAGGTGTAATGTGCTCACGTTCTACGCCAAAATGCATATTTTTCTGTGTTTTCATCAGATTCAATAGGACAGGGTTCCTACAGGTTTCTAAAAGTTAAATTTAAGACCTTTTAAAGATATTTTTAAAACTACTTAGAACAGATTTTAATGCCCATTTCACAGCCAAACATAAGAACGAAAGGCCTGTTGTTAACTTTCAAAACAAGCTCTGTCTTGATGTACACTGATAATCCAAATGTAGCTATGCAAGCCATTTTGTCAGCACCACAAATAAACGCACCAAGTATATCTGAATAAGGGAACATTCATTTAAACAATATGGCAATTCTATTGTACCACTACAGTATTTACAATCCACAAAACCTCTGCTTTTAGGGTTGGGGTAGAACCAAACATTATTCAGAGGCTGAGTTTTGTAGCTTGGACACATTTAAACACAATACAGCGTACAAGTTTGTGGGAACATAACTTAAGACGTACCATATCAAATGTAATACCTTTTAAAGACTTTTTAAAAAGGTATTAAAAGCAGATTTGTTAATTCAAGAGTTTTAAGACTTTGTAAGACCTCACTGGAACCAATTTTAAATATTAAATATTTAAAAAATGAGCAGAATTTAGATGTGTTTTTTATCTTGTATGTCTTTTATATGCCATAATTTCTGGTCTATAAGCCGCTACTTTTTTCAGACGCTGTGAGCCCACAGCTCAAACAATGATGTGGCTAATTTATGTTTCAAGGGCTAGCGATCAATCCGGCTGTCGAAGAAGGAAAAAGAGCTGCTGTACATAAGCTTGCCATCACTGAATCGATGGTGACGGCAGGGTGAAGTGCAGATGCGGCATATACTCAGGAGTGGCCAATAGTCCGGAAAGTATGGTAGGCTAGTTAACATCACTTTCAGCTTAATATGTTTTTCTGTCCTATTCACATTAAAAATGGTCTGAAATGATCCTAAATTATGTAAGAGTCTGGTTTCAACCGGCTCTAAATGTAAAGTGTCATGAGATAACTTTTGGTATGATTTGGCGCTATATAAATAAAATTTGCTTGATTGATAGTTTCTATTGGAAAATGCAACATTTTCTTGAGTAAGGGCCTCAACACTCCACAACTATGTGCCCAAGTCTCACACAAACTTAAGGACATCATTAGCACCCAAACAGCAATGGCGAGTAAGAAGCCTCCAGTATCAGTTCAACTATTAATCATATATTTTATTGTAAAGTTCTTTCCTACATGGCCCTAAAGCCCAAGCCAACCAGACCCACCACCAATATTAGTGATTTTGTGTCTCCTAACCATGTCACTGTGTAACTTCATCTTTTTAACACATCCAAAGTAACAGACTAACCCATCAAGGCAGCAGAAAAAATGGTGTAAAAAAAATGTGGTTTTATTAAAATCGGTGGCAGAGTGAATTAGGTTTGTCACACTGTGAATGACAGAGATGTGGACTGAACTCCTATGATTAGAGAAAAAAGGATTTAAAAAAAAAAAAAATGTATTTCATGATGTCAACTGATCCCAAATAGCTGACTCCACATTAGCTAAAGAGTGGGAAGTATCAAGATGCTTTAAAAACAGGAAGTGGTGAGTTGTAGAGTAAAACATTGATATCCCTGAGGGGAACAGTGGTCACTAAAGACGATTACACTGCTTTACCAGGCGATATTCATATTAGCATATAAAGTGTAATTTCTCCAATTTTTGCAGATGATATTTACCTATTATGTTATGTTAAAGGTTGTTTCATAAATGCATATGATTTAATTTGTGCTAATTCAATAACAAGATGATGAAGAACTGACAGAATTTAAACAATAACTTTTCTTAATGTATACCAAAGATTTCTGACACAAAAGGAAGAATAAACAGAAAATAACAATGGCATTGTCATAAGTCAAGCAGTCATTTTAAAAGACAGAAATTGGCCCAGAACTTCAGAATATAGAATAAACTACACTCTTAAAACATACTTGAACACCTAGTTAAACACAAATACACAGTATACAGACTAACATCCATCGCTGTTATCAAGACATCCAGTTATCATCCAGCCAGAGAAGACAGTAAGCAGCAAAATAAAATCAGCTTCCCAAGTCAGAGTACTTATGTTTAAAAAGTTAATGAATGAGAATGAAATACATATATCTATACACAGAGACAAGAACCTCAATTAAGGCACAATAAACTCTTTACGCCATTTTCACCTACAAAATTACTATTTAAATTATGTGTATTATCATCAGTACTGTTTCATCACAATTCAATTCTTCATGAAAGAATATGCTCTGGTGTTTAGCATCTATTAAGTAAATTTTCCCAACATGATCAGGACAGTTTAGTATGGATCATACATCTGTAAACATATTTCCTCTCACATAACATCTTTCCAGTCAATCATGTTGTGATGAGTGTTACACTAAAGCACATCTGACTAATATCATAATAATAATAATAATAATAATAATAACTTATCATCATATCATATCATAATAATAACTAATATCATCTTCATTAACTAACAATTTTAAGTATTTTACATTGAATACAGTGAAGACTATACTTTCACAACCACAAATGTCTTGGTTATGAGTTGTGTGCAATAATTTCCTCCCTAAAATATAACTTTACAGCTGTTAAAATACTTGAACATGAACATTTCCACTGTGGCAACACAATTCTATACCAAGAATAAATATGAAAAACCTACACAAATTAAAAACAGTACTTATGATGTGAAGCATGATTTGTACGAAATACTGAAAATATTTACTTCTACCCAGTGAAAACAAAAAACTATTGGGACGAGTCTTATTTGGTAGAATACAACGTTAATGTGCAAACATCATGAGCATCATCTAACAGATTTGCAGCTGTAATCGCCATTTTTGTACATTTCAACAACAATAATGACTAAATAAAAACAACGACACCCTCACAGCCGCTTCCGTAACAGTCAACGTTCCTAAATTAATGACTAGTATCAGCAAATGGAGATAAAAATCTGTGATTAATCGTGTTTCTTTCTGACAGCTTCTGCAGACGCTACAGGTGGAAAACTACAGCTACAACATGCTAACGACTTTAAGCTAACACCCAACTAGCCTCGGCGCTAGTATAATTCCACCCAGACACCGTTTAAAGAGTTAGCATTTACAATCACATCTTACTATATAGTGCATGTCGAGTGACTTAACTTCGTGTAAAATAATCAAATACTTTAAAATCCACGATATTCGTTGCTTTATCTGACGTATTCAAGACTCGCGCCGAAGTCAGTGTAAAAATTACTGATTTATTGTTAGAACTGTTTTGAAGGATGGATGATGGATACACCACGGCTTTTATGCATTAAGGTGCAGTGTTTTGCTCCTTTGTCCAACACTATCTACCTTTAATAAAAACGCATTTCCATAATCTGTGAGCTTGTTTATTTTGTTTATTATAGTTACCAGTTAAGTGATCCTGAAACAGACAGGACCACCTTCAAAATGAGTGTGTTTCTGCTAACACTGGCTGATTTTGCTCTCTAATTTAAAGCCGAATTTACCAGGAAAAAATATTAGTATGGGAAAAGTCTTCGGTTACTTTTGTTGTGAAAGCATTTATGTAGAAAAAAGTAGTTCAATATTAAATTGACAGTTTTTTAAGGGAGATCAGCGGGTAGTTATCGCGAGATGACAGCGACGTAACATAGTAAACAAGCCAAGTTAGCTCCGCTGCTAACGGCTAACGACGTATCGGAAATGGACAAGAAGCAACAACATGTCTGGTTGTCACTACGTATCAAACAAAAATAACAGACTTAATTGCGATACGTTGTTATTAGCTATAAAACTCCCGAGTAGGGCGCCATATAGAGACAGCAGATAACGTTATCTCGGAGCCTGACAAGCCCGGGCAAGGCCTGCGCTCCTCCAGGCAGCTCTCCTCCTCCAGCCTCCGTCTCAGACTCACCCTGGTCGAGGTGATGTCCATCATAACCTCCTGAAAGGCGGCTGTCTCCTCGGCCTGCCGCTGTGTGTGCAACGCTATCTTCTCGCTGAACTTTCGTGGGTTGGAAGCCCCAGACCCGGCGCCCGGGGAGGGTCCGGGTCCTGGTCCGGGTCCGGGTCCACAGCCGCCTGTACCCGTCGCAGACATCTTCACCGAGCGGACGGGACGACTTGACGTAGTGGAATGATTTTCACCACAGAGGGGCGGTAAAGCAAGAACTCCCACTCTGCCTGTGATTCTGCAGACGTCAGCTCGTGTGATCTGTCACCAAATGAGCCCACATGGATTACTAACACTACGGCTACGTTCACACTGCAGGCAAAAGGGACCCATGTTCGATTTTTTTTGGCCAATATATCTATGTTCAGACAGTAGGCCTTAATTCAGATTTTTTTTTTTTGGTGAAATCCAATTTTTTTGTGTGCTCATTCAGATTACACATTAAATTGCATTTTTTAAAAATGTTATTGCTATTGTTTTTGTCACTTTAGTCACTTTAAGAAGCTTGTTTATATTTTTTAGCTCTTTATCTTTCTGTTCATGCATACTGTCTTGTGCTGCTGTACACATTTGAATTTATGCCTTGGGGGGAATAAAGTATATCTTATCTTAGATGCAACTTCTATCAGTTTTCAGTATGAAATGTGACCCACAAGTGACCCACGTATGCAAAAGAGGTCCTGACGTAATACATGACCACGCAGACACACAATGTGTTTACAGAAGTAAATATATTTTTCCTGCTGCTCCTCCTCCTGGGTCACAGACTTGTGACGTTTGTCACATTTCAATGACGTAAAGGTCGGATAAATGTGACCTGGCCGTTCAGACTGAAATCACATTGCAAAGTATTGGATACACATTGGATTTAGGACCATATATGAAAGTGGCCTGGGTCAGATTTGAAAAAGTTTTGTGTTGTTCAATCTTTCTTTAACAGATCGCATACAGGTCACATGGGCAAAAGCCTACTTTGTGACCAATGTCCGATTTTTTATGACTTCTGATTTTTGTCAAGTCAGATCCAGGCCTCTTGACATTCCACCTTCTGCAGTTGTGGGTCACTTCACGTCTGTAAACTGTTCACACATGAGTCTGATGCTGGTTGCATTTCCATTAAGATGTGAGCAACCATCCAAAATAGATAAATAATAATAATTTTAGCTAAATTGATCATTAAGACCAGCAGTGTGAACGTAGCCTCAGTCTGACCAGGCGACCCACTTCATTAGAGACAGTCCCACAACCCACTTGTGGAGACTATATTTAAATATTGAAGTGCACACAGTTAAAGCAGATTAAAGGAATCTATTTCATTAGATTATTAATTAGGCATTGATGTAAAAGCCACATTGTATTGTTGTATTTGTTTTTCATTCTGTACTGTTTTCTTCAAGACTGTGGCAGATGATTCAAAGTTCTGATGTTGATCAATCTGCTGATTGTTTTATATTAATTGACTGATTGTTTTGTTTGTAAATATTCTGAAAATAGTGTCGTCATTGTCAACACAGTCTTGTTCCATCTTTCAATAGACAAAAATAATACTTTCTTTTTTTAACTTTAACTCATTTTAGGCCAAAAATCAGCCTTTAAACTGTAAAGAAATAGTGATGTTCGTAGCAATGGCTTTGTCTTGTCCTTCCTCCTCTTTTCTTCTTCTACAGCAGCAGCACATCCTGCTCAGATGTAAACAGACCTCACCTTCCTCTAAACATTGGTTGGAGGATACGATGCACCTCAAAGTAGAACAACTAAGGGCTCACGTCAAAGATTGATGAAGATCTGGCAGCTCTTTCATGTTGGAAAAATCCCCATTAATTAAAGTAAGTAACTATTTATTTATCATTATGTTTCTAAAATAGGATTAAGGTTTGTGTTTTACTCAATAATATAAAGTTAAAAAGTTGCATCATAAAAATTATGATGGAAAAACCTTTCTTGTTTAGTTAATTTTTCATTCATTTTTGTTCATTCTGGGTTTTTTTTTTGTTGTTGTTCATTTTGTTTCATGTTTTGTTCAAAATGGGGTATTTTGTTCAGTTTTGGTTCATTTTTGTTAAGTGTTTAAATTATATAGTATGTTTTTTTTAATTTGTTAATTATTGAAAAGACAAGCGATCCAATCACCTTTCTGTCCATGTGTTGTATTAGATGTGTTGTAGGTGAAAAAAAAGTAAAGCCAATAAATATTATGCATGGTCTGTGTCTTCTGTTTTGCTAAAATGGTTGTAAATAGATAAACACTTCAACATTTATAGATCAAAAATAACTTGCATATTTTTCAATTTATTTATGATGTGTTTCTCTGAATAAACTGTCATTTAACATCATTCAGTGTTAGAAATTAAAAAATAAAATTGAAGATTTAACCTGACAAAAACGTTCGAAAT
Source organism: Ostorhinchus cyanosoma (assembly GCA_029814465.1). Lineage (NCBI taxonomy): Eukaryota > Metazoa > Chordata > Actinopteri > Kurtiformes > Apogonidae > Ostorhinchus > Ostorhinchus cyanosoma. The sequence continues at coordinate 19,562,466 of JAPTYQ010000009.1, forward strand.
CAGTATCAACTTATCTTTAAACTACAATTAAAAAATATATATATATTTCAACGCATATAACTGATGTTAAAGAGTGTGTCTGCTTCAAATGTGTTCACAAACAGGAGCACAGCATGTGTGCAAAGCGAAACGCCCACTCTCAGAAACGCTACCTGTTTCTGTGCATCAGGTTGTACACGGAGTGAAACATCTGTTCAACACACAAAAGCTTTGGGTTGCCATACAAAGTAACGGAGCGCCCTCTGCTGGTGGAGATTAGACACCGCAACAAAAAGAGAAACCGCAGAACTTCCTGAGTTAAATATAGAGCCCTGATTAAAACTAAGATCATTTATTAATTGACTGCGTGTGTGTATGTGTGTGGGGGGGGGTCATCAAAGGTCAAGGTCAAAGGTCAAGGTCTGGAGGGCACAGAGGAGTGCTTCTAAGCTACGTCTGCAGATAAACAGTCAGTTTCCAGAGAAAACATGTCTGAAAAGAGTCTGAGTAACAACACTGAAAAAATATATAGCAATAAATAAATATGCTTGTTTGTCATCAAATATTTCCTTAAATACACAAATTTTACAACATTGTTTTATCACAGCTTTGGGTCAAATCAGAGTAAATGATGTAAATTTACGATTGCAAAATGTAATATAATGACAAAATATCGTTATATTTTATGGTTCTACATTTCAATTCTTTGGAAACAGATCTGAACACACTGAATAAATGGATCTTTCTGTATTTAAAGGTGAATGTGACAACATAAAGTGAATTCCAATAAATATAAAAACACACCAATTCATCTGTATAGTCTCAAATCTGCTGTTAATAATGTTCAATGTTTTGTGTTTGATGTGTTTTGGATTATTTTATACTTTTTTTAGTTTATTCATTTGGTTAATTGTCCTATACATTTTTTGTTTATTTTCTTGATTTTTTTTTAATCTGTTGAAGATTTGAATGTGTTCATTTTATTAATTATTTTGGCTCTTTTTCAAATGATTTTTAAACATTTTTTTCATTCTGTCGCACAGTTCTGTAGCTTTGTTGCACTTAAGGTGTTAAACTATGAGCTGCAAAGTTTCCACAAAATCAAACAATAAAACACAATCATCTGCATTTGAATTAAAGTGTGCAAACATGAATTCAATTAATTACATGTGACTTATTTTTATAGTAAAATGCAATTGCATTTTTAGCTGTTTGAAGGAAAATCCTAAAAAAAATTATTCAATTCCAGGTTATATAAATATGTAAACCGTTTATTTCCATGTGTACAAATGAGCTGTTATTGGTTTATTTCAACACAAAAAAAGAGTTTCAGCAAATGAAATTAAAAACTATGATCTTTAATTCAATGTTTCATATCACAATAAAAATACATCACAGCCAATACAGTAAATGATTAAACAGTTGAAAACTTTGGTGTTTTAATTACAAAAATACATTTCTACGTGTCCATAACTGTCCATACTATTCAAAATATCACATCCATGTCATGATTATTAAACATTTCCTCTTCCTGTTTTTCTGTCCGTGTTGAAGTGAATAAAAGACGTTTCTCAGTGGATTTGAACTCAACCCTCAAACGCTGAACAAATGGTCCGTTGTGTTCGGTCGACAGCGGTTTTCTGCAGAAGAAAAGGCGTCTTCAGAGCAGGAGGGATCTGAGGAAAATCCACAGCAGCAAACAAAGTGTGTCCTCTGTTTCTGCCGTTTGACAGAGTTCTAACATGAAACCATGAACTCAAACTTTAGGGATTCAAGACAATATTGATCCGAGTCTTTATCGAGTCCTTTACTGGTTCATTTTCAGGTTTAAAAAAAAAAAAGAAAGAAAAAAAGGAGAATTTCAAAGTCACTGATGCTGTTTTGTGATTAAAATTTGAATTATGTTATAAAAATAAAAACTAATTGAAACCGAATGTGGAAAAAAGCATTAAAACTAAACTGAAATATAATAAAAAAAGGCTGTTACACAAGGAATAACAAGAACTGAAACGTACGTGAGTTTACAAAAAAGAACAGATGAAAAAATATAATTATGTGCAGATAATTCACTTAAATGTAGAATAAACTATTTTCCGTGAATTTAATATAATGATACTGTCATTAAAGACAATAAGCTTCAGTCAAACTTGATATTTCATTTTTCTAATCCTGCCTTTTTTCTACTTGAAATGATTTCATTTGTGTCTCAGAATCTTTTAAAGCATACATATACAGTAACTGGGCAGAAATTTTAGTCGGCCTTTAGATTTATTGTTTCTGCAGTGTTGAAATGAAAATACAGGAATATGTGCACAGCCTTAAAAGACACACAAAAAAACTGAAAAAAAAAAAAAGTGCTCTAAAGGTTAAAGTCAGTATTTAGTGCGACCCCTGACCCCACGACAAGAAGCAGCTAAAACCGTTAGAAACATCTGACATACGTTGAATAAAACCTGGAATAGAAAATCAGAAAGTGAGCGACACAAATTTAATATTGTCTGAACAAAAAGATTAAAGACATGTTAAGTGTAAAAGAACGGTCAGACTAAATACGACCGCTTTGGTTTATAGACGCCGTTTTTTCCACTGAAACGTGCTGTACATACTGCAGTAAAGTATGTACAGCTGCTGCAAAAACAACAAATCTAAAGGCTGCCGAAAACTTTTGCACTGTACTGTATATATCTTTTTTTCTTTTGGAGGGTAGTTTTCATGTCCCTGTATTTTGATGTCAGTTTTCTACCAGCAGGTGGAAGCGTTGCACATCTGCACCACCAACCTGTTCATGTTTAGTGTCACGGTTTAGAAAAACACAATAAAACAGGTTTAATCTGAACGCCTCAGTACACTTTAACTGAAATAAACCCAGGTTAAAGATTATACTTAAAATTAATACTGAAAGAAGCATGAATGAGTAAAATGCTGAACAGTAATAATGTGAAACTGAACCTGGTGAATCTGATGTTTTAACAGGATGTTTAACTCGATACCAGATCAGAAACATGATTTTGTAGAAATATGTTGCTAGTGTCATCTTTTTGCAGTTGTTGTGTTCTGGTGGGATTTTTTTTTTTTTAATGATTTTTGTATTTATGCTGCTGTTTTTTGTGTTGTTGTAAAAATACGTACGTTAAAAAAAACAAAAAAACAATAAAATGAATCAGAAATGATCCACTGTCTTGACATAAGTCTGTGTTTGGAGACTCTGAAAGGTTACTAAATGGTACTGAAATGTTACTTAGTGAACGTGTGGAAGCCTGTTGACGCCACAGTGACCAGAAAATAAAAAACATCCTGTAAATCACAGGCGTCAAACACGAGGCCTGTGGCCAAATCTGGCTCCTAGGATGAATTACACTGAAGATATTAACAATCAGTGGTGTAAAAATCATATTAATTCAGGTTCCACATACAGAACAATTAGATCTCAGTTGG
>JAPTYQ010000009.1:19578317-19592297 GCA_029814465.1 Ostorhinchus cyanosoma
CTGCAGCTTTTTGTACCTGCCATTACAAATTCCTCATGCTTTTATTTTAACAGAGTATTTCCTGTCTTTCTCTAAAAGTGTTCGGTTTTTGTTAAAGAGGAGGAGCAGCTGATCCTGCAGTTGAGCACAGATCCAGGAATAAACCGTCACTTTCCATCACAAACCCGTTGAGGTCATTTATGAGGTCAAAGGTCAAAAATCTGCACCCTGAGGATTCTGTCTGTTAATGTTGTGAGTTCAGGGGCTTTTTACAGGCGACGACAACAACAAAGCACACACACGACAAAACCACCAGAAAACACATCCTTTTTATCACGTGGTGTAAAAACAGCAGAAATCTGAAGTCACGTGAAACACTTTTGCATCTAAAACCCACTGAAACAGCGTTTCAATGTATGTGATGATGTAGAAAATCTTTATCTTTTATGGGAAAGTGAAGCTTAAAGTGAAGCTGCCGTTCTGTTTTAAGAGGTTTCAGAGGCCAAAGGTCAAAGTCTGTCAGAATAACTCATGAATCATGTCATTCCCGTGCTTATTTTTTCTCTTTTAGTGCTGATGCTTTCAATTGAAAAGTCCTACATGCTGATAGCGTGACCGTCATGTGAGACTGTAAACAGCCTTATCTTTCAGACGCTCAATAAAAAACATTTTAAAAAGAATAGAAAACGTACTAGAACACATTTATCATGTGGAGAAGTTAAATTAACAGTGCAGTCTATGCAGAACACAACCCCCTTGGTACTTAGGGTTTAGGATTAGTGAAGAAAAAGAAGGTACATTTGACTGGAACTAGAACATCCTTTTAGATAGTTCACATTTCAGTAAATATAAAATCAGTTTTTAAACAAAGAGAGATCAGACAACAGATTGTTAGGTCATGGATGAGCTGTTTCATCTCAAAACATTTTCATCAAGACAAAATCCAGGTCAGTGTGTCTGTGTACTAAACTCAACAAACTGTCATGTGACATTAAATACAAGCAATCAACACATGGAGGCAGCTCTGAATACACAACTCAAGTTCCATATGAGCAACAAGGAAAAAAGACTAAAACATCAGTATATTAAAAGCAAATGAATGCACAAAAGAAAAAAAACAGCAATGAATTGTAGATTATTCTAATAAAAATGTACGATGTAGAAGAAAACAAACACTGTTGTATTGTATAAAATGAGAACAGCCTATACACAATTTTTGAAGTGATGACATTGCAATTACATCATAAAAAAAAGACCCAGTAGGATGAAGACACCAAAGAAGCAAGATAATAATGATGCAAGATGAAAATGAGGCTAATTGATCAAATTGAAAACACAGAATGAAACATAAAAGGTGCAACAAGGTACAAACATTTCAAAAGACGCAAAAAGACAAAAACTATCCAAACAATACAACACAATGAAACGGACATAAAAGCTACAAAAAGCAGAAAATGAACTAAACACCCTTATTAAGAGAATAAACCTGTTAAGTCTACTTTCAACCCAGGTGTTCTAACTATAACTAACCATAAACCCAATTCTAACCTTCCCTTTATTTTTAAAATCTGAGTTATTAAAAGCTATTGTTAATCCTTTACCTTTCAGTCAGATTTGAGATAAAACCATAACACTGAAATAACTCTGGTGAAATCCACTTACGGTCTCCCCATAATTTGACCTTCTTGACCTGAAGGCTGCATTTCATACGACTGATCCAAATGTTTTATTACAGAGTTTACACATGCTCCTGGAATTAAAACAACTTTATGTCATACTTTTCAGATAAATCCCAATTTATACATGTTAATGTATCAGTCATTTATCCAAACTAATCTTAATGGTATTCCACAGGGCTCTTTACTTAGGCCATTTCTTTTTACTCTATATACACTATTGTGCAGCAATATAATAAAGAAACACGGCATAAGTTTACTCTGTTATGCTGATGATACACTGCTTTATGTATGAAACCAGACAGAACTAAATCAGTTAGCTAAACTCTAAACATGTCTTACAGGCAAGAGGCAAAGGAAGTTTTTCCTCCCAAATGTCATCGTTGCTCTTTGAGGTTTTTGTTGGGTTTCCTCTCTGTATATAATTTGTAGTTTATAGCATTTTATCTAAATAAAACAGAATTGAATCCCAAAATAGTATGAAATGCACAAAACAGAAATCTTATAAAATATGAAACCAACCAAAATCAACAACTTAAAAACCAAAGTGAAATATACAAAATAAAATATGAAAGATGCAGGCATTTCTGATTTCAAATATCTTAGTCTTTTCTGTCGTATATGTAGTGAATCATATTTTTTGGTTGGTTTCATTTGGTAAAGTACTGTATGTACAGTCATGCTTAAACTTTTAACAACCAGGAATAAATGATAAAATGTGGATTTTTGACATCTCATTCAACACAGAAAAAAGATCCTTCAATCAGTCAAGTTTTTATTTTATTATCATAAAAATATAAAGACAGAAGCAGCATGTGCAAACATTTGGGCACAATGTGAATTCCTCTTTAGTCCCTTTCATATTAATTCCATATTTTTCTCTCCATCACTTCATATTGTGAGACGTGTGCTCTTCAACACACAAAACTTTAACAATAAAAATCATCACAGTTTCCACTGATTGTTCCCTTTTATTATAGTAAATATGAAAATATAGCCTGTAATGAATGACACAAATCTGTCAAACACAGAGCCGGTAGATTCTAATAAAAGCTGTATTTTCAGCCACATTTCCCACGTTGTTGATGAAAAACAATAAATTAATTTAACCCACGGGGACTTTGTAACATGTTTAAACAGTCATTAAACCAGAGCAGAAAACAAAGATCAATATTTACAAAAAGTCAAAGAAGAATCTTGTTGAAACACATGACAAACAGTTTATTTTGGCAGAGGTGCTCTATGTGCTAATAAACAAGGCCTGAAACTGTTGCATCAGAGACCATTTTAACTCTTCTCACTCTGGTTTATTTAACTACTGTAGAGTTAACTGTTCAATCATAAACATACAGATGTGATCATTTATAGCCGGTTCAGCAAAAGCTGCAAAAAGCCACGTTTAACTGAGAATAAACAGTAGTATTTTATATTTATGACATGATCTGGATGAAGAGCGTCAGCAGCACAAGGAGAGGTTCTCGCCTTTTGGGAACACACTTAGGTTTGGTTGTACTTTTTTTCAGTCTGAAATTCAACTCCTTCATGGCACCAACTGAACTCTTTACAGCTTTGGAAATTATTCTCATTCTCTGTGATTTTCAGAATCAATTCAACACAACATTTAGATTTTTTGGAATATTAATTATATTTATACAGGTCTTCAGCATAAAGTTCTGTTCAGTTATGCCAAAGGGTGTGTGTGTGTGTGGGGGGGGGTGCCATCATTAATAGTTTGTTTCTTCAATAAACAAACATTTCATTTGTCTTTTGCCAGATTTTTTGAATAAAACCCTGAAGTCTTAACATTGGCACGTTGACTTTTTCATTCTTTGTCACAGTGGAATCATTTTCAAAGCTGCAAAATGTGTCGTCATTTGATATAGCATTTCAAGTAAGTGTAATTGGTACCAGTGCTGCAGCAGGTACGGCTTTTACATATGTTTATTAATATTAAATTATTATGCAACTTTTCTTTAATGTTGAAAAACTGTTTCCAGTGGAAAAATGTCAGAATAAAAAAAGTAGTTTTTTTTACATTATGAAACAGTTTTGTTGTATAAAAATGGAGACATTCTGATAAATAAAATTAAAGTTTCATACATTAATGAGTAAAGTGACTTTCATTTAATTTAAAATGGAAAACTGGTATCATTCAGGAACTGGCACTGAAGCAGAGGCGTCCTAGTTTTAGGGCTGAGTGATAGAACATACTTTCTCTCATACTTTCATATGAAAATGAACTATTTGTAATTTGATTTACATGTTTCTTTTGGGTTCTGTTTTATTTACACAAGTTTCAGTGTTTTACTATCTATTTTAATTTCCTTTGCATAAATTTCAATGTTGATCAAACATTTTCATGTAATTTTCACTGTAAATAATATTGTAAAAATATAAATAGTCTTTTATGTAGTATTCTGCAGTAAATAACTTTAACTGCACTCAAAACAAATTAATTTTTCCTCCAAACTTTGACTCAGGACAAAAATAAGTCTTTAAGTTTAGACAATAATAATAATGTGACATTTAACATTATTTTATAATAACATATTGTAAAAATTGACATTTGTTGCCAATCTCCCAGCCCCAAGACTTAAACAATACTCAGCCCCGGTCAGCAGCGTCCTTAAAGTCTGTGTTTTAATGAATCTTAAAACACTGGAGTCATGTAGATGCTAGGTGCAAAGGTAGCATAAGTTAAGCATATTAGTTTTGGAATTAGCCTGAATTAGAAATGAAGCCAAACCGGAGAAAACAGCAGATTAAAGACTGATTCAAAATGAACCGACTACAGGTTGAAAACAGCGTTAAACCTCCTCATTTCATCTTCAGATTTTCAGCTGAAAGCATTCAACCACGACACACCTTGGTGCCGTACAGCTCATCCTGTAACAGAGTCGACTTCAGCAAACACTACTGAGTCCTTTGAGCAAGGCACCAGACCTGAAGCCCCATGGCGGAGTCTGAACATGGGCCAGAGGCTCCATTTCCTCTACATTTCATCAGCGTGGGCAGGTTTGGCTGAATCATGGCTTTCCTTCCCGCTCCTCGACCTCAGACCCAGAGCCAGGTGCTGCTCAGTCTGCCCGGCAACTGGAGCTGAACTGTTATCCGATTGGCTCCCCTCCTGTACTGTGCTTTCAGGGTTTTCTACCATGTCTTGCAGGATGGCGGCGCCCGGAGGTCCTGATTGGCTAAGGTCAGAAGTCGGAGGTGACGAGTCTGACTGGACGGCCAGAGTGTCGGCCTCATCGACAGTGGGCTGGGAGGAAGTGGGGTCTGTCAGGATGTTTCTGGAAATAACTAGGAAAGACAAAACAAAAATCATTATTTCTACAAAATGTCACCCAGAAAACCGTAGAGCAAAGTTCTTATTAATGGAAAGTAATGGAATATCTATGTGTAAAAAAAAAAAAAAAAAAAAAAGGTTTCATTAAATAAAAAAAAACAAACAAAAAAAAAAAACAGAATACAAGTTCAATGGTTGGTCCACCTTTCATTTATCATTACTTATACTATCAGAACACACAGTAAATTTTCATGTGAACTTTATTAGCTCTACAAACATTTATTTACTAAGTTTCATATTGATCCAACTTATTATACTGACCAACTATGATACCACTAACCTGAACTCAAACTACTTGACACAAATATTATAATCAAAGATTATCAAGACAATTGTAATAAAAAGAGACAACATTTTTAAAAAGACAATCACAGTCATCTATTAAAACCTTTTAAAGGTGAAATGATGTGAAGGAGCAGACTGACCTCCTATGGGTCTGTAGTCATCGTCTGCAGACGAGCTGCGTCTGAATGGACTGAAACTCGGCATGATGATCAAACCCAGAGACACGATGATGATCTGAGGTAAAAGAGAAGATAAGACACACTTACGATCATTAATGGTCATCTGCCCAAAGAGAATACTTAGAGTGAAGCACATTTTCCACAGAGTGAATATCTCAAAAACACATGTTATCTGCGAGTTTTTGCACATTAGAGCTGCCCCCGATACCACATCAACCAAACAGCAGCTGATAAGAAGAGCCTTTGTTTACTAATTATTGGTCAGATGATTGGTTGTAAGTGAAAAAAAAAACTAACTCAAACTCCACAGGAAACATCAATAAGTCCCAATGTTTAACAAACAGTTGCACAATCAAAAACCTGAGCTGAAAATACTGAAAATTCAGGAAAAAAAACCCCAAAATATTTTAATACTGCTAAGTCAAAGGAAACACATTTTGAAAGTCACTGTGTCTGTTCATGTGTGGATGTGAAGGGGAGACTGTAACCTTTAGTGAATTATTAACAATGACATATTAGATGGGAACAAAACTAACTAATGAAACCCCACCCCACTGGTGACAAACTGGGGAAGACTTTGAAACCTCATCACATGAGTCAGACCAGAGGCACAGTTCAGAGAAACCAGGCTTTTGACTAAATGCCTCTCACTTCTATTCCCCTCTTCAATCAACAGAAAAGCTACATCAAATTGGAACATTTTGAAACCAGTTGTTAATATTCACATAAGAGTAGGAGATGGAAATGTTTCCTTTAGCAGATTTTCTGAAAATATGGGTAAAATTTGCTGCACATTTGGATGAATATGTGACTAGTGTAATGTCCAGTGTCGTACCAGTAAACAGGTGCTGGTCTGGGCTCCTTTACTGACTGTCTGTTTGATCAGAGACTGAAGCTGTCGCAACTGAGCCAGAAGAGACCTAAACACAGACGGGAACATCTGTTATCTGTTTACTCACTGTATTAAACATCTCAACCAGAAGATTTAGGCCATATGTCCAGGTGGAAGGCAACATGTACTAACTAAAACTAAACATCATGAATGTTTTACAGAAAAGAAGAAGGAGGAAAAAGATGAAGGTGGAAGTAAAAGAACAAACCACCAGAATTTTTGACCGGTTCAAGTTGAAAGTTATCAGTCACATGTCAAGCAAAAAACAAAAGTATTAGCTAAAAAATTGTTTGTTATGACCAAATGATGAAGATAAGAAAATGAATTTTATCTTATCTTATAAAAAGAAGCATCAGTATTCAAACATATTGTACAAGAAAATTGATGTTACAAAACTATCATTAAATGCAAAAAGTCAACAAAGACAATAATGAGATGTTATAAACTTACACCAAAGTGATATTTGTGTTAGAGGAACTATTTACAAGAAACAGTTGAACAATAACATGACAATAACTCCCAGCCTGAATCCTCCATTACAGACAGTACAGTATCAAAGTGTTTATACATGTTGTGTTTCTCCAGCTGTTCCACGGTCCTCTGCAGCTCCTTGTTCTGTGCTGAACAGGCTGCTGCCCTGTAACACACAAACACAGACAGTCACCTCTACCTTTGTCACCTTTAAACTCTCAGTGAAAGAGGGAAATTATCAATTTTACATTTGTTGGTTTTTTTCATGTCTATTTTCTACTGCAAAACTTCAAAAACTGTAGCTGCAGCCTGAGCAGAACAGACCCTTGGGATGGATTCTCGAGTTATGATTTTCTTAAACCACCAGAAGCTCTGTGTCCTCTTAAACCACATAAGAGAAAATATAAGAAGGGATGGAGGGCTGTGACTGGTCTGATCAGATAGAACTTCACTGAATTTTACTCAGAGATATATTGAGGAAGCAATCTCATTTACAATATAGACAAAACACAAAACATTTGAAACATACAATGAACATATCAGAGATAGCAAAAAAGTAAAAGTGACAAAGATGAATTAAAAACAGAGAAGTCTAATTAAAAACAGGAGCACCTGGAGGTAAAATAGGATGCAACAAGTGTTCCAGGCACAACAAACCCCGCCTCTCATACGTACCGTAGCTTATTTTGGGATCGACAAACAATAAACAACATTACACAATAGAAAATGCACTGGTGATGTCTGGTTCAGTTCAGTTTCCATCCTTGGAACACATTCTACAACACACTCTTCTACACTATTTTGATGGTGTGAAATTCCAGAATAATAGATTCAACAGTCCTACCTGCTCTCCAGACCATCGATGTACTCCTTCCTCCTCCTCCGACTGTCCTGAGCAGACTGTTTGTTTCGGATTTTTCTCCGAACTTTCTTCAGGATTCGTTCCTCGGCCTAAAAGCAGAGCACAAGGTTTGTATGGAGGCAGCTGGTTTATCACTGGATTTAAACAGATGATATTTTCTGGATACTCGGGTGCCCTTGAAGGCAGCAGGAGCCAGAGAGGTCTGACCTTAGTGAGAGGAAGGTTACTGGGCAGAGAGATGCCTTCCTGATTCAGCAACTTCTGCTCCTCCTCCGTCAGCTGCAGATCTGGAAAAAGCTGCAACAGTAGAAGAAGAGTCAGTCCTCCAGGTCTGATTCTGATTTTGGTTAATTAATAGGGAACAATGGCTTAATCTGTCTTAGTTGGTTTGTGTTTTGCATGATTTATGATCCATTTTATGTGATGTGGTTGTCACAGAAGCATTATAAAAGGTGCAACACACATTTATGCATAAGAACTATTTGGAAAGAATGAACATTTACTATAAATGAAATGCATATCTGTACCACAGAGAGCAGTAAATCTTTCAAATTTGAGTACAATTCATATGCATAAAAAAATCTTTACCTAAACTATCTACTTTTACTTGGAAATGGTGAGATTATTAACAAGTAAATTCATGTATCTGATCATATTTCAGGTAAAACAATACACTACGAATAATCTGGAAATTTGGCATTAACTGGTCTTTTTTGTATCTGAATGTTTTCATTGCAATGCTTCATTTTTCTGAAAATGACCAGCTTTAATTTGATTACACTGGTTAGTTTACCAATTAAGCTACATTTGGCCAAAGATCTAAATGTAAATGAAGAGCCATTTGGAAACCAGAAGAAAATAATGATCTGGTTCAATAAAAAGACCTGAAGTGCCATAATTATCTCTAAGAAAAAAAACAGGTGTGGCCCCAGGAAGTCTCACCAGGTCTCCATCAGGACTTGGAGGATCCGGAGGGGTCAGGCTGCCATCAAGATGAAGACCTGGAGCGACGGGAAGTTCGTTGACGATACACGAGTCTGAAAACAGCACCCGGGAACTCCACTCATCTGCACAGGACAGGAAATGACATCACAGTTTTTAGAAGCTGCAGAGGTTAGACTGAACCATGTTTTCACATGACAAAATCACAGACCAAATGTAAAAGGCCTCTGATTTTGCCAAACCTTCTTCCAATGTTTAGAACGGTTAGTCTTGTGGTCCAGCAGAGTGGATTTCATCGCCATGATAGGAGATAATTTTTGCATTCATAGATAAGATGTTAAGATCATCCATAAACCTTCAGCTACTGAATTAACCATCAATCAATAAGTGGTTTGAGTAATTTTTTTTTAAAGAAACAAAAAGGTAAAATCTGTTTTTACCTTCTATCTTCTTAAGTGTCAATATTTTCTGGTTTCTTTCTTCCTTCAGTGACTGAATATATTTGGGATATGGCTCAAACAATACATTTAAGGATAGCATTTTAAGTTTTTGGCAGCACTTTTCAACCATTTTCTGACATTCCATAAACCAAAAAAAAAACCAAACAAACCCAAAAATAACTGATAAAATAATCTGCAGATGAACTGACGGTGGAAAAAGCCCCTTGTTGAAGCCATATTCACCACAGTTTGTTTGACTGTAATGAAACCAACAGTTTACACTAAATACTTTTTTTTTTTAAAATTCAGGATACAGAGCCACTTCTCCTGTAGATCTATATTCAAATGGATCAGACTCCTGTCTAAGACCCTTGAGGCTGTGGCTCAAAGATGGAGATCTTTTGTCATTAGTCAGTAGGTCTGAATTCCACAGATCATCACTGTCTCCATCCTCACCCAGCTCGATGGAGATGACTTCCACATTCTGTTGTCCAGTTTCATTTTCCACCCCACCAATGTCGTAGACCACCTGGTACACTGTCGCTGGGGCAACTGGCTGGATGGTCGTCGTGGTAACTGTGTTCACAGGGCTCTCAGAGAAGACGGGATCCTCTGAAATGCCGCTGTCACTCTCAGATGACGGGTCGGCTGGCGGCCCACTGGGAAACACCTCATTTGGGTTGACGCCTTGGAGGACATCCTCGGACTCACTGTCGTTCAGCGTCTGAGGGTCACAGTCAGATTCTGGATTATCAAACAATTAATTAATGCAGGTGATATTACACTGTCACATTGTGTCAAAAAGCAGTAAGAGCTACAAAGATTAACTGATTAGTTGTCATCTAATAACTCCATCACCTATGGTTTAGATAAAGGATTAATTGGTTACATTAAATTGAGCTTCTTAAAATAATTCTCATAGAGCAGTCAGCAAAGCATAAAATCAAAATTCTATGATTCCAGCTCCTTAAACATGAATATTTTCTGGGTTCTTCTTTCATCTGTGACAACAACTGAACACTTGATGAGTTTTTAGTCACAGACTAAAAGATTTTGCCAGTGTCGTGAATCTGTCATTGTCAATCATTATTAAACTGAACTAGACTCCCTATGAGTTATGTTTGTTTTTTGAGTCTTTTGGTTTTAGGAATTTCAGTGAGTTTAATATTGATCTCTACATAATGTAGGTTTTTAGATCATTAGATTTGAAGATTTAGTGAATAAAACCCTTAAGTTTGCGTCATATTTATCTGAACAGTCAAACAATTATACGGGGGACGTTTCCCCTGGTCCGAGTCTAACTCCACCCACTGCATTATTCTGAAAATGCATACAAAGTCAAAAAGGAGCTGAGATGGAGGTGATCAGTGTCTGAATGTGCAGGTATAGATGTGGGACAGAAGTAGTTCAGGTTGATCTGTGTGACAGAGACATGAAAATGACTGACTGATGGTTAAGCAGAATTTGACTGAAGGACAGGTGATATGATCATTAGAGGCAGTAACATTGATTTTTTTTGGTACAAATGTAATGATGTAGACTCATACTAAAACTTTACTAGAAATACAACTCTACATCATGAATAGAGTTAGTATAGAATTGAGCTGTTTTCACATACATAAACCAAGATTTGAACAAGTCACTGTTCAGCACTGATGACTTTCATTACAAGTGAGTCCTACCATTCCATTTATAGCTCTGAAACATGTTTTAGTGTTTAGAAACACTTTAAATGACCAAGATTCCAGTCTGTAGGGGGTGCTAAAAGTATTGTAATGATTTAACCACGGAGGAAAAGCAGAACATCATGTTCATCATCTGCATCATAAACATCATCTCTCTACAGACATAAAACACATCAAACCAGATTCTGTTGTTAAATTTAGGATTAAGTCAACATCTTGCACCAGGAATTTAACTGATGACATTTGGATTCAATATTTACAATTTTCTTGTAACTAAAACTCATCTGGTGTACAACTGACTTAGAAATGTTTCAATCCATTTTTTCAATGATGTAAAAAGAAACATGCAATGGCACTTTAGTGAGTTTAGTCATAGAGTTTAACTTTACTGAGTGAAAGGGAATATTCTCCTGGGGATAAATAAAGTTAATCTGTATCAGTAGTGATTATGCCTGCAGTTGCCTATCAGTTTTTGTCTGTGACTGAAAAAACTCAGATAGTAAATGGATAGTGTCAGATGACACCAAGACCTTCAAAAAGTGGTCAAGACCAAGAGCAATCTTGATTACAACACTATCCTGTCCTCTATGGGACACTCACAGTATCAGGGTCCACTGTCCAGTCCTGCAGGGGTTTGTCTGAACCGCTGAGGATAAATTCAGAACAGGGGAATGAATGGTCGAGATGCCAGCTATCGGCCGCCACATCAACATCAGTATCAGCATCAGCATCAGCGCTGAGAAACAGAGAGCCACTTTCTGTATCCATCACCTGAAAAAACACACATCAGTCAGTACCCATAAGTTTATTTTCTATTGCATATTTTTCATTGTTTTTTCTTGGAACATCTCTTTCTTCTTCCCATCTCTTAACAAAGCTATGGCGTCCACATTTATCAAATCTTATACAATTTTCTTTAGAGAAATAAATTCATACAACAAATTCGAGTTATAGATTTTAACTACATAACTTCAGGAATGACAGTTCTAGTGTACTTTGCCGTCTTTCCACTTCAAGTCACATTCTACACTATGTTGCTAAAACAATGCAAGAAAAACAACCCCTAATATGTTGTTTGCTCAGTTACAGCCATAAAGTATAGGTACTGAAAGAAAGTAAACACAGCACAGACCAAACCCATGTGGCACAACACAGAGGAGGAGGAGGAGGAGGAGGCGGAGGAGGAGGAGGAGGAGGAGCAGGAGGTGGAGGATATCCTGCTACACATGCAAGACTAGTCAGACTGAATAGAAACCTGATAAGCTGCCAAACGTGCTCCCATTCCAGTAAAACAAAATCTCTCTTTTAAAAAATCAAGTTTTGCATGCCATATATAAGTATAGACAACAAATATATGCTGTTCAGTTGAAAAGATGCATTACTTGGACATTTATTTGACATTTTTATAAGAAGAAGCAGGTTATGACAGCAGTCATTTGTTTTTAGAGGAAATAATCTCTGATTAATTGGTTGTTGGTTTAATAAAAAGCATTTAAAAAGTCTAATCCTTCTGATATTTTAGAGATGAAATGATTAATCAGTTGTTAAACATATTAAACTGTAGATGGACTGTTCTGCTGAAATAAAGCAACATAAAAATAACTGTAGAGTTTTCGACATTTCTACATGATAGCAATCAGCAAACAGAAATGATGGAATTTAACCATTAGCTGTTTATTATTACCAGAATTCATATTATAGCTGCAAAAATACAGAAAATGACCATGAAGTATCTGTATTTCTTCGTTGCATGTCATAGACAATCAAATCTCTACAAATTCCTGATTGCTAAGTTAAGAAAAGTAAGCAAATCTTGGCATGTTTTTCATGATTTTGTGACATTATGTTGACACTGTTAATTATTTCACAGATAATAAAGGTTATAACAGGGACAGATGCATTTGTTGACAAAATATTTCTGGATTTCCACCCATACTTTTTCCTCTTTAATACTACACCCTTATACTAAAACTTTTATAGATTTCACGTCTTTACTTTTTAAAACTTCCTGATTAAGCTCGTTCTATCAGCTGGTAGTTGTTTAATAATGTGTTTTTTGTATAGGTGAGTATGTGAATCAGGTCTGAGGTCTATCTGCAGGCCTGATCCTGGTCCATCCGGATCAACAGGATCCACACAGTCCGGGTGTCATGACGCCACTCACCGCTGCAGGTCCTGGTCTGTCGCTGCTTCTGGAAGCTCACAGGCTCCGTTCCGTCATCACACAGTGGCAGGTGAGCGCAAAACACGGTGTTTTTAGTGCACTTTCCCGACGTTTAGACCAAAATAACAAACACTCAACAGGTCCGCTTCCTCCTCCTTTTCTTCTTCTACTCCTCCTCTAATGTCTCCTTCTTCTTCTCCTGAATTAAATAGCGGTTGTAAACAGCTTTGGGAGCATTAGCGCCGAACTTTTATGTGGCGTACAGTGGTAATGCAGATATTTAACTAAAGGCAGAAGCTCTGGGAATTTTATGTACCAGCTGTTGTCTTTCTGTGTGAGCTTACTATTCGGCCTCACAGCTGTACAGTTTTTGTAAAAATTAGTATTCTTTATTCAATATTTTCATACATATATTTATTCTATAACACATGAGGGCTATGGTTAAGCCAGAGTTAACTGAACACAAAGTAATAATCAGTTTCGATGGTTTTAGTCTGCATGTTTGGGTCTTTATGGGTTAACCGAAGCTGTGAATCTCTTGTCCTCTAAAAAAGACAAAAATACATTGCTGTGTCTCAAGAGGATATAATAAGAGAACTGCAGAGGGAGGGAGCCTGGAAATACGAGGTTCCTTAAACGTCTCATCCCTGAAATGAAACTGAACCATTCAGTCAAATCTACAGTAGTAGTTCAGTCCAGACGAAACTCTGACAAGTTTCATATAATAAAGTTTCTCAACAACTGGAAAGGATCTTTTAAACAGTGGTGAGTAATAATTATCTTTAACCTACTGTGTTTGTTGATATTAACATAAAACTCATTGGATTGTCATTGGCAGGGTAAGGACTGAGTGAACACAGATAATAGTCTTTTCATAATTCTATTGGCGCACATGTAATTGTTGACAAAATATAAAATCTGACCTGGTCGTCCTCTTAAAAGTTCAGGTTCAAGGTCAGACAACAGGATTTAAGTAATCTTTTAAGTCTTCCAGTGAACCAACTAGAATTTACAGGTCACACATACTCCAACTGGATATGTCACATTTTTATTATT
>JAPTYQ010000009.1:19608029-19622041 GCA_029814465.1 Ostorhinchus cyanosoma
CACAAGATACAAATGTTTTGCTCCAGAGATAACTTGTTTGCAGATAATTATTGCATTTCAAGAGACAATCACACTTATTTCCATGAGCTATTCTAACTTAGGAGTGCAGTGTGAACCTGATTTGGAAACCCACCTTTTGGGTCCTGAGGGTCTCCATCTGTGATCCAAAGGTCTTAAAATAAAACTGTGCCTCACTGCCAGCGGAGCCTCCCTCCTCCTCTTTCCTTTAACCCCCTCCTTTGTGTTTTCCTCCTCCTTCCTCACCCTCTCCTCCCACTTTTCTTTTCCTGTTTCCCTTCTCCTCACTCTCTTTCCTCCCTCCTCCCTCCCCTCCCCTCTCCTTCTCAGACCCCAGTCAGTCCGCTCCTTCAGTCCACACCAGGCGGATCCACACTAACACTATCACTAACACTGACAAGACGCGTGGATTCAGCCTCGACACCGGCGCGCAACGTGGGGCTGTCGGATTCAAACCCACGCTGACAGACTGTACCTGCCGGATCCCAGCGTCACATTTCATTGAAACTGGAATTACTCATCAATTTACACCGATTTTTAAAATTATTTTCACATCTCATTCATTCCGGATAATGTGGATTCTTAGCGTTTCAACTTTGCATTTGGACGCGCACTGGAAACAGCGCACTGTGGTTCTGGTGTCTGACAGGTGAACACACTTCAACTTCATCTGTCTTAATTTACTTAAGTGATTCCCCCCCCTCTTAGCCCCATTTTTTTTTTTTATTTTTTTTTTTAGCCTTTCTGCTCTAAAACTATACCCCCAGGACGAATTGAACCACATTTTGCCATCTAAAAGTGTGGCTTTGTGACATTTTTTCCTCCAAAGGTCGTCACCTTTCCAAGTACAAATCAATAAACTTCCAGACAACATGAAGAAGAAACCGGACACCTGCTGAGGTACATAGATTAAATCTATTTTTTTCCCGTGATGTTATTATTATAGGGTGTATTGATTTACATTTGAGAGGATAATTGACATTGACTCCAGAGGGAAGTAAAGCTTTTAGGTTGCATATCATTTCCATATGACTGTATGGAGGATCTTTCATGTTCACTGTGATATTATATCTATAGTATGAATACTTTATTTTATTTAACCTGTATATATCTATGAAAGGCTCAAAGTGGGGTGTGTGTGTTGTTGCCATCAAAATATAGAAATGCAGGAATTATCCAGAAATTTAAGTGAAGAATCAGTGTCAGACTTAGTCCTAATGAGGCTGAAAATGTCAAATCATCTAAGTTCCGTGCACTGGGTCGTGTATATAAGACATGTCTGCAGACTGAGTGGTGATGAAATGATAAAACATACTGAATCTAGTAAGGGTAGGCGATACTGGGAATTTTCATATCGATCCAATACCAAGTAAATACAGGGCGAGTACATCACCGATACTGATGCCAAAACTTTATACTTAAAATGTCATGATCATCAATAATTTTGTGATTTTGCCTTTAGTTTGTTGAATATGATTATGATAAAACACAGGATAAAGATTTTAGGCAAATAAACATGTTTTCTATATTTTTTTTATTAACTATCTACAATATAAAACAATTTAACTCTATAAAGTCATAAAATAATTTACTTTTTATTACACATAGTCATAAAAAAGCAACAATGTAACAAGAAATATAAATATAACAATGTCAACAACAAAGACAGACTTAGAGAAAAGCTGCGCTCGCATGAACTCTGTGAAGAAATGTGAATAATTTGCTGGATGTGAAACTGGAACAAAAGTATCAATTTCATCACGCTAGTATCGATCCGATCCGATACTCACCTCGGTATCGATATTTAGATCGATACACCCAGCCCTGGCTTCCACCACAAACTGTCTATCAGTGCAACCATATTCACAAATGATGAAGATAAACTATTGATTGTATTGATAAAATAAGTGGCATTTATGTGAACTGGAAAATAGTCCAAAGTCCAGGCGGAGAATGTGGACTAGGTTGGGAAAGTGCCAAACTAGAAATAAAAAAAAAGCTCCAAGGCACTTACTATCTTTTAGGCTTTGGATGAGGCAGTTTACACTTTGCTAATGATGTGAAGCTTTCATTTCCTGTCACCTTCGAGGGTGTGGTCAGAACGGTGGAGAAAGTGTGTAGATGGATGAAGGTGGACTAATGCCATCTAACTAAAATAATATATACATAGTTATCACTTTAGTTTTACAGATAACTATCTTCTTGGTTGTTTTACCTGCTTAAGAGATTTAACTCAATTTGATTCAGTTTTAATTATAGAGTGTCAATAATAATCAGTGCTCTTCACAAAGTCACGTCAAGGTCTTAAAGGGACTCAGAAAGATCTCAAAGTCCATTTCCTCCTAATCTGTGTGTCTGAGAAATTTAAATTGGATGTAAAACTATTCAAAAGACACGTAGCTTGTGGAAAATGGGGCCAGTATTTACTTTGATGACTATGATGTTAAAAGAACTGAGTTGAAATCTGTAACTCACTTCTGTGTTTGGAATGAGTGGATCAGTGGAACCGACACACATGAAATCTCTGTCCAGTCGACTCTTATTCCTGAGCATCTGCTTCTTACAGAGCTCCTGTTGGTTGTCATGTGCACGTAGGTTGTAGCAGCTTCAGACTGTGTGATGCTCAAACTAAATGTCACTGTCAGTAATTTAACCCACGTCGTGTTTGTTCTCAGACTGGGACGATAAGTACCTGTTAGACTGTGCAGTGTAGGACCGCTGTTGTTCGGCTGCAGCCAAATATGCTGCAACATTTCATCATGTTTTGTCTGGGACGGAACAAAATTGCACAGTGTAGTAATGATGTTCATACATTATGCTTTCATTGTATTAGTGTTATATCAGCACTGTAATTTGCTTCTCTATGATGATTGGTTTATGTTGATGGAGGGAGCAGGTCACTTCCACAGAGTCCAGTGTTTATATTTAGCTGAAAAAGGTCTTTCTTCCATCTCATATCAGGTGACATTCAGCATTAGAGTGAAATACCATCACCGACTGAGTCTGAGTCTGGACCACAGTTAATAACCCCTTGATGAAAAAGAGTAGAATGAACAGAACAAATAACAGGTTCATGTTCACCCACCTGTCATTATTTATGTTTCTCTTGAGAAGGCTGATATTATCTTACAGCCACTATCAGAACCCACTTCTACTGATACTAGTAGTCCATACGATGTCCTATGGTCCATGCAACGCCTATGGATATATACCAAAAAAGATAGATATACTCTGTCATGCAGTGATGGGTAATTTAGTCAATAATTTGACTCATGTTTGGTTCTTAGTGCTGGAGAATCCCCAGTCCTGATTGTCTTTTACATCCCAGCTTCATGCCTTTTACTTTACTGCTCTTCTGCTCTTTGCATTACATTGAATGTAAGTGCATAATTGACCATTTTAAGCATCTGAAAATGGAGGGACTACATGTAAAATGGTTGTAATTTCGAAATGATTCATACTTCCATCACATCTCAATCACTTAATTTTCAAGTCTGCTGTGATGGACTACAGAGGAGAAAAAAAAAACCCAAAACATGCCTGTTTCCAAAATATATATGGACCTGACGGTGTGTGTATAAGATACGGACAAAACCACAGCTTTAAATTGAGACCAATTCATGAAAAAATCAAGTTCCATCTTATTAAAGTCAGAATTTAGAGATACTGAGCCATTACTAGGACTTACAGGATATTTTCTCATCACATTGTCGGACATGGGCTTCTGTAT
The DNA here is from genome assembly GCA_029814465.1 of Ostorhinchus cyanosoma. Taxonomy (NCBI): domain Eukaryota; kingdom Metazoa; phylum Chordata; class Actinopteri; order Kurtiformes; family Apogonidae; genus Ostorhinchus; species Ostorhinchus cyanosoma. The sequence goes on from JAPTYQ010000009.1 coordinate 19,611,778, forward strand.
GAAACCAATTCTGTAAGACAAAATATAGCAAAGTCTGACTTTGATATGAAATGAAAAACCTTGACTTTTTTTTTTCCAGAAGTCAAAAGCGATCAATTTCAACACCACAGATTCCAGGTGTCTCCTAATTTATGTCTCTTCATAGTACATATATGCACTGCCACTGCTCTTTTTACATCATATTATTAGTGCTGTCAAAAAATTAAAATTTTTAATCCAATCAATCACAGGATTGCTATGGATTAATTTCGATTAATCATGGTTAAATACACATTAATTTTTAATCTACAATATATTAACTGTGTTTCATTTTGCGTGAGCAAACAGACTCAATAAAGACGGGAATATATATGCACTTAATGTGTTTCTTGCAAGCTGGGTGGTACATTAGCTGAAGTGCTAGCAGAACCCCCGACTAACATATGCTTTGTGTTAATGTGGTATTTTAAGCTGGAAGTGCTTCAGTGAAAAGAAAACTCCTTCATGCAGAGTGTGCATAATAATCTGTCGCTTGACTGTTCCATCTTGGGGTTTTTTTCCTCACATTTCCACCAAAGGTCAATGTGATGTTTTGCGTCTTCCATCTTTATGGGTTGGTTCTGCTGCCTGTCACTACCGGATCAACTGCCCATTTGCACGTGTGCGACGCTTATTCTACTTGGACAAACTGCCACAAATGCGTTGCCAGAGATGTGACAAGTTCCATTAAAATTTGTAATCAGATTAATCATGATGATAGATTAATCTGTGCTAAAGTCTTAATTTTGACAGCCCTACGTATAAAAGGACTTTTAAAACCATCATTCAACCAGTCTTTAACGTTTAGTTTCGCCATTCTTTGAGGTTTTAATTAAAGGATTAAATATATAGTTGAATTGCTCTATGTGCCTGCTGAAAGCATCAGATAAACAAGAGAAAGACCTATGGAGGTAACAATACCCTGTACATGAAGTGTCATTGGTCTGAAGGGGGACATATTCAGGAAGACAGTCTGTACTTGACTGAAGCGCTCATCCCTCTGAGTGAAGAACGCATTGTCTGGTTGTCTCTCATTGTGTCTTGTGTTACGTGGGCAGATGTTCCGGGAGAACTGTCATTTCATTTTCCTGCATGGGGGAGTTTTTCTCTCACAACTCACTTTTACTAGAAAGCCACACAGGGCTGAGATGGACTAAACATTTACTGTGAATCTGACCATGACTGTCCTGCCGGTTTGATTAGATTTCAGTCGTAGGCGGACATACCAGAATTAGTCTAGATAGTTAAAGCTCTGGCTGCTAATTATCAAAATGTGGTGTTAAAGGATAATATGATATGAAGTTTGTGTTGGAGTCTGTGTGGTCTTTGGACCTCGTTAGTTTTTGATGTCATCTAACTGCATTTTTAACAGGATTCTTCAGAAAATTTGGAAAAAGAAAATGCAACATGACTATTGAGCTGGTTATTTGTCATTATCATGGGTTTAAAGTTTACCCGTCGTTGCCTGTTGCCTCCGGAACCCAAATGAACGGAACCTTTGGTCTGGATCAGACAGTGTTTCAGACTCTTTGTTTGTCAAATCTGTTAAGAATTGTCTCTGAAACTCTTTATACACGATGGTGTTTTATTACCATTTTCCACCTAATATGGTAACAGATTGTTTTTGTATAAATTCAACTGACTGCTGTTTTGGTTTTTTGCTCCTCACATGCAAATACAACTGTTTCCTGAATATACAGTATTTCCATTCCACTTATTTCCATTTAAGTTTTATCAATTCACAGACTTTTCCACTTCTCTCAAGTGCCAAAATGTTTTTTAGATTTCTTTTTGAATCATTGGAATTTACACTTGACTTTTTAATACACACATAGGAAGTGCAAATGGATCAAAATGCAAGAACTCAAGGGTGTACCATGTAGAAATGAACAAAAGTGAGAAAGTTATTTGCAAAAATAAACAAAAAACAAAAACCCCAATGAAATGCAGGGATAAAATGTGATTGTCAGATTTGTTTCTTAGTGGGTATGTTCTACAACATACCAAAAAAATTGTCCCACTTTTGCAAAACTCTAGAAAATTGTGGAGGGACAACAAAAGAGCCTCCCTTTTGCTCTTTCTCAGACAGAACTACACAACACTACGAGCAATACAGTAAGAGACAAGAGCAGACTTAATTGTAATTGCTTGATTTTTATTTTACTCCATCTGCTCAGTGTATGTTTCTCAGTGCTGTAATTGGGTGACGGAAGAAACTCATTGCTAAAAGTGGAATGACCAGAAATAAATGGTCTTTTATGTCAACATTCAGTGTCAGTTGTACAGAAATATTTTGGCTTAGAAAGGATGATGTTGTTCAAACACTGGTATTTTCTCCATTGTGTCCTCATGGTGAGTCAAACACTGTATTAAATTATCTAATTTCTTCAAAATAGTTTTAGAAGCTATGTCAGTACTCACCTGCTTTTTTGTCCTTACTGCATTTAAAAACAGTTTAATAGCATTAAAGGATCATCTTTTGTCAAAAATATCCATGTTCCATATAGGTCACGTTTGACTCCACAGGTCCAAAGCAGCTGAATTTGGCCATTTTACAACCTTCTTCAAAGTATGTTACATGGGATCAATGCGGAACCAACTGATTCCCTGATTTCCATGATCTGAGTCCGTGTTGAACCTCAGGATCAAGTTCTCTACTCCTTAAAATGAAGTGGTTCCAAGGCTTCAGCTGGTTTATCTGAGAACATAATGTTTAATCCAGTACATCAGGGAAAATATGAATGTCTGTGTTTGCAGATTTTATAGATCTTATCGTCTCCTACACTTTAGATCGACTGCAGGAGGTCTTGACGAAAAAATGTATCAGTGTGGTGTGGTTTAGAAGTCTCTTTTTCCCCTAGTGAAACTGTTTTACTCTTTCTTTAGCTGTGGCTCAGGAGGTAGAGCAGGTCGTCCAGTAACCAAAGAGATGGCAGTTTGAATCCCGCTCTGTCCTTGTCATGTGCTGTTGTGTCCTTGGGCAAGACACTTCACCCTCCTTGGCTCCAGTGCTGCTGCTCACACTAGTGTATGAATGTGTATGAATGGTCAGAGGGGCTGCAGGCGTGAATTGGCAGCTACGCTTCCGTCAGTCTGCCCCAGGGCAGCTGTGGATACAGATGTAGTTTACCACCACCAGAGTGAGAATGTGTGAGTGAATGAATAATGGATCCACTGTACGTGCTTTAGGCATGGATTAATAGAAAATCACTATATAAATCTAATCCATTATTATTTAAAATAGTGCCGTGCTTGCTAGAAAATACTGTGTTTGTGAAGACCCCCATCCAGACACGCAGAGGGCCTTAAGATAGAAGTGGTCACATTCAACCCTATCTTAACCCACTCCCTCTCCAACTAGGAGGATAGATCACTATCACCATACTGTTAGAAAAAACCTCACTCTCTATCTCCAGAAAAACTGAAATGACATGGCAGTCCTAAGAGAACACTAAGAAGACAAAACTGACAGATTAAATGAAAAAGGAATGAAAATTACGCAGCTAAAATGACTTTAGGAGGTAAACCTTCTTCTCTGAGCCCACAGGTTCATTGATATTCCATGTTTTCTGTGTGTCTACAGTTCGCAGTGCTAAATTATTCAGCTGTGGTTGGATACTACCTGCTGGGCAGAGGATGGCCTTTGGGAAGGTGGGCACCACTCTCCTGCTGGTTTTCCTGGTTCTGCTTGACCTTCAGGTGGTCAACGGTCACTTGTCTCTGCACCGGAGACGTCGAGGACACCACGACCGCCGGCCTCAACAGAACATCACACTGGCTGTCATTTTACCACAAGGAAACACAAAATACCCCTGGGCGTGGCCTCGCATCGGCCCAGCTTTAGAGCGGGCGGTCCAGAAGGTCAACGCTGACCCCATGCTTCTCCCAGACCACCACCTCACCTATGCCTTCAAAAACAGCGAAGACAAACATGGCATCTGCTCTGAGTCCATTGCGCCTCTCATGGCCGTCGACCTCAAACTGGCCTACAACCCCTGGGCCTTCATCGGACCGGGCTGCTCTTACACCTCCTCACCCGTTGGCCTCTTCACCACTCATTGGGATGTTCCCATGGTAACGGCAGGAGCACCGGCTGTTGCCTTCTACGGTGGAGTTTACCCATCTATCACCAACACAGGCCCCACCCACAAAAAGCTGGGCAGGTTCGCCCTTCGACTCTGCGAGCACTTCGGTTGGAGGGAACATGTGATGCTCGTGTTCAACGACAACAAAGTGGACGATCGGCCGTGTTACTTCGCTACAGAGGGATTGTACTCAGAACTGAACAATGTCAACATCACGCATGTGGAACGAGTGTTTGAAGAGAACAAGCTGCCAGTCAACTATTCCCAAATCCTCGCCGACATCCAGAATGACGCCAGAGGTGAGTGTTAACTATGTTTATATGCTTGTTTTTGTTTGGTTGAAGTATCTACTGACCTGGGGGGTGATAGTTTGGAGGAGTTTGGGGGAGGACTCTCATACAGAACCTGCCTTAAACATTTCTACACTGATGCTGAAATGAAACTAAATCTACAAAAATATGTTTAATTGTCTTTCCTCTTGGGATGCTGAAATCCCTATGAAATGGATTGTGGGATGTTGTTTACTTTTTCATATTTTAGGAATGCACTGATTGAATACAGACCTAAACAGCTGTATCCAGAATCAGTGACAATGGTTCTGGTTCAGCTGTGATATGTGTTATTCTATGTTTATATGAACATACTAAATTATGAGTTAGTCGTCTGTTGTACAGTAGACCTGTGCCCATTGCTATGGAGATGCTGTAGTATGAGATGGCATGAAATTCCACCAAGTGTACAGAAGAAGGAAGTGTCATTTTAACACAATGGTACTGTATTGGCACAGGAATTGTAAAGTTTTTAACAATATTACAGTCTTGCTGCAGGACGTACATTATGTTATGATTGTATAATTGTGTGAGTGGTGTTGTTGACGTGTGAACAAAGTGTAGACATGGTTCATGGTTTGCAACTATATTCAGTTGTATTGTCACTTGTCTTTGGAATACTTGACTCCCCTTCCACTTTCAACTTATAGTGTGCCACTTGTTCCATGGGTGGAGTTTTTTTTTTTTTTTTTGCTTAATTCAAGATTTTTTTTTGCTTAGTTCAAGCAAAAAAATCTGCCAATGGAACAAGTGAAAATTACTTGGTAAGGTTTCTTGAAATAAGATTTTCAAGATCAGTTGTCTAAAAATCAGTTCTTATATCTCACTGAAAAGTTACTCTTCAGGTGATTATGTCTTATTTTAAGTATGATGAGATATTTGGACTAGAAATGAGAAAAATGTAGATTTTTTCCAGTGTAATGGCTGAATCTGGATCAAACAGTTTTACTTTTTACTTTTAAAGTACATTTTAAAATGAGTACTTATACTTAAGTAGATTTTTCCCTGGATACTTTTACTTTTACCTAAGTTAATGTTTTGCCCCTGTATCTGTACTTTTACTTAAATAAAAAAGTGAGTACTTCATCCACCACTGGATTTAAGCTCTCGTTAGATTTAAAGGATAAGTGTAATGATTAATAATTAAAAAGTACAACTGAAATCACTGAGATGATCAAAAGTCACAGTTATCAGACTTTGCAGCTGTTTACTTAAATACTATTGTTGCCTTCTTTTATAACACCCACTTGAAAGATGAGTCTGTGATATGGTTTCAAAGGTCATCAGGCGACAGTGCAGCAAAAGGGTTTGTTCAGCCTGATTTTCTTTGCAGACCTGACAGTTCATTGCAGACTGTTTTATGCTCTACTCTGTGAGGAAACGGAGAAGAATCTGGGGGAGAGCGTTTCCTCTGCTCACTAGGTCGTAACAGAGTCCATGAGAGCCCCAAAACAACAAGAGCCCATGCCAATCTGCCACTCAGAATCTATGAAACAAGCATGCTGTAATTTCCCCTAAACGTAAGCAGAGCCCCCCCCTCATTCTGAAATTAACTGCAGCTCAGCAAGCGTGCAGACTACTCCCAGATGAACAACTAATGAAGCGAGATTATTGAGCAACATGTGTCAAGTAGGAAACACAATTCGTCTCTTGGTGGTTCGCCAGTTTTAGACAAAATTACAAACTCAAAACTTTTCGCTTCATCGATCGGGCGATGGTTGCAAAAGGAGACAGTTTTTGATGTAAAGTGTACAGATCAAACCATTTGGATTCACCAAAATGTCTGGGGTTTGTTCCAGCAGTTGAAAATTCCACTCAGAATCCCAAAATGCATCTTTGGATCATAAACTTACCCAAAGCTAGTGCTGAACTTCACCACATCTGTGTTCACAGTAATGGGATTTTTCCTTCTTAATGTCATATTTGCATTTTTGGCGACTGTTAAGGAACACCATCTCCCATATGTCCTGCACAGAATGTGTGAAATGTCAGCAGCTTGACAGGCATATGAGTATAACTGCAGTGTTTTTCAGGTGATCTGAGGAGGTTAGTGTTAACATTTGGAAAGATGTTACAAGACAGGATGAGATCAAGAAGAAAATGAAGTGGAAAAACACTGAATCTGTGCAAGCGCTACCTAAAACAAGCTAAAATACTTGTTTATAAGCACAAAGGCTTTGGCCTCTGTTGAAAAAAAGCTGCAGTTCTGAAAACTCAAGGTTAAATGAAAACATCAGTGGGAGATTGTATTGATTTAGAGGTTACATGGGAAGTGATTTGTTTTTTGTTTTCCTAATAACCTTCCGCCAGCATTGTCTTTCATAACAAAAGACAAATGCAGTTAACGTCCTCTGAGCGGCTTAATTAAAAATTTAATTAATACAATTATGTGAATGCTTCAACTTTACCGTCCCCAAGATGTTTGTGATTCTTGTGTCATTACTGAACTCTGCAGTTATTCACTGAATGACTGAATCAATGTTGGACAGTTCTCCTGTGACAATCTTTAGTAATTCAGTCCCAGATGGAAAAGGTTCTGTCACATTCAAACTGCAGACTGTAAAAGCAGGACAACATGTAAAGCGTAGCCTCTTACCTCACTTGTAATTATTCATGAGCGTTAAGATCTACCACTTCCTGCTGAAAGCGGCAGAGAACAGGTCAAAGCGCAGCCAAGATGTACACCAATGATCAGTCCGTCTTTCAGTTTTATCTGCATCTAATCACAGGTTGTGATTCTTATCATAGAACATGTTGATTTGAAGGGCAGAGGGCAACAGTGAAAAATACCTAACAAAGGGCCTTTAAACCCTAATGCTATATTAATAATGTGCAAGTGGCAAAGACATTATATACACTGGTTACCTGATATTTAAAGCAGGACTGAGCCTTAAAATATAAGCATATTTACTGGTATATCATTTGTAATATTCCAATTAATAGAATTTTTGTCATAAATAACTTAGGTTGAATAACAATAATAATAACTAAGGTTTATTTTACTGATATTTTCAGATAAAAGGCTTAGATTGAAATTTGACTCATTCCATTATTAGTTTAATTGAATTTGAAGCTGTGAAAATGAGTGCAATCCAGCAAAACAAGCAAAAACAACTGGGTGTTTGTCTGTTTTCTTTTGTTTCACCTTCAGAAACTTTGACATTTTCATCTTTCATCTCTTTTTTGGGTTTAATGGTTTGCAACATTTGTATCTAGTTTTGTTATTCATGTTTTTGTTGCTGCATCATTTTTGCATCTTTAATTGTTTATAGCATTTTCCTTTTTGGGGTGGCACTGTGGTGCAGTGGCTGGTCGTGGTATCGTCTCACAGCAAGAGGGTTCTGGCTTTGATTCCAGCGCCACCCAGTGTGGACCCTTTAATGTGGAGTTTGCATGTTCTGCACGTTAATGTGTTCATTGGTCATCCATACAGTAGGTGCGAATGTGAGAGTGAATATTGGTTTGTCTGTATGTGTGAAACCTGTGATGAACCGGTGACACATCCAGGGTGTACGCCACTATTGCCCATACGTAGATCGGTAGGTAAATCTCACGAGGATGAAGCGGGTCAGAAAATAGATATATTTAAGGACATGTGGAGAAAGATGTGAATAATTCAGTCCTTAGACAAGAACCAAATGTCTTTATGATGATTTTAACAGGAATCCACTTTACTGCCGGCAGGGAGGACGAGTCACCACGACTTTGTCTGAGGAACATATTGATTTTAACAATAGATCAGGTGACTGGGTGTAATATAAAACTTGCTGGAATCATTTAACCTACAGAAAAATCCTCGTCCAACTCTGCAGCTCTGATGCTCTACAGTAGCTCTGCGTTGTGTTCGGTTCATTCACAGCTGGTTTCAGCAGCAAACGGCCGACAGGCAGTTTCTGACACATTACTCTTGAGCTGATTTGGCCTGATTGTGTTAGTATGAGTTGCTGGCTATCATCATCCAGAGCTCATGTTCATCATGTAGTGTGTTCTTTCAACATACCCTGTTCCCGTACAGGAAAAGAAGCTGAGAATTCCCGTCAGTTTTTTTGTTGTTTTTTTTTACTGTGAATGAATCATATTTGTTCAAAGGGTTTTTTGTTTTTGAATGACATAACAAAAGGCTAAATCATGATAAGTGCTTCCACACCAGCACTAATGGTTTTCTGTCTATTGCTTCTTGTTAATTATATATAGACATGTACTGAATATGTACAGAACTATGGCTTCGAACAGTGAGTGGAGCATCACTCTATTCACATCCTATTTATTTATTTGACTTTAATGGTTTCCAACATTTATCTTGTTTGGTTATTTACGTTTTTGTCCTGTTGCATCATTTTTACATCTTCTTTAAGTGTTTATGAGATTTTTGGTTTTAAGTGCAGCATGGTGGTGCAGTGGTTTGCACTATCACCCCACAGCAAGAAGGTCCTGGGGGGGTTTGACCTCTCAATGTGGAATTTACATGTAGATGTGTTGGATTAATGTGATTATGATGAATATTAACAGTTAGAGTGAAGTCTCCATCAGTGCTTTTTATATTTAATTGCCTGAAATCACTTCTATGTTTCATGCGATTGCTTCAGCACAGCATTTGTATGCATCAGTGTAAATCAGAGGTTCTCAGTGTTTTTCTCTCGGGCCCCCCTTTGGACGACAAAAAATCTCCAGGCCCCCCTTAACATCAACAACTTTGTAAGAGTGGTACAATTCCACAGGTTGAAATGGATGAAATAAAGGCTTTCAGTGCTGACAGACTGCACAGATAAGTGTAAACAGCCTGAAATACATTCAACCTAATAACATTAATGCTATAAACACCCAATATGGCAATACTGCAAAATACAGTGTTAAACTATACTGTTTTCAATTAAATTGAGCATTATGGCATTTTATTATGTGAGGTTGGAGATTTAGCTCAGTATTATTTTTATGATCTGCAGTGAAATGCAAGTGTTTGTTAAGTGACAGTTTTATGTCTTGTTCAATATGTGTCAGTTAAAATAGCTGAAGTGGAGGTTCATTAATTCAAGAAAATGCAGATGTTCCTACTGTGCCTTGTTTCTATGCATCTATTTCAGAAAGCGATTCAGTTCAGTCCGTTCACCCAGAGGATTTATTCTTTTGAGCATAGTTTTTGAAGAACAAAACACAAGGATGAAGTGAAACACATGGGTGTTCACTTACTGAAAAGGGATGTGGGCAATAAAATAGTTTTATTTGGAGCTTTATATCTTGTCTTTCCACAATATTATGTGTTTTATGCAGCCAATAAAAGCAGGTCTGTAGCAGCTGTACGCACAAATCCCAGCGTTGTGTTTGGATGTTTTCATGTTGATTCAGCTGCAGGTTTTCTAAGCTCATATGAACTCAAACTTTCTGCCTGTCATGCTGTATGTCTCTCTGTCCTCTGGTGTGATTTGTGCCCATTTGGCCTGAGATCGAGGCGGCCAGCGCTGCCTGTTAACCCTCACATTAGCTCCCAATCGCTGCCGCAGGGCATCATCGCAGCAGCAGAAATCTGAGCCGGATCGATGTGTCCACGGGCCAGACGGCAGCTCAGAGCTGAAAATGGCTCTGCCCTGAGGACACAACGCAAAGTGTGTGTTGGTGAATGATGCAGCAGATTTCCAGAAGGAGCTCTGTGCACTGATTTATTAAACACACAGCATCGCTAGTCAACAAAACTCACCTAAACAGACCAAAACACAGAAACAAATCCCTTAAACAAAGATCCAAAAGCTAAACCATAGTTTACATCCCTAACCTGCAAAACAGAGGAGGACAATGAAGTAAAATAGTCTCACCTTAAATAATTCACTTAAAGTTGTA
>JAPTYQ010000009.1:19790037-19808613 GCA_029814465.1 Ostorhinchus cyanosoma
GATAAACCACTTAAGAAAGGTTAAATAAACAGAAAAATTCATTTGGGAACGGCCATAAACATCACACTGGGTCCTTACGGGTTAAGTTGTCTTTGTTAGTGCTTTAGTTCATTGGTGACTGCCTTTACTGCAGCAGCTTCTAAACCATCTCCATATCAGACAGGCCTCTTCTCTGTCTGTTTTTAAAATCCATCTTTACTCCTTGGCTTTTGAACCCATGTGAGATATTTGAATCTATTATTTTTATTCTATTGTTGTATTTGTTTTTTTTTTTTATTTTTTTTTATTATGCTTAGTTTTTTGTTTTTAATTGTACAACTTTTTAAGTTTTTAATTCTTGTATTTTGGTTTTTATTTATTCTTCTGTGCAGCACTTTGGTCCATTGTGGTTGTTTTTAAAAAGCTTTACAAATAAAGTTGGAGTGGATTAAATGCGGATTTCAGTAATAAAAAAAATTATTCTTTTATTCCATTTTGAATCTCTTTGACCAATTAACATGTAAAGACATAGAGCCAAACATGTTAGGCAAATCCATCATTTATAATAAGAACGCCCTCTAAATGACTGTGATCAGAGATTCAAGTGACCTGTCAACGCAGACTTTAAAGTAAGCTTTATCACCTGTGAACAGTCGAACCTGATGGAAATAGTTTCCTGTCTTAGATGGATTCCTGTCAGTGGTTCAGTGGGTTCCTCTTTGACTTGTTTGAAGGTTTGATCTCAACAGTCCTTAAAATCTTTCAGTGACTCAAGGAGTAAAAGCGTATACCCCAGTATAGTTTCCTCACACTCGTTCATGAGTACTTGCTTGTTTTCACCACCCAGGTTCTACTATGTCAGTTTTACAAATGTACATGGATCCAGATAGAGGTCAATGTAAGTCCTTAGACGTCGGAAATTGACGACATGGACCAGGTGATGTTGTTAAGTAATAAAACCCTCAGAAGGACATGGTTGCGGTTGAGCATCAAAGTTTGGAATCACAAAAGGAGACCAGGGTTCAGGTTCCATTTCAGACTGGGTTTATTTTTGTGTTTTCTCTCTGCCACATTTGAACTGACAGCATCAGATGAGCCTTTTTACACTAGATGTTATTTTACTAACTTTATAAAAACAAAAACAGTCCATGCTCACAAAAATTGGGGAAAAAAGGGGGGGAAATGCAAATTGAACCGAGTCTGTTAGTAGTTCAGTGTTGAATGTGATGCTCTTAAACACAGTGTCTGTAAATGCAGTTGCCTCAACTTGTGGAACAAAGTGGGTTAAACCTGGTCCAGGTCATACAGACTCTGATGGAGGATGCAGATGTTCAAGGACCAGACGTGACGCCAACAGAGACTGATGGTGACGTTTAATCTAATTATGAACATGATTTGATCCGGAGTTGTTATTAAAGTAGCATTCACGCACACAGCAGCATGCTGTCTATTTTTATCTGCTCTTAGTGTTGCTGCATCAGAGCTGCTGAGCTAAAGAATGAAGCAGTCGCCCACACAGACACTCATTCACACTCAGGTGCATAATATGTGAAGTGCACTGAATAATGGACAAAAGAGCTTTTACACATTTGGGCGGCTGTGAAGTCAACTTTTTACCCTCTGGATGTGATGATTTTATCCTCTACATAGTTTTGTTGTAATAAATGTATGAATTCTTGAGTCTTCACCAATATGGAGGCAGAAAAAGAACAGCGAGATAATGTTTTCATCATTGTCCTAAACTGCAGTGTTTTTCTGCAACATTTAATCAGATTATAGTTGAGGAATCTAAAAACTGACATTAACACTTATTTTACTAAATAAGATGAAGAATCTGAAATCTGGGAACAATCAATACTAAACCGTTAGAGAACAGGTTGTCTTTATCCAAACACTACCACAAAACACATTTTTGCCATGGACTTTTTTTTATATGTATAAATAAAACTGACCAGCTTGATGGATTTTCTTTCATCTGTCATATCCAAAGTCTTTGTTTATAGTTACTAAAAACCTGGAAATAATTCAATCCCTGTTCTTTTTAAACAGCTGTAGTTTTAGGATGCAAAGTATACACAGCTTGAAGTTGAATAATCCAAAAACTATGGACAATCAACAACAAACTGAAGGTGCTTTTTTTGGTTTTGTCCCTAAAACACACTGAATTGAGCCGATATAACCGAAATTACAGCTTCGACACACAGCAGCCATGTGTAATCTCAGCAGTTTTTTGCCTCGTAATCATCCACCCAGAGACCCAAAACATGATGTCAGCTCCATCTGCTGCTGCCGGGATGGATGACGACACAGAAAACTCAGTAACTGAGCAGCGACAGCAGAGGGAGCTGCCACAAACAATGTGCAGGAACCATGACTGGCTCTCAGGAAAACATGTTTTTCAGGGCCGCTGTCATGCCTGCCTGCTGTGAGCTGCCAGGAGTGTGTGGAGTGGGGGTGGATGGATGGGGGGTATTTATAGGCCAGTAGTGAGCATGTGTCCTTCAAGACCACGTTGTTCACACTCCTAGGCCCAAAGGAGGCAGCAGGACCTCATTTCCAGATTTAAATATATAGGACAAGTGACAAAACAAGGCAGAGAAGTTACTGGAAACTTCTCCTCCAGGGGTGAATAAGACTAGGAAAGGAAACTGTTATAGGAAAAACAAACGTGTTTATTAAGACAACAACAAAAAAGACCCTGAATACTCAGGAACAATATCAGATACTCCGTTACGAAGTAGTCATGGGTTTTTTCTTTTACACAGAGAAGAATCAAATACAAAAAACAAAAACTCAACTCCACGGAGGAATTCAAAAGGTGAAAGCACCACAAAAAGTGTTGACCGTCAACCCCCTCCCCACCCCGAGTATCACAAACAAACAGTTACAGATCAGCCAAAGCCTCGTGGGAAAAGGGTGTTTTCTCTTCTTCCCCATGCTCCCCAGTCCACATGTCTGATGGTGCTGTGAGAAAATAGAAATGTAGAGCTGCCATCAACAGAGATACAGTGTCGTCCAGGCTTTAATTCTGCTTTAACTTAAGGCCAGAATGGATTTTTTCCCCATATAATGTGGTGTATTTCACTGCCTTGGCTGCTGGAGGTCAAGTAAACTGGTGAAATAAACATCTCAGGGGGTAAAATGGACTTTAAATTAAATGAGGAAATAGGAATAGGGCACGTCCTTTAGCATTTAGACTGTAAACAAAATCAAATGGGACTAAACATCCCCAACCCCCATGCTCTGCCAAAACAGGGAATGGCTAGTTTACACAGCTCAGAGCAAACCTCCATTTAACCCGCTTTAAAGAAAGAAAAGTTAACACAACATTCTGGGATGCAGCTGTAAATAAAAAAAATAGCTTCCAGCCACTGTCGCTGTCAATTAAGAGGGAAAAAATGGAGACATATTCACATGTGAAAGACGTTCTGTGAAATATGCTAGCCTCTAAAACGAGATAAAATACCCTTTTGGCTCATAAATGTGTTTGGTGGCTCAAACCTGTCCCGCACTGCATCCCCGGACGTGGTTTGACCCACAAGGAGACATTCAAACATAAACAACATGGCTCATTAGCCGGGCGGCTAGTGAATTTAGCTAGGCTAACTGCTAGCCAACAAACGTTACACGAACGATGAAAATTAGAAAACCTAGCTACCAGTCCATTGAAATTAAACTCTAAACAGTCTGTGTGTACAGTCTCATGGAGGTAGAGAGGGTTGAGAGGGGGGTCTCGTTGCGGAATCCCCTAATCCCCGCTCCCCTTCCCCCGGCTCGTCCGTTACGGCATCAGCACGGCACATTGTCCGTACAGTCCCCACAGTCTGCGGCGGAGAACTGCAGCCTCCTCACGGCCTCCTTTATCAAATTCCCCGATAAAATTAATTCCTGCAGCAGCCGATGCGGGTCGTCGTCCTCCACACTGATCCTCTTTTTGTTCCACGGTTTGATTTGGTCCCACTCCTGGTCGCTGGATCCGGGGATGTTATAAGGGCTTGCCCTACTGCTGCCCCGGTGTCCCCGGCTCCGAAGCCGCATACAGCAGCTGTTGCGTTTCTGCACTACCGTCGCCGCCGTCGCCACACCGGTGCTACCGCCGATGATGGCTGCCGGTTTGACTCCTCCGCCGCTGGTGGTGCTGGCCGCGGTGAGCCCGTGCAGACAGGACATGGACACGGACACCGTCTTCTGGTGGCCGCCGCTATTGTTGTGGAGCTGCAGCGCCTCGCCGATTTTTGTCACCAGCGCGTCCACTTCTTTGGAGTCGACGGTGACGGACTGCTCCAGAAAGATGTAGTTTTCCTTCCGACAAGGCATTGTGAGCTACAAGTCGGAGTTCTCTGGGTGCTTTTAAGAATATTTTTAAGGTTCTCGATGAATGAGAGCCGCCGGGCCGCTCCTCGCTCTCACCACGCCGCTGAGCAGTAAGAGACAACCGGAGTTGATTTGTAAACAATGGGTGACGTGTCCCGGACCGTACCACCTTCCACACAGCAGGAGGGGGGCTGTTCAACCAAAATAAACCACTCCCCACTCACACAAACCCTCACCACGTTAAAATTATACAAAATCACCACATTTTCTAAAGTTATTAAACAATTGTTTCATTCATAAAGTATACCCCGTGTGTTTTTTACCCAATCCCAATTTCCCGCGTCAACCTGATCTCGCTCCAACGTTGGTCCGCTCCTTCCAAATGGACATTACATAACTCATAACTGTCTGCTGCTGTCTGTTCAAGCAAAACAAACAAAGCGCACATTTCTAGTACATGAAAATGGTGGAATCACGTTCACACAACCACAGCATTTGACATATTACTTCATATAATCAAGCGCAGGAGAACACTCACGTGCACATAGGCTCATACTAAAACGTACTACATCTTATTGCACTGTTGAATTATTTATGTAAGACATCACAATCTCCATCTGTGCAAGGCCTTCCAGCTTATAATTTTGTATCAATTTATATACCCATTGTATTTGGTAAATGCTGAAAAAGAAATATCTCTGTATGTTGTAATTAGTTGAAAATGTTGGCAGATACTAAATTATGAGACCAAGATTTAGAATGTGACCTGTTTCATAATTGTGATTTGCATTCTATTTGTCTTGACACACATAAAACAGGGTTGTGCTGCAATCAGTTACACTAACTATGCTCTTTACACTTAAATAGTCACCTTAGGCTGTAAATTATGTCTGTACTTGTGAATGCAGGCCATACAAATGGGTGTGAGTCTAATTTGTGCACATGAAGCAGTATCCTCGGTGTATACACTGACAATAGGAGTTGCAAAAGGGAGGGGTGAGTGTATCTGTGAGAACACAGTGTTCGTTTCTGTTTCTGAGAAACAGCAGCCAGGCTAAACCTGATACTCCAGTCAAAGACAGAGCCGCCATGGCCATATAAGGAGCTACTATCACTGCTACCACGTGGCACAGCGGCCAATCAGAGCAGCCCACTGAGGTTTCCTGTGCATCTCAATGGCAGTGAAGCAGGGGCCGTCCAGTCATACAGGAATCCAGTTGGCTGTAAATGAAACTATGCAGGACTTCCTGCAACATTATCTAACATCACTCTCATTGCATTTTCAGCCTTAAATGTCTATAGCTATTAAGTTACGCAAACATACATTTATTAATGGTGTGTTTTATTTATAGTGTGTCACAGAGCAGTAAGGTTAAGACTAGAGTAAGTAAAACACATGAATAAAGTATCCAACTACCTTTTACTCCTGAGTTTCATGTGATTATCAGACATACACATGCCTGTAACCTCCAGCAGTAAAGTTGACCGTTCCTACAGTACAGCATTTAAATATTTGAGGTACTTCACTCAATAGTACAGTATTTAAATTTTCTGCAGCTTTACATTTACACCTCAGATGTACATATTATAATGTTTTTACTCCATTAGGCTTCTTAAAAGTAACTGTAATAATAAATTGTGATGATTTTTTTTTTTTTTTTTTACAAATTTCCATCAGCAGCCGTATTATAGATAAACATACTAATGACTCTAATTATAATCCAGTCATACATATTATTTACAAAGGTGTTATTCTGTACTTTGAGTTTTGATACTTTAATTGTGTTTTGATTTTTTTTTTTTAATCTATTTTTACTTGAGTAAAGTTTAGTTAACATATAATGTTAACACTGTACTGTGATGTTGCTCCTTATAGCTCCACACACTTGAAAATGTGATGACGCCATCTCTCCCTCACTTTACTTTTGTGAATGAACCATTCACAATTAAATGTTTGTCATATTACACTTCTTTTTGTCTTGACTGGTTAAAGGGGAAGTTTGAAATGTTCTTTAGTTTGACCATGTCAAAAAATAACTGAAACTGTTGATGTAGTGTTAATAAATAAGGGATTTAACTCCTTATCTTGTAAATTTTCCCTTTAAAACATCTTCCTGTTCTGGACTTTTTGCACATTAAAATTGTTTTGTGTGTATATCAATTGGAAAAAACACAATGTATTCATAGTGGGCATTACAGATACTACTTAAATGTTTTTACTTTACGTATCGTACATATTAAAATGAGTACCTTATTATAATAGATCCCAATATTGCAACACCAGATGAAACAAAACTTCTGAAAAGTGGAAAAGTACAAGTTGTGGGTCCACACCCTGTCATGGCATTCATGTTTTTTCTTTTTAATACAGAAACTGGGAAATCACTGTGATTCTCCAAAATCGCAAAGTCAAACCCTGTTAATAATGTCCTTTTCACTGTCTACATAAATAAGACAATGCCATAGCTGTGTGGTGTTTGGAAACATCGTTCCTGTAGTTAACCCTGTAATACTATTTTCTTTGCCTTTGAACCGAACAACTCATCCACAGCACGAGGAAGGAGGAAAGTGGGTCACACACTTCCTCATTCTTTCATGTGTTCCTGTACGTGACTCAGCGGAGGTGGTAAACAGGCCTCCCTCCATTAAAACACAATTCTTGTTTGTCTGCACCAGGAGCAGCTGCTCTCACATGAAGGTGACCTCATCCGGGCTCTGTTTGTGTTTCTGCCACTAATCCTTCATATGGACAAGAGGAAAACATGGACTTTAGCTGAACCTATGGAGGACTATGACACTCTGTTATATTTTCAACTGACTCTGGTTTCAACAAAGAGGCTAAATGTTCTTCATATCTAAACACACAAGATGAAAACAATACAAAAGATAACAAAATGTAAAAACATGAAGTAAATTGCAAAAAGATGGGTAACACAACAAGATGAAAATGTGATATAAGACTAAACAAGACAGAAATTAGAAGGAACATTTAAAAAGCCAGAGATATTATAAAACCAGGGGAGGACAGAACAAGCTCTAAAAGATACAAAAAATGTGTAAAAATAAGTCTACGGCATAATAGGTTAACGCTTTTGGCTGTTAACTGAAAGGTTGGTGGTTCGAGCCCACCCAGGGACTGTGTGTAGTTATATTTCCTTAATTTGACAAAAATGACATAATGCAGACAAAACTGGACATAAGAAATGCAATAAGATGAAAATAATGCAGAAGATTTAATACAATATAAAAGAAGATGATGCAAAAGATACAATGAGACATAAAAGGAAAAGAGGAAAAACAGGTAAAGGACTAAACAGGACAGAAAATAGATAAAAGACAAAAATGAAGCAAATGATATGAGAAAGGTGAAAGACAGAACGAAATGACTAATATGTAAATGATTAGTTATAAGATCCAGGGAGCAGAAGCTATTTCTGAAGTTTTACAAAACTCACTTATGAAAAAACTTTGCCAACTTTTGAAAACTGCCAAGTTTATTTTTACAGAAACTGAAAATAGTAGGTAAATAACACTGCCAAAAAGAACACTGTCTATTTCCATTGTTTTCAAACTCCTGTTATGATATTATTATTTGGGCTCAATCTGCTGTATTCACTGTTGAATAAATGCATGACATTTTTCTTCATATTTATCGAGTTTTTCAATGTTGATCAATGTAAACTTGTGCAATTTAATCATTTTGAGACGCTCTGAAATCACCAGAGACCAGTCCAAATCTCCACATGGTTCCAGAGAACAGTGACACTCAAACAAAGCAGAATTATCTGTGTTTAAGGAAGAACATAACCAACACAGATGCTGGAAATAAATGTTCCCATTGTGCATCTCTGCAAACCACAAATATGTAAAATGTCATATGTTGTTACTCGTGCGTCAGCGGTTAATGCTGTTCATCTGCATCTGTCAGATACTACATTATGTGCAGTATGTGTTTTATTAGTTTTATAGATATATTTAGACACCTGTTTACATTCAGGCAGATACCAGAGTTTGGTTTAGTACAGAGAGTACCAGCTGCATGCATAGATACACATTAAGTTGTTTTATTCTTGTTGCATCTTATATATTGTTTATATGTTGTGTTTTGTATTTAAATTTTTTTCCCTCTCTTGATATGTTTATATATTGTTGTGTCCCTGTGATTCTCATGAGGACTAAAGCGGTTCAGAAAATGAATACAAGATACTTTATAATACAGCAAGTATGTACAGGTATATATAAATATAAAAGTTGTATAGTTATATAAAAAAAGTAGCTTAGTAGAAAAAGTTACGTGAAATAAGATTGAATCTTGTTTAACTAATCATTTAACAGCACATACCAACCAATCTGGTTTCTTCAACTTTCACTCAGGACCAAAAATCAGCCTTTAAAGTGTAAGAAAGTACAGATATGACATTTATCATAATCATCATCGATATTAGCTGGAATATTTATCGCGATAACATTTTCATCCGTGTCGTCTACATTTGTGGTGTCTACTTATGATCTGATGACCGGTGAAATCTGAGTGGAAAGCGGGTCAGAGTTATGTGACAATATGACACATTTTCAGTTGCAACAGGCCGGCTGTTGCAGTGAAGTCGGGCGGGGCCAATAGATACAGTTAGAGCAGCCAAAACAAACAGCCTGATGGTGATGAAACCTCTGATGGTTTGTAATCTGGATGAAACCTGTTTACACCTTTACTCTGTGTTTGCACTGAACGTGATCAGGTTTTGTGTTTTGATATAAACGTGTCGGATACCCCTCGTGGCTGCTGTAAAACCTCTGTGAGGACGACTCTGTCTGTCCTCACTTGTGTTTCATACAGGCTGTGGAGCTGCCGAGGCCGCCCGAGCCTCACAGAAAAGAAAACAGGCCTTTCAGCCAGAGGATCAACTTTGATAGCAGTTGGAGTTCTGCCAGCAGCTCGAGTTCACCGGGTTTGTTGCTTCCATTCAGAGAGAGAGGGAGAGAGAGAGAGAGGGAGAGGGAGAGCGGCAGCATTAGCTCACTGCCTCGCTCGCTCTCTTCAACACATCTCTCTTACCCGGAGGAATGTGAGGAGGGAGCACATGGCAGGAAGTAATATCACAGGATTTATTTGTGTTGTGTGAGGCTTGTAAACATACATAGAAACACGAGCACAACTGAATTATGAGAAACACATTCAATACAAATAAAAGCTATAAATAGACAATTGGACCCGATTGATGGATTGACAGTAAAGACAAGTTCGTACCAGGGGTGTCAAACATACGGCCTGTGGGTGGGTTTGGACAAAAGGGTCCAATCCAGCTCGTGGAATGAATCTGTGAAATGCAAATTTTACACTAAAGATATTAAAGCTGCGTATGAGTTTGTCACCAATTTTTCATCAAATCTGTAAAACCGGAGTGATAACCTAAGTATCACCAATCCGTTAGTCTTTCCGTGATAACACAACAGAATCACTCGCCTCATGGTGAGGAACTTCAAAGTGTACTTCACCACAAACAGTCCATTTGTTTACATACCAAACTAAAACCTAAATGAAACCGTCACTCGGGTTTGCTCAGAGTTCACGCAGCCGCAGTATGGCAGCAGCAGCAACAAACATGGAAACGGCTTCAATTGCTTCTTGCTATTGTGACTGAGTGGAATTCAGAAAAAAACCCAAGTGAGGGGTTTGTTTAGGTTTCGGTCTGGTGTGTAAACAAATGGACTGTTTGTGGTGGAATACACTTCGAAGTTCTTCACTGTGAGGGGAGGGATTCAGTTACGTAATCACAGAAAGACTAATGGATTCATGATATTTAGGCGATCACTGGTGTTTTACAGATTTGATGAAAAAAATGGCAACGGAAGTCATATGCAGCTTTAATAATCAATGGTGTTGAAATGATTTTGTTTCTGGGGCAACATACAACATTTTTCTAATTAAATTTTAATTTATTCACTCCAAAATATAAAGAAAATTAGGATTTTTCATTATTTATAAGTTATTATTATTATTTTTTTTACTGATCTCGTCCATTTGAGATCATATTGGGCTGTATGTGGCCCAGGAACTAAAATAAGTTTGACACAACTGGTTCATATTGTTCTTCAGTTTGTGGAAAAGAAGCTATTTTTTAGCTTACATATGTTGTTGTGCCTTCATTTTCACAATTTTTATACTCACATCTTGTTTTTTAAATGTTACCGTACTTTATCATTATTTCAGTGGGGAATTTGTTCTTTGCATTCTAACCATCTAGATACAGACACTATTAGCATTATTAGCATTAGCGTTATGATTAGCTGTTAGCTGTAGCACATTGTTAGCTGTAGCGCAGAGAGCTGCCGTTGAAGGTGCTCAGAGACGAACTCCAGATGTTCATCACTACCTTGGTTAAGGCACTGACAGGAGAATGAAGCTAAATGTAGATGTTTTTGATAGTGGGTTCTGGAAACCTGGAGAAAACCCAGTGACAGGAAAACAGGTAAACATATTTCAGCTGTAGACAAACGCTAACAACTACAACACCGCACTGCTGATAGCATCTTTTATATTGCTTTCATGTTGTTTATTCTTATTTTGTCTTTTACAAATAATATAAAACCACAATTAACCATCAGCCCAATAAATAGTAATATAATAATCTTACACGTAATGTGATAATTATCAATATTGACTCATGTGATAATGTTTTATTGTCATTATTTGGCCCTGATACAGTCTATACTTTACTTTTGTCTAAACTTAAACCCCACAACATAAACAGTGGGTTGTGGGATTGCAAGAGATTTTGTTAAAGCTGCCAAATAAATTTATATTTTACATATATTAAACAAACTTTCAAGATGGAACCAGCAAGAGCCTTTTACTTGCACCTACATGCATTTATGTGTTATTTAGGCTGTAAATTGTGTAAATATGTATATTGTTTTACTGACGAGAAGAAACAAAAACTGTGAGTTAAGTTACTTTCGGTTTCATGAGGTGTAATTGTTTATCATTAAACAAAAATAGGTCAGCAGAAGGAAAGCCTGGCATAATTGTTTCAGACACAAAAGCAGACACACACACAGGTTAGGAAAAAAAATAGGAAAAGGTTTCAGTTACAAAGTATTATATATGGTCATGAGCTGTGGGTATTGACTGAAAGAATGAGGTTTTGAGTACAAGTGGCCAAAATGAGTTTCCTTCACAGGGTAGCCAGACTCAGGCTTAAAGATAGGGTGAGGAGCTCGGAGTGCAGCCGCTGCTCCTCCATGTCGAGAGGAGCCAGTTGAGGTGGTTCGGGCATCTAGTGAGGATGCCTCCTGGACGCCTCCCTGGAGGTGTTTCAGGCGTGTCCATCTGGGAGGAGACCTAGGATACGATGGAGGGATTATATCTCTCAGCTGGCCTAAGAACGCCTCGGGATTCCCCCAGAGGAGCTGGAGGAAGTGGCCAGGGAAAGGGCTGTCTTCCCCCGTGAGCCGGACCCAGATAAGCAGAAGAAGACGGTACAGTACGGTATAATATGCTGTTTTGTGCTTTAACCACAACCACCATCTTTCCCTAACATTTACAAGATGCTCAACAGTCAGAAACAGTACGACTGCAGCTTCTGTAACTGTGTAAAGAAAGGTCACCACCAGAATCCATAAATTTGATATTTGCTGACAATCCACAACTTAATCTGGGTTTCGTTTACTTAGTTCAATGTAATATTTGCAAGTGATGTCCTTGCGGAGGCAAATAAACACAATAGGTCAGAAGGACGAGAGATAAGGAAACGACACCAGGAATGGATCAAAAACCCCTGTTGGGCAAACAACATCTGTGTCTATTTTTGTCATTTTGCAATAATTTAAACCAGTTTTCTTCAACAAAGCTCCACAAACATACATTAAATGACCATAAATGTGATGACAGCTAAAAAAAAAAACAGACACACAAACACATACACACACATTAACCCTTACATTAGACCTAAAAGTATTTCTGTGGTCACTACTAAATGAATTTTTCTTTACATGTAGCTTAAGCTTTTCAAAGTGATTTATCACCATTTATTATACTAGTATTCTTTGCATTTTTCAGTGTGAAGTGGGTAGTGTTATATATTAAATTCACAGGATTCATAAAAGTTCTGATTAAGAATACTGAGGAAAAATAGGCTTTTTTGGAAAATGTAGAGGAAATGTAAAATGAAGACTGTTATTTCTAAGTGATTTACCTTTAAAATCCATGCACTTTGACAGATAATGTTTCCATGTTCACTACAGAGCCTCTGAAGGGCCAGACGGGTTGCATCTGATGCCACTGCAAAGATGCAAAACTGCATTTTATAGTAATTATTTGACTATATTGATAAGATTAGTGGCTGAAAAGTTTTTAACCACTTTACAGAAGTGGATGCTTTGAATCCCTAGTGGCTGTTAACGACTTTAACAGTTAAAACATGTATTGCTCTCATTTAGGCATAAAATCTGAATGATTTAGCTTGAAACCACATCACTTAGCCTCATTGTTGTGTTGTGTTTCTTCTCCATGAAACAGAAAGAATCAGTAGTTTTTATCTAAACCTCTCCATGGTCTGATAATAATCATAAAAAGCAGAAATCTACGGCACAGACGCACAAAATAATCATGTGATATGTTAACAGTAACTAAAGAAGAGGAAGATCTTTGAGTAGCTGCGCATTCTCCAAATTCCAGTTACGTAATGTTGTTTCTGCTGATGTAAATGACGTCCAATAAAATGACATGATTTCTAAAACACACTGGACCTTGAAAACATAAGGGATGTGTTCACTCAGGAGTTTAACAGTTAAATGATTAATGTGAAAGTAAAGTGTACCGAGGATAACACAGCCTCCTTTTACACTTGAAGGTGTGTTAATCCAGTCACGTTTATTTTGTACCTTCAGAGGGAACATTTACAAAGGCTCAAATTACAACATGCCACAAAGTGTTCTTTCGTTCAGTTCATGTGAGATCATTTATTGCTTAAAACAACACTAAAGGCAGCTATACAAGACAACAGACTGACTGTTTTATACTTTTACAAATGAACAAAACAACAGTTAAGTCTAAAAAATAAATGTAAAAAAATACCAGAAAAGCTAAATCCAGTCTATTCTCCAAAATAAAACCACACTGGAACCATAAACCACCTTAAAATGCTCTTACTTTGAACTCCATTTAAGATCATTTCCACATCTCCTGTATGGAAGAATAATGAGTAAAATATATAAAATAAAATGTAGAACATCAGTACATGCTTCTTCAAAAGAGGTCAGACTGATTACTTAATAGTTTTATTTTAAATGCACAAATAATAATAAATCATATCTAAAACTAAAATGTGTTCGTAAAAATCAATAAAAGCTATGGTTGAACTAATCAGTTCCACAAAATAAAACTACCTATGCACTTTCATCAACTAAGAAGGATGGACCCACAAAACACCCTGAAACATTTATAATTTCATACTAAGATAAAATCACTTCCCCAATTTTAAACACAAAGTAAAAAGTAAAACATCTTTAAATGCCACCAAATAAGACGCCAGATTGTTTATTTAAGGCCTTTTGCAAATGAGCAAAACACAAATCAAGTCAAAAGCTGAAATTTCCCAATAAAACCCCAAAAACATGAACTAAAACTACAAAATTGAGAAATCAAAAATTTTTATTAAAATTTGAATTGAAATAAAGCTACTCATGCATTAAGCGAAATTATTAAAAAAGGCTCAAAGTGTCTTAATTTTTTAAAATTTCAGTTCATATAAGATTATTTTCCCTTTTATACTAAAATATTTTTTAAAAGAAAATAAATATTTTTCACATTTTATAAAATTTTTTTTGAAGGAACAAAAGAGAAATCAACTCTAAAATAAGGATTTACCCCCAAAATAATTTAAAAGTACAATAATAATTGTAACTTATAAAGTACTTTTCAAAACTAGTCAACTCTTCAACATAAACTGGTACATATATGAAAGTGTTTTTAAAAAGCATCAAACTACAAACTACCTGAAAATGTTCTCAAAAAAAAAAACAACCCTAAATCTAAACATTCTTTCAAACCTCACTAAATGCCTCTGAAGCAGATCAGACTGAGGCTGAGCGTTCATGAAAAGAACAAAACACAAATCAGGTGTAACTTTACGTAACATGTCAAACATTAATCTGCTCCGTGTCCTGGTTGAACACGTTCAGATACCGACGTACTTTACATACAAGGTGAAAAGGTTCATTCCTCATCCATCACACCTCTGCAGCCCAGGGGCATTGTGGGATTGATCAACATAGTCGTAGCCTGTAAAAGGTCCTGCTGGTTCTCAGAGACCTGATCAGCTCAGCTCACATGGTCCAGGTCCTGACTGCTCTTATGTAATTTATGAGGGAGGGCGTCTGCTGACTGAGCTGGTTCATGTTCAGACGGAGATAAAAAACAAACTCCTGCTGTCGTAAAAACTCAGATTGTGGTGACAGAGTACGAATATGTCATTCAGTAGAGTTTTCAGGAATCATGATGACTGGTTTATTTACTTCCAACATTTTAAGATAAATACATCTCAGTTCTCAACCCTTTCTCAAAACACGCCCTTTAATAATTCAGTGATTATTTTCAACTCTGCATCATGGTGTATTTTCTGGAATTTCCTCTTGTGGGACTAATAAAGGCATATCTTATCTTATTTCAACTTGTGTATTGAACAATAAAACAATGTTTACTTGTGCCATGAAATGCACAAGACATCATTCACAACATTGTTATCTAACATTATCGTAACTTATTAAGACTGATGTTTATATAAATAGATGAAACGAGATGGCAAGTACATATAAAATGCAATAAGTTGACAATAAAAGAACAATGGTGATGAAAGGAAAGATGTAACAAAAAGAAAATGATGTAAAAGATGACAATGAGGTAAAACATGCAACAACATCAACAACTTATAAGACATTAAAAAATAAACAAATGCGATGTAAAGGACAAATAAAACAAGACCAAAAAGGGAAAAAAACCTGAAAGACTGGACAAATCATAAAACGGCTTGAAAAGACAAAAAAAAACATGAAAAAAGACCAAAAAAATTACGTAAGACACAAAAACACCAAAATACTCTAAGCAACAAGAGGAATATGACATAAAATAACATAAAATATGAAATGTCGTAAAAGACAAAAGATCAAGTTTTATTGCAGATGTTAAACTGATTTAAACTGTGGAGTAAAGTTACACATGGATATTATTTCCAATCTTCTTCGTTTTTAAATCCAACATTAATGGTTTAATATCTGTGGCGACTTCCAAATGAACTTATCTCTGTGAGTGAATGATCAGTATTACCCTCTTCATTTTGCATATTTTTCAGTGAAAACCAGGTATTTTCCTGTATTTAATTCATTCATCATGTAGATGTTTATTAATGCTCAGAGTAAATTCAAAGGATATTATATCATCACAACAAAACTAAAGAAAAAGGGACTTTTTCAGCAAAATATAGGATTGAGTGTAAAAAAAAAACAACAAAAAAAGCTCCAATAACCACTGTCATTTGTCAGAGTACATAGATTTGCAAAGTAAATTAGTGTTACATAAGATGACGGTGTTTCCGTGTTCAGCAAAAGAGCCTCTGAACGTCCAAATGCATCATCTGATGACTATGAAAAGATGACAAACTTAACTTATGAATTATTTGCATGCATTGACAGTATTAGTGGTTCAGAAGTTATTCAACATTTTAGATCAGTAGATGCTTTTGGCCACCGGTGGCTGTTTTTTGTGTTTTAATATGACATAAGATTCAGTTCAATGTAAATGTCTTCTCAACTTTCAGAACTTTTGTCACTTTTTCTGCAGTAAAGAACCACTACTAATGTGGTTTCTAACCTTTTTTGGCTCATGACCCCATTTTAACATCACAAATTTCTTTTTTTTTTTTTGCTAAAATTAATTTGTTTTTGATCATGTAAGAGTTTAGTAGACTATGTTGCAAATAAACCTTAATGTTAGAGGACATTTAGTCTATATAATGTATATTATTATGGTCGCAGGCAGAAAAGCCAGGTGTAGATTACTGCACAAAGTCAGAATTTGATTTCCCTTGGTCAGCATATGTACAGTCAGTCCAGCTTGTATTTACAAGGAGATAATTAATACTGACCAAACAAGAACTCAAACTCTGAATTATGAAAGAGCTGCAGCATCTGAAACCGACCACAGTGAACATGTGACAGATAAACAGAACCACAGTGCTTCAGTTCCAGACTCACAGTTTGTCATGTCTGTTATGGATTGGGATTGTCTGTCAACTCACCATATATTTTTTATTTGTAAATGTTTATTTTTATCAATTAGTAGAAATATCAGACAACCCCATTTGAATTCCAGGCGTAGGGTCCTGACCCCAAGGTTGAAAAACACTGCACTACTAGAACATTTACCGCAGACAGATCAGTTTGTACGTCTGTCTCCTTTTGTTTTCTCAGTATAAACCTAGATTCATCTGCTTTTCTGTTTCATCACCTCTAACAAAAACAACACACACAGATGCGAGTCACTCATTACAGACGTCGTCCTCAGAGCAGGAAGAGATCGTTCTGCTCGTGTCATCGCTCCGTGGTGTAACAATCAAATATGTCCCTGGAGACTCGCCGGTGGGAGGAACTAATGACCCCTTTGGGAAAAACCAAACATCAGGTCTGTTTGTGTTGAAGCTCATTGAACCTGAGAACTGTTAGGAGACAACAACAGCCAGTTAAAACTAGACACATGTGTTTTAGTTCATTTATAGGAACCAATCATACTAAATAAATAAAGAAGAAGAGTCTGATGTTTGTTTACCTGATTGAAATCTGCACATATGGATGCAACTAAACATAAAAAGGCTAAAAATGTATTTTCTATAACATTAAAATGATTATTTATAATCGTGACAATCGAGTACTAATAAAATGTATATACAGTGTGAATTGTTACACCATTCTCCATCCAAAATCTAGAAAAAGTCACTTATTTACCCTTTAAAAAGTAATCATTCAGTTCATTATGAGAGCCTAGAGAGTCAACCACAAAAAATTTAAAATAAACAAAAACTTCAAGAGTCACATGGTCGAAGTCCAGCGCCATCCTGTCGGGTTTGCTTCACAATAATGACGCCTGGCTGAATATTATCCATGCACTACTCCACTGCTGATGTAGATATGTGGTTAATAATTGACTTTTACAGAGTGTTTATGTTCAGCTGGAGTCATGTGTAGTTTAGTTTCGCTTTAAGTCGTCTGTTACAGCAGAACAAGAAATGATTGACCACGGTGAAAAGTGACACGGCTCAGTAAAGACGGAGAGAAAATAACATGTGGAAGACAAAAAGTGAAAATGACCAACAAACTGAACAAAAAATGAGCAAAACAATCAATGAAAAAAGAAACAAATAAAATGATCAATCAAAAGAACAACAAAATACCAGAATATGTTGCAAAATGTGTAAAATAATCAACAAACTGAGCAAAAAATAATTAAATCAACAATAAAACAAAAAAAGATCGAAATAATTAACAAACTGAAGAAAATAGAAATAAAATAGTAAAACAAGTGGTGCCAGGCACAACACACCCCGCTCCTCACAAATGTTTTACCTGATTTGCCCTCTTATCATTACAAAAACACATTTTTGGTGACCTTGACCTTTGACGTACATTCACTAAAATTTTATGGGATCTATTCTGGTCCACTTTGCACCTTTCCTGAAAATATCATGGAAATTGGTCCAGTAGATTTTGCATAAAGTTGCTGACAAACACACAAACAAACAAACTAAGCCAAAAACAATACCCTCGCTTCCTCTTTGGGGGGTGGGGTGAAGAACAAATGAACGAAAGTCATGATTAAAAGAAAATAGAGAGCACAATCATTAAAAAAAAAAATGAAGAAAAAAACATTTTTATTGTGTTTTCAGAAAAATACAAAAAAGAAAAGAAAAACAGTAGGGTTAGGCAGTTATACATAAACATACACAGATAGAGGAAAAAAATGAAAGAATTGTTGAAATGAACAAAACAATCAATAAAAAGAAGAAGTTGGACACAGAAACTGAACAGAAAACTTAAAGAAATTAATAGAATACGTTCCAAAATGAGAAATAAATGAAGAAAAAAAAATATGATAATGTGTATATTCAGCAATTTGGAGAAAGTCAGAAACCTCTCGATGGTACTTCAGTTCTATTCACTGGTGGGAAAATTGGACTTAAACCTGTGTGTGTGTGTGTGTGTGTGTAGTCTTGTGGTAGACTGGCTTCACTTCAATAA
>JAPTYQ010000009.1:19950389-19967231 GCA_029814465.1 Ostorhinchus cyanosoma
GTGTGTGTGTGTGTGTGTGTGTGTGTGTGTGTGTGTGTGTGTGTGTGTGGTTTGCCTGCCGGCGCTCCTCACTGATAAGAAGAGCTTTTACAACTTTTAGTGTTTCACCTCCTCTCCTTCCTCTCCTTCCCTCTTTTTATCACCTCCTCCTCATCTTTTCTCCTCACCTCCTCTCCCATTTTTGGATGTTTCTCCTCTCCTCCTCTTTAATCATTCTCTTATCTCTTCTCTTCTCTTTCCTTTCAATTTCCTCCTTTTTTTATTGCCTTCACTCTTTCTTCTTCTTCTCTACATGTTCTAATGTGCATTTTAAATAGCCTGAATACCAGCGTAGTTACAGTATTTTACAGCAACCGTTGCATCATGGAATATTTGTTGCATTGATGTTGCTTGGTTAGCGAGTGTATTTTAGGTGTAAGTCGTCCACTGTAACCCACACATATTTTCTCTACTATTGAGGAAATGGGGTAAACATGACTTTAGTTTATTTTTTATTTTATTTGCCAGGGGCATGCAGACTTCATGTTTTGGGGTTAGATATAAGATCATTAGCATCTGTGATCTGTGGGCAGGGAAAGACACGTTAACCTATAAAGACCCAGTGTGACTTTTGTGGTAGTTTCCAAATGAATCAACTTTTCTTACTACAGGGTGTGTATTGGCAAAAATCTAGCGATATGATACACATCACAATCCTCGGATCACAATACAATATATCACAATATATGATGATACTGTTAACAAGGCCATTTTTTTGGGTTCTTTTTTAAAATAATTATTTCCTGGAAGAATTGAATTACACCAGAAATGTGCACAAATACTAATACCTCTAATTCGGTTTGTTTTAATTAGTTTTTAGAGCAGATTATATTCGTTCTCTTTTTTTTTTTCTAAATGCTTTGTTTAGTTTTAGTCTTTTCATATGTTTTATCTTCCTCGCTGTTGAATTCAAAGAAATTAATGTGATACATGTGAATAATTGGTGTAAAATGCAGTTTTTCATCTTTTCATGGTCATCAGATATGACCCGTTTAGACGTTCAGATGCTCTGTGGTTACCATGGTAACACCGTCATCTTCTACAACATTGACTCACCAGTAAAACTCATGGAGTTGGATCAATGACCGTGGATGAAAATGCTTGGTTTATGTTCAATTAATGATAAATTTGACTGAAAAAGTCACTTTATCTTGAGTTTACTCTGTTTTTGATATAATAACCCTCCATTTTAATCTGAACTTTTATGAACATCTTTATGATCAGTGGATTAAATGCAGGAAAATACCTGATTTATGGTGATAAAACGCAAAGTACAGAGAATATTATTATAATAAATGGTGATAAATCACTTAAGAAAGGTTAGATATAGAGAACATTTCATTTGGGAACTCACACAAAAATAGCTCTGGGTCTTTATGGGTTAAAACAGCCTTAATATGGTCAAAAATCCCATCTTTATGCATCTTATATGACAGAGGTTAAGGCTGGAGGATCTGTCCACAGGATCACTGATGTGTTCATTTAGTACCTTCTCTTCTTTCTTTAATGTTTTTAAATGTTCTTGCTCCCTCTCTTCTTCTGGCCTGTATTCACTTATTTTGTGTTTGCTTTCCTCCTCCTCCTCCTCCTCCTCCTCCTCCTCCTCCTCTAGTACCCTCTTCTCTCCTCCTCTTGTCTCCTCTGCTTGGTTTCACATCCTCATCTCCTTGTCATCTTCTTCTTTTCCTTCCTCATCCTCCTTTTCCCATCACTCTGTCACCTCCTCTCCTCATCATCCTCTTTGTTTTCCCTCTCCTCCTCATCCCTCTCAGCCAGTCGACACATCGTTCCATGTAATGTGTTCTCTCCTTCTAAAGCTGAGGTTAAAGTTGCAGACCTTTCTCTGATCTGCTGCTTCTCCTCTCTGGGATTTGACTTTCTTATTAAGCGACGCTCCTCAGACTTTGGGGCTTCATTATGGAGGAGAGTTGAGCTCCATTAGTCCATCCTCTGTCGTGTCTCAGTGTTATCTTTATCGCTCTGACTGAGCCTCTCCTCCTCCATTTGTCCTCCTCCCTCATGGTTTTCTGTCTCCATCCATCCCTCGCTCTGTCCATCTTTACTCACTGCAGCTCCTGAGGTTCTTTTTTTTTTCTCCCTCCTCGGTTTTACATTTAATTAATAATCTGCAGACATCCTCATTTGACCCTTATGCTAATAATTCTGAAATAGATTTATGTTTTATGTAGGAACTTACTTTAAACCAGAGCATCATTGCAGCATCATTACAGTGAGCCAGCATCCGTTCTTGTATTTATCCAGAGGCGTTTTCCATGAAAGAACAACTTCAGTATTTCAATAACAGTAGCTGTTTTCATGAAATGCAATCTGACAATGCGAGAACAGGATCTGATGATGACAGACTGGTGCTGATTGTTGAGAAAATGAGTAAAAATAGGGTTTATGTTGCGAATCCCATCATACTTTAAGAACAATACATCAAATAAAAGGAAATGAACACAGTCTGAGTTCTTACTTGACGAGACAAAAATGACATAAAAGACTAAACAAACACTTAACAAGCTGCAGAACATTTCAAAAAAATCTAATATAATAATGAATGTTTGTGAAACATATGAAAAATATACAACACAACAGTGAGCAATTTGGAGAATGTGACCAAAATAAAACAATTCAAACACAATACTTCATATTCAGGCAAAAACAAACATTGAACTATGAGATTTATTTAGTTGTACATGACTGCCATAGATTCCACATGAGTCTGGGACAACGTACTGGAAGCAAAGCATTATGGACAAGAGACACTTATGCTGCATTTCCACTGGTACCGACTCGACTCGACTTGACTCGGCTCGACTCGACTCGACTCGACTCGGTATTCCTGGAGAGTGTTTCCATTACAGGATAGTACTGACTTTATAGTACCTGAACATCATAGTGGGCAGCACATACTTCTGTGTCGTCTACTCAGGGAATTACTGATAAACTCACTCGTTTCATGTTGTCGCGTCCGAATTTTTACATCAGCCACCAAAGACTGAATCTCCTGGACCGACCATGGTGTAGTTTTACTGTATGTAAAGTGTCCTTGAGTACTATGAAAAGTGCTATACAAATAAAATGTATTATTATTATTATTATTATTATTATTATTAGTTTTGGGCTGTCATCATGTGGATTAATGTACCGCTATATTTACTGTCAACTTCCGCATCTGTTTTTTGTAAAGTGGCAGGTCACAGAGACAACTGTCTGACCAATCAGAGGCCTGCAGGGTTTATACGTCATGTTTTAGTATCGCTTGGAGCCTGGGCTGAGGTGATACTAAAAAAATAGAACCAGGTACCAGATTCCAAGTTGTTTTTCGTAATGGAAACGTAAAAAGTCGAGTAATGAGTCGAGTCGGTACCAGTGGAAACACGGCATTATACTGCTTTCTATGACGTAAAAAGAACTGTAGGTCAAGATAAAGGTGGTGAATGATTTAGAAACAGCCTTGCGGAAATAATGACAGTTCAAAGCCCAACTCGGACTCAGTGAGTCTGATTTGCACACTAAGATAAAAGCCTCGCTTCTATTGTAAAACTGGAACCTCAGTACAACCTATGCAAACTACACTCAGATAAGCCATTGTTTCTGGTGAACTTTAAACTGTGTTCTTTATATTATGTTGAATTTTCCACCTCGTTGGTACATGTATCAGTGCTGAC
Source organism: Ostorhinchus cyanosoma (assembly GCA_029814465.1). Classification (NCBI taxonomy): domain Eukaryota; kingdom Metazoa; phylum Chordata; class Actinopteri; order Kurtiformes; family Apogonidae; genus Ostorhinchus; species Ostorhinchus cyanosoma. The sequence continues at coordinate 19,954,103 of JAPTYQ010000009.1, forward strand.
AGGTACTCCATTGACTTATACACCCGTAGATATGAGAAATATGGGATAATCACAGTACAGCTAAAGCTAGGAGCAATCATTCAGTTCTGGTTTGGTAATGTGTACGTATAGGTTTAAGTTTTTATGGCTGATGTATTGTTTTGCTGTTTAGTATACAAAATGCACAAAAAAATAGCACAAACCAGCCTGTTTTTTTTTTTTTTTAGAAAGAATAATCCAGCACCATTGTTGAAAACTGTACTTCCTGGAAGGGGCGGGGCATAGACTATCAGGTCACATGGGACCCCTGTCTTTGCCGTTGCAGGCTGTTGCGTGTGAATTGGTAAACTTCCCAATGAATGGATATAGATGTATATTTAACTTAGCATCAAAGGCAGTCATCTAGCTGATTATTTATAGAATTGTACTGTGAATGCTGCTGGGACATTAAAAAACTAAATCAGCCGGATCCTCCTTGATCTTATGCCTAATCTTATGGTGCTTTAAGTCATCACAAAGCACCATTTATTTCATATGATTTTTTTTTCTTTTTTTTCCATGCACATTAAATTATCATGATATGAAAATATGTGATCATTTAATCACTGTGACCAGACAGTCACATGACCATGTAGCTTCTCACCTTGAAAACAATAACCTGTCAGCTCATTATTTGGATTGAAAAACAGTTCTGTGCAAAAGTCCTAGTCCAACGTTAGGTTTTCTCTCAGTCTCTGTATTATGATCCAATTTGGATACATGTGAAGTGTGTTCAGCAGCAAAAATGGAAAGATTCGGGGAAAAAAGTCAGCTTCTACAGTTGCGGAAAAAAATATAGACCATCAAAAGTCAACAGAAACAATGGTTATGCAATCAAATACTGACTCCTGTGTGTATCATGTGACTAAAACAGACAGAAAAGAAAACATGGGATGCCTAAAAGCACTGTTTTTGTCTGTACAATGACATAAATGTTGATGTAAGAACTAAAGTGATTTTGGTTATTATCAAGAAAACATGGAAAATGGATAGATATCAGCTCTGAAATTAAACTCTTAAGAATTATTTTTGTTGTTATCATTATATTTGTCCAAACAAATGTACCTTTAGTTGTACCAGGCATTAAAATGAACAAGAAATTGAAGAAGACAAGGGGCAGTCTAAGTCTAATAATTTGGGATACAGTAGACCATGCATGTAGCTCACAAAGCTACATAGAAAAGAAAATTTCACATGCACAAAAGGAAATATGCCAAAACACACCCAAGTTTTAAAGTCTCTATGATTCAATTTGATAAATATATGAAAACACTGGAATTTATCTTTAACAATAAAAAGCACAAACACTCTGACATTTTCTAAATAATTATTTAAAATAGACTGAATTTACGCTCAGACGTTTTTTTTTTTATCTTAGACATTTATATTTTAAGTTATTATTATAATTAGTCTTTTCTTCTTTGTGTCTGTAAGCCTTTGCATTATGTTAATTTATTGGTTTGGAAGATTTTTTCTTTTGACATCTTGATTAGTGATTGACCGATATGGATTTTTTGGGGCCGATACCGATTTCTTTTACATCAGCCTCAGCCGATGACCGATACAATATTTCTAAGCCGATATTTGAAGCCGATACTGATTTTTTTTGTCTCTGTCAAATGATAACAAATGTCAGAAAATCTTCTTTACTCACAATTAGAAAACAAAAATTGTGACGGTTAACCTAATGAATATTACTCCACCAAAAAATCTGTTTTTTTTTTTCAGTTTGGACAGCAGTATCTCCAAGAACATGGAGGTGCTGTGAACTTTGCCTGTCAGGGAAAAAATTGTATTTCAGCCAATGCAACAGGCCTATACTGATACAAGAACAAAACGTAAATATTGGTCCGATATATTGGTCTATCATTAATCTTGATGTTCACAATCTCTCGATGTTTTGTACACACATACATTTTCAATAAAGTTGGATGAAAAAAAGCTACATAGAAATGTAGCTGGATCCATTTATGACAATATCATTGGCACATTGCAGATTTTTCCTTTTTTTTCATGTATTTGATACTAGATTTGGTCAGAGTCATCATGCCTGTAGGTGTAGGTCGTTTAGACTGCGTTAGACTGTAGATACAAGCACTTCATACAAGCACAGTGTGAACTATCCCTTTAAGAACATGAAAATGATGTTTTGTGTGTAAATCCCGTCATGTCAGAGCAGAACAGGTCACCTCCACTGGGGTTTCCTTTAACCCGGTGTGTCAAGTGTAAATCCAGCTTAAGTGTGAGTAGATATGAACACCACAAACACAGACACACACACATCCACAGTGATGAAGATGAGTCAGGCGTTAACATCTCTCTGACGGTCTTTGATGTGAGTCATCTTCACTATGCGGCTTCGTCCAACAGGAGCTCAGAGGAAGATGAAGTCAGACATAATGAGAACAACGTTTGTCATGTGGAGAAACCTCATAACTCCAACTTTGGTCATTTTCGAGGGTTTTCGTTTCAGTTTAAAGAAGTAAGAGTTTAAAGCGGCATGAGAAATGTCAACCTGAAAAAACAAAGCAAAACAAAAAAAACCTACATGACACCCCTCAAAGCCATCTGTTTTAAAGTCAGATTTAGAAGCTTTTATTGTCACGGCACATTTCTAGGACAACAGGACTAAATACTGCAGGTTCTACAGGAGCAGATACAAGCGGAAGAGTAAGAACAGGTTCATGAAATGAGCAAAAACATAACAAGTCAAGTCAAGACAGGCAAAATAAAGGGCACCAAAGAGGACGACATCAGTGTGGATTTTGTAAAAGATCAAAATAAATATGCCTTATTTTGAGAAAGCAGGAAATAAAAATCATTAAATACAAGCAATACACATCTCTATTTATTTAACCTTTATTTAACCAGGTAACTTAGTTGAGAACTGATTCTAATTTACAACAAGTGGTGCCAGGCACAACAAACCCCGCCCCTCGCAAACATATGACTTGATTTGCCCTATCTCTTATCATTACAAAAACCCATTTTTGGTGAGCTTGGCCTTTTACCTACATTCGCCAAAATTTAATGGGATCTATTCTGGACCACCTTGCACCTTTCCTGAAAATGTCCAGGAAATTGGTCCAGTAGTTTTTGCGAAAAGATGCTGACAAACAAACAAACAAACAAACAAAAAGAAAAACAGAACCAAAAACAATACTCTCCCCTCCCCTTTGGGGGGCGGGGTAATAACGACCTGGACAAGAGGCAGCACACAAGTAGCAGCACAGTTTGCATGTACATTGAACAACAAAACAGATTACATACAACAAACAAACAAACAGGACGACAGCAGAACCAATCACAATGACATAAAACAAACAGAAAAGCTAAAAACAGGTGCAGAGGTTCAGAAGTGTGTCTCTCACTGATCTTTTAAACGACGAGAACGGAATGAATGAGGCGGGTTTTAAGGATCCTAATAAAGACAAGGATTTCCAGAAAACAGACAGCCATTGAAAATGATATTTATAGTGAAGGAAAGGAAAAGGAAAACCAAAGTAAAAATTTTTTTAAAAGTTAATAAATAGACATTAAAATATGCAGAGTATGATAGAAAAAATGATAGTAAAGTGTTATTCTGAAGTTAAATTGTTATAGTTCTTTTGCTCAGATTGTAGTATATGCTGGGCAAAGGAGTACCTGCAAAGAAAGAATTTTATTGTATGACGTCGGGTTCTCTGTACATATGACAAATACATTTATTCTATTCTATTCTATTCTATTCTATTCTATTCTATTCTATTCTATTCTATTCTATTCTATTCTATTCTATTTTCAAGTTGCCATTTGATAACACACTGAAGTTTTAGAGTAACATTTACCAGAGGACACACTGTCAGTTGTGGGGGGGGGGCATGAAGGACCCCTGTGAAGATCAGAGTATTAAGGACTCTTGGATGGCTCCTCAGGACCCCCATGGGCCCTTAAACCTCACGTTGAACACCATCATCTGCTGTTCCACCCGTCTGCTGCGTGACCTCTGACCTCTGTGGAAAGTGGCAGTCGAGAGTCTCAGAGAGGGACGATGACGGTGATGACGATGACGACAGCGACGATGCGTGCGGTCACCGGAGTGAAGATGTGATGCGTTGTCATGGAGACGGGACAGGAGGCAGATTGGAGATGACAGAGTCTGTGATGAGAGTGAAGAGAGAACAGAGTTTCCTTCCTCCTGGGACGTCACTCAGGGAGTGTGTGTGGACAGATGCTCTCATTAGTCAAACAGATCCTCAGCATCCGAATCACTTCAACACATTAAGTGAACCTGCAGCCGCCGCTCACACACAAAGACCTTAAAAGAACCATTCTGCACACACTCATCAAACTGTGACATCTGTGCATTAAATATGAAACTACAAGAAGTCACACTGTCTCACTTCTTATGGCAAGTTTACACAAAAAGGCCTTCATCCGGTTTGTAGGAAAACATGAACACACATACGAGCTGCATAATTTTATATCATGTTTTTTTAGCATTTCATCATCATAAATGTTACTTCATTATTCACTGAAGATGCTCCACCGAAATCAAAAAATGTTCAGTTAGAACAGAATTCTACAAAAATCTAAATCTTACCGAGTGTATTTTTCAAATATCTTATCACAGTTAAAATCAGACATAATCACCTAAAAAGTAACTTTTCAGTGAGATATAAGAACTTATTTTAAGATAATAGATCTGGGAAATCTTACTTCAAGAAATTTTACCCAAATAATTTTCACTTGTTCCATTGGCAGATTTTTTTTGCTTGAATTAAGCAAAAAATAAATAAAAAATCTGGCAATGGAACAAGTGAAAATTATTTTGGTAAGATTTCTTCAAATAAGTTCTTTATATCTCACTGTAAAGTTACTCTTGAGGTGATTATGTGATATTTTGACTAGAAATGAGAAAAATACACTTGGTAAGATTCAGATTTTTGCCGTGTACAGCTGTTTCTTGTCTTATGATGTTGATTTCAAGTGGAAAGATTAGAGACTGGTACATTAAAATTAGATGCAAATTTTCACTTTCTTATTGTGAATATTTGATCTAAACCAGGCTTTAATCTGTCTTTAAACTTATACGCTGCCACAGACAATTTGGTGTGAGTGTCATAATAATATTTGTTTTGCGGTGAATAAACTGCTGTATTGAAATAAACGTGTACATCTACATGGACACCTTTGGCAACCGACACAGATGTTTGATGAAGTATTTGATGGTTCAGATTTGAAGCAGGAACCTCACAGTCGTATTAAACACACTTCACCTCAGTGCTGTCACTCTCAACTCGGACTTTCCTCCAGGAACCATCACGTCGAGGCCATATTTTCATTTAACATGCCTCGGATGAATTACAGCAGCTGTTCTGGCTCACTTTGTCCCGCTTATTTCGACCGATTTTGCTGCGACGCTTCAGGGCAACTTTTTGCTTTTGCAGCTACAATTAGTTTAACTGTGAACTTCACCGCCGCCTACAATGGATTTCTAATGATGTGAGGGCTGCAGAGCTCAGGAGGCCCATAACACCGGAACAAAGTGTGGATTTTACTGAGAGTTAGCCAAAGTGGTGGCTTTGGAAGATTGTGGAAGTGTGTGTGTGTGTGTGTGTTTGTGTGTTTTTATTGTGGGGGGTGTGTGTGTTGTTGTGTTGGATGAGTGTGTTCCTGGTTGTGGGTGAAAAGCTGCCTGTTTATCCACACAATGGAGCAAATCTGAGGCTTTGATCACCAGGCCGAGTCGCTACATCTGCAGGGAACTGTGTGTGTGTGTGTGTGTGTGTGTGTGTGTGTGTGTGTGTGTGTGTAGATAATCACAAGTGCATAATCGCAGAAAGAAAGTGGCTTAACTCTATTCAGTGAAAATGACCTTTATTATTGTCTGTGTGAGACATGTCTGCGTTTTAACTCCTTCAAAGGGCTGTTTGAAGGTTCACATTTGGGTTTGAGGTTAACAAAGTTTAAGTTTAGGCTTCTAACACTTGACCAGTAGCTGATTTTATTTGTACAGAGTGTAATGTGAAGCGAATTTGATGCAGATTTTAACATAGATAATATCAGGGAACAACTCCTCCTCAGTCCACACTACCTGTTGTTCTATAATATGAAGGAAACCCATGCACTGTAAGCCTGGATAAGCTGAATTTACAGAAAAAAACTAAGAAAAGTGATTGCCTTAAAAAAATTAAGTCATGATTATTGACATTTTTAAGTACATTTAACTAAAATTTTAAGAGAAATGTACTTTTATTCATTCATTGATTGATAATCTGAACCCACTTTATCCTCACTAGGGTCACGGGGGTCACTGGAGTCTATCCCAGGTGGGGTTCACCCTGGACATGTCACCAGCTCATCACAGCCCTGACATATAAAGACAAACAATCACTGACACATTCACACCATTGGACAATTAGATTAACCCGTTAACCTATCAGTGCATGTCTTTGGAAGGTGGGAGGAACCTGGAGAACCCACACAAACATGGAGAGAACATCAACTATACTTGATGGTTTCTAGTGATGTCATCAAACTTATATTTTTAAGTGCATTCTAATTATTTTTTTTTAAGTATATTTGACATCCGGGCTTACAGTATGAGCAGAAACAACCCAAACAACGGATCAGTGTTCACTCATTCAACACATTCAACACAAAAGATATGAAAGACAGGAGCCAAATTAACGTGCCTTTGAAAAAGTAAAACCTTTTATCCAAAATGAGGAAGATTTGTCACATGTTTTTTCCAGAATGTTTTTAAAAATGTGCCTTAAATTCGTTTATAGAGGTATGACTTTTCTTAGTAAGATTCCACTTTTCCACTGAAGGTATCAGCTCAACACTTTTACTCACAACCATAAAATATTTCCACTGCAGATATAGTAGTCCCTCAGTGTTGTCATAGCGACAAAGGAGATGTAAAAAAAAAAAAAATGTAGTGTAGAGTCAAGGTGAGTCAAACTGATGCTGAAAAGTATAGGACAAAGATAAAGCTAAAAGGCAGCATGATTTTTATGTTTTTAAGTAGTGGTTGATCTGTCCATATTTCCTGTAAACGCTAATATTTTACTAAATGAGGAATTCTGTGTGAGACAACAAAACGAACTCACTAATATAGGATTGAAATGTTAATTTGATTCTAATTATCCAAACCAAACATATAATAATCTTTAAGGCTTCATGCATACATATAACAAGTCTCTGCAAAAAATCCAGCTTCTCCTGCTTCACAACTGTATAAAATCCTGTATCAAGAGGTTGTGTTACATAAATCTGTCGAGGCTTTTATTGTGGTGGAGATGTGGTAACATGTGGCATCTAGATGAGCAAGGAAAGGGGGTTAGATTGAACTAATGTCATTGTGTCATTGTGTGCAATTCATTTTCTTATGGGGCCTGTAGAAGCCAATAATGTAATAAATTTGCCATTTTTAAAATGTAATAGACCAATAATGTAATAACTGACCAATAACGTGATAACTTTTGGCCAATAGCATAATAACTTATTACCTTATTGGCTGGTTATTATGTTATTGGCCTGGTTAAAAATAAAAATTGTAAATGTAATAACTGAGCCAATAACGTAATAAGTTATTACGTTATTGGTTCCGGACTTTTGTTACGTTATTGGCCAGTTATTACATTATTGGTCTATTACATTTTAAAAATGGCAAATGTATTACGTTATGGGTTGTTATTACATTATTAGCTTCTACAGGACCATATGAGACATGGGACAGGTGTTATACACTTTAAGCTCTGCTCAGTATTTATCTCTATAAAAACAATAAATGAAACAATATGGAGCAAATAATACAACTATTTAATGAATATTCACAAAAACATTTTTGAAAATGTGTAAAACCAGTTTCACACTAACTTAACATGAGAAATGAATGCATCCAGCTCTGTTTGTTTGCATATCTCACTTCCTTTTCTTGAGTCCATGTCTTGTTAAAATCTCTGCAATCTGAATCAATCATTCTTTTTTTGGCATTAGTTGACATCTTCATGGGCTGAAACTGACCAACATACCAATCAGTGCATAAAGCTTATGCTGAGTACGGAAAGTATGTATAAAAAAATGTTAATTTAGCAGATCCTTCAAAATAAAAGCAGTGCCTAACCCTAACCCTAACCCAATGATATATATTTACATTGACTTTTAATTTGCCAATGACCTCGTGCAGACTGGATCAGCTAACAGGCTGATGCAGTTGATTTCATTAAATATGCCCAATAACAGTAGCTGCTTAGTGTTTGATTAAATAAAATAAATTAAATTAAATTATTGTGTTAAAATGCAAACTTTAGGAGCAGAAAAATGACTCACAGTCTTATGAAGAGTAAGAGAACACTGTCTGGATCTGTTTGAAGACAGAAGCAATGATTTGTGATACAAAAGAGATAAACAAACTGCCATTTTTCTGCCTTTCTGTCTTCTCAAACAACCTAAAGTCATAGATGACAAAATGGGTGTGGCCTGGTATGATTGACAGCTCTACTGACCATCTTTGTAGATCACAGGGAGTGGCTGAACTACACTTCTGGCATCAGTAGTTGAAGCTTTTCATCTTAATAGTACTGAATTGCGGCCTGTGGAGCACAGAATGATACTCAGATCGAAATTTCAGACCCCTACAGCATCCTGCAAGAACAAAGCATGCTGGGACTTAACTAGTTCTATATCAGTGGCACCTGGATACTCAATACAGTCTGGAAAGGTTTGGGGGAAAAAGTGCCACGTTTTGCAGCAATTTCCCATAAAACGCCTTCTTGCGATAGGACTTAATTTGCGACTGCAGTGACACATCAGAGGAATCAAATTGGTTGCACTGTAAAATCTTTCCACGTGCATACGAACACACACACATACACACCTATACCGTATGCACAAACACACAAAGCGTAAGAGCACTCATAGTAGATAAAGCAGAGCACACACTCATATTAAAGTCAGCACAGTGCAGCTCTCTGCCTTTGTTGATTATTCTCTGTCACTCCATATGATGGTGGGAGATAACAGATTTGGATTTATATACACACACACACACACACACACACATATTCACACACACACTCAATGAAACACACATTAGAGTCACAGAGAGGAAATCCCATCACAAGTTGAAAGCTCAAACATCAGACACACATACTCGCACTCCGTCACAACTGCTGAGGGTTTATCACAGCGAGAGGCCGGCTGACATACACACACTAAAACACACACATACACACACATACACACACACACACATACACACACTAAAACACACACACACACACACACACATTCCCCCAAACACACACATATGCATTCACTAAAATACACAGATACGCAGATGTACAGCCAGTGGCTCCGCAGATGTACGCCAAGACCCTAAAGGTGACAGATAGAGCTGTCAATCACTCAGCAGCTATTAATAGGCCCCGCCCACCTGATGCCAACCAGTTGAGGGAATTTGAAGAGATAGAGTAGAGCTGGATGACAGGAACAAAAGCAGGGATGGTATAGATTGTCTGGGGTAGATTGTCATTTGTGGGAGGTCCATAGAGCGGGGGGGGGGGTTCAGTGGCTCACACAGGTTAGACGTTGTGAAAATTTCTTGTAAGATTCGATGTTTAAGGGAGGCGTAGAAGTCAGGAATCGGATGTTGGAAGCATGTTAAGTTTCAGTTTTGTTTTCATGCTACCATAAATGATTACAATGATTAATGACGTTTTGTTGGTTGTTTTAATAGTTTTAAGCCTTTTTTTTTTTTTATACTACAAGCATGTATTGGAAATCCATGGAAACTGGTTGCAGCTCTGAAAGTCATTGGTCGTAAAGTTGGAATAAAATATTTTTACCAGATCTCATGAAAGGACTATGACAATGTGATTAATCATTGATAGATAAACTGTAACTGGGACTAAGTATATAATCATTTAACTTGGTCAAAGGTGATTTCTTTTTCTTTTTTTTTTTTTGTGACTTGAACTTTATTAGTTTTTCCTTAGTTTTAGACGAGGAAAAAAAAATAAGAAAAAAAAGGGGAGGGGGTAAGAATAGAGCTAAACAAAACTAAATAAATAAATAAATAATAAGGAAGGGGGTACTATACAATGGTGATTTCTGATGGGTAGAAAAGGAGAAATGTGTCTGAAAACAAAATTATTCCAGCTTTATGGGCGAAAATGTGGATAAATTGACAAGATATTTTTGAGTGTGGACTAAATTCAAAAGTCAAGCTGCGTCTTTTAAAGTATCTCTAAAATTAAACATTACAGGTAGTTACACCATTAAATATGGACACCCACAGATGTAGTGTCCATATAAAACAGAGAATAGAGACAGGCCCACATGGTTTTAAAGCCGAGCAGACACATCACACTCCCACAGTTGTCAGTGTTGGAGTTCCTCCATCAATAATCAACGAAGCGCCGCATTAAACTTTCACTGCTTTATTTTTTAATGCCTGACAAAAGTCCTCAGATATTCATAATTCAGACGACAGCCGCTGTTTCTCAGATCACACTGGATTCTTCTTCTCTAGACGCCATGACGACAATAAGAGACGCTTCCTCGCAAAGTGTAAGACGGAAGAGTGTCTAAATAAATCTACCGGAGAAAGGTCCCAAAACTGCCCAAAACCCACCGACCGTCTACCACCACCTGTCCGAAAAACAGCCCACAAATGTACATCAGACTGAGCTGCTGTAGAGGACTGGAGGGATGGTGTGTTTTTAGACAGAAGTTAGCATCGCTCGCTTCCCTCGACCAAAAGCCAATGGGAGTTTGGGTTCTGCGGAAAAGAAAAATTTATGATACTTCAACTTTTTCCTCAAAAAAACCTTCGCAAATGATAACTACAGCTTAATTTTTGATACACCATCACCAAAAATAAACAATCCAGCTTTTCTTTTTAACACTGGTCTGGTGTAAAAATGTAGTGCAGTTTGATTTATACAAATAACATTAGGAGTGTAATATTTGGTATGTTGTAAATAGATGCTAATGATGGAGTCGCTAATGTGCAGATGAAGCGCAGAGGCCATCAACATTCCCAGGAACTTTTATTCCCTAGAATTTATTTACCAGGGTAAAAGATTTCCTGGTAATCTGTGTGGTTCCTGTTTCCACCGCACCTCAAAGTTCATAGATATACATACTGTCACATGTTGTTAATACTGTAAATTTGCATCTATTGATATTGTCCATTTTATTTTGATTCTATTTAGCTCTATGTTACTTGTAAAATGTATAATCCTATTTTATGATCTTATTTTTGGTTTTGTGATGTTATATTCACTCTATTCTTATTGTAACCCATGTAAAAAAAAAAAAAAAAGACATAAATAACATTAAAATGCATATAAACTTTATTAGAATATGCAAAAACAGGTTAAAAGCATTGTTTAAAACTGTCTATTTTGTTTTTATTCTTAGTTCTGTCCTTAAGTTACTTGCAAAATTTATATTCTATTTTATTATCTTATTTTTGGTTTTGTAATTTCATGTTCACTCTTGTATCAAGTACTTGTTGCAAGTACTAAAAAAAGTTGTCCCGGGTACCAGATTCCAGGTTCTTTTATGTAATGGAAATGCAAAAAGGCCAAGTCGAGCCGAGCCGAGCCAAACCCAACCGAGCCAGTGCCACATATTGGAAACACAGCATTAGTCTTCTGGCCTACTTCAGTTCTGTTCTGGTCCAAATTTATCCCAGTGTGGTCTGATCCAGTCTAATTTCATCATCCAGAATACCCATTATTTCTTTCTTTTTTCCATCTCGATCTATTTTCTCTCCTTTTTCTATTTTCCAGGTGATTTTCTTTCAGATTTACTCTTTGAAATTCTCCTTTCTAGTATTTTTTTCTTCTTCTTTTCAGCGTTTTTCGCCCGTCCTTTCATGTTTCCTGCCTTTCTTGTCGTCTTTTCATCTTCTGGTGTAACTCTTGCAGAACCAATCTGACGGTCACACACACACACACACACACACACACACACACACACACACATCAAATGCACTCCTCTGATTGCTGAATCTCTCACGCCAAACTCCACCCGTCTGCTCCTCGAAGCAGATTAAAACAAACGCTTCCAGTTATTGGTAAATCCAGTTCGACCCGTCCGATTGCCCCACTTCCCATGATGCCTTTTCCCATCCGTTAATCAAGACCAGAGATCAGTCGAAGGGGAACAGCTCACTTTTTTAGGGCTTGATTTTTCAGCCTCCAGTTCAGATTTTGTGCCTCTTTTTTAGTCTTTCTGCTCCATTTTTCTGTCTTTTTTTTATTTTTCCCTCGATACACTTCGCTTCTTCTCCTCTTGCTCTTTCATTCTTCCACTGCCATTGATCCTCTCTGCCGTTGTGTCAATAGAAATCAGGCCTGTTTGTCTGTATGGATTGAACTCGGGGGCCGTGGAGGCTCCTGAACGCAGCACCGGGGGGCCTCAATTCCCATCCGTGGGAAACCAGGATCCCCCGCTGCCAACCAGCGCTTAGTTTCAGCTCCAGTTCGCTGGGAACTGAACAGCGACGGCTGATGCAACGATGGCATCAGTCTGCTTTGTGGACACAGCGGCCATATTTAATTTATGTCGCTCTAAAGTCTCATGTGATCTGGAGTTTTTGATCTTCAAACCCCCAGTTTGTGTCACTGCAACAGCTGGACGTCAGTATTAACACAGAATTAACCAAAACTAAGAGCAGTGAGACAGTCTTTAGTGGAATTTACAGCTTATATGGTTACATTTGAACTCTGTGAAGCCGTTTCTTTTTATTCCAGTGCAAGTTCTAACATAATAAATGTATGCATTGCACTCCTAGAAATACTTTGAAATTCAACATTTCAACCTTAGTTTGTTATTGGAGGACATAAAAAGATTTTATTACTTTTGTGAAATTTTTCAAAATTTTTTATTGGTATGTAGAAAATTAAGGTTAATGAAGTTACCATATTTGGTTCCTTACCCATAAGTGGAAAAAAAAATTAATAAATAGAAAATCCGAGAAATAAATCTTAAAAATACAAGAAAAACACACGTAAAGTGAAAGGAACATATATTTTTAGAGCATTAGACCAACATAAGTGCTGATCCAGACCCCTGTCCACATCCACATTAACCCTTTGAACATCATTCC
>JAPTYQ010000009.1:19984654-19999596 GCA_029814465.1 Ostorhinchus cyanosoma
GGCTTAAACACAAATGAACACAACTTCAGCAACAAACAGGCTGCACTGTAAAAAAGAAAATTGATATTTGCTCCATTGAGAGAGAGATTTTTATAGTTCTAACCAAAAATAGTTCCCTCCATGAAAATATTTGATTTGATGCCTCAACATAGATTCATTAATAGAGTGAATTTGCTAATGATCATTAGCAGAGGATAACAGAACTGGACAGCCACTGCACATGAGCAGTACAGCCAAGGAGTTCTGATATTTTCTTACATGTGGCTGTGGCTCTGGAGGTGGAGCATGTTATCCCATATTCAAAAGGTTAGTGGTTCAAATCCAGCTCAGTCCTAATCAAAATTTTAGCAGAACATACTATGTATCACTGGGACAACAGAATAATTGAACTTGGTACCATGAACTGCAACTTCGCTCAGAAAACTGAAAATCTTTACTCATCTCAACATTTTCTTTTTTTACAGTGTGATAGCAACAGGCAGATCAGTGTTAAAGTCTTTTAGATGTTTTCTACCAATGATGGTCCATATGTTTGACTGTGAACCAAAGGTATCAGTTCTCCGTCACCACCTGAATGTTCATCACACTTGTCTGGTGGATCTGCAGCAGATTTCTCAGCTGTGTAGGTGGAGATTAGTGACATTTTCAGTGAGTTTGCCTGCTTTTAAATGTAGTTTTTGATGATAGATAAAGGATAAAAGCGACTTATGACAGGCTGTCTGCAACATCTCAAACTGTCACTTGTCTCATGAAACAATCATTTTGTTCATTTTAGATCTCATCAGGTGGCATCATAATTTGTTATTCTGTGGAGAGATCATCTAAAGGCTCACGTAATTGTCTGAAAATACTTTATTCACAAAATAATACTTTGTTTAGAAGTAGTGAACCACTTGGGGCCATATTTTGGAATGATTCTCATGAAGAAAACCTCTTGCTTTATCTTACTTTATAACTCTATTGCTTTCTTTATGCTTCACTTTGAGGCTAAATGTAAAAAAAAAAAAAAGAGTTTTGAGTTGTTTATTCTGAGCTTTAACAGTGTTAAATTGTTCTTTACTTCTCTATTGTGATATCCACTCGATTTAAAGTCATTAAATATAGTGAGTGATCTCCAGTTTCCATGCTTCCACCTGCAGAAAACCTTTTTAGCAGAGTTTTTTTTTCCCTGATATCTGTCATTGGTGAGCTCCTGTTCTTATCTCCTGCCTGTATCTGTAATTAGGTCCACCGCTGCTCCACCAGGCACTTTGTGACAAACCTGCTTTGTTCAAAGGAGTGATTTATAAATAAAATTTGACTTGTTGAATTTCAATTACCGTCGGGCGGGATGAGGGAGAGAAAAACGCACATAAACGGCATGAAGCAGCCCTGTTAATCGGTCCCCGGGGCAAAGAAAGCTCCCAGATTCAGGAATAATAGCAAAGTCTCTGGGGAGGCAATGAGTGGGAGGGTGGGCGGATGGGTGCCGGTGGCTGTGGATTTTTAATTTTTTATATTTTTTTTTTTTGGTAGGAGAGAAGAAGAAGGAGAAGAAGAGGAGGAGGAAGAGTAGGAAAGATATTTTGAGAGCTAATTTCTAATGCTTTCAAATTAAGAGCTCCTGATTTCCCTTTGGCGTAATGTGACTACATGTGTACCAACGAATAATCCAATCATTTACATTAAAAACACTTCTTAATATCATGCCAGTATGGAAATATATTCACACAGTGTGAGTAGAGCCAATTACTGACTTTAATGTGATTTCACTCAGTTGTAGTTACATTTATAGATGTGAGGGAAGGATAGTCATGTCAAGGCGCTTTAATAAAGTTTGTGCATCAGTGGAATTGGTTGATTATTTCATTTAATAAGTGACTCTAGGGCTGCTACCGACTGACTGCACTTTATGTATTTATCATATTTTATTGTATTTTTAATGGTATTTTAATTGTATTTTCTTTGTACTTCGCACTGTAAAGCACTTTGTGACCTTATGAAAAGTGCTCTATGAATAAAATGTACTTACTTAGAGATATTCTTCCATTAGTTATCATGCTGTACTGTAAATAATAACATACCTGAAGGAGGAGACCCAACTGTAGCTGTCGACTTTCTTCTTCTCTTCTGCTTCATGAATAAAGTGGAGGGAGCATTTTTTAAGATAATCTCTGAAAAATATATTAGCATAACTTGTAGATGTTGCTGGTTTCTCTTCAGTATTAAAGGTGATTATCCACTCAGCTTTGTTTTATACCTTTAGAGCATGACACATTGTAAGTATTAACATTTTCTTAACATTTATCCATTTTTAAAAAAGGAAAATATCACTCCTTTAAAACTACAGGGTCTCGATGAAGATGAAAAGATATTAATAGCAGTTTTCTCCTCTTTGTCTAAATCAACAGACTAAATAAGTAGGTGCATAAAAGTGGAGCTGGTTTATGTCACTGTGGGAAAGTGAACCTGAAACATCACAGCAATAGGAACTGCCATTTTTACTTTACAGTTTTTACATTAGAGTAAATCTTACCAGCTATCAGTAATTACACCTGTGAATCACATATTTAACCCCATCACTCATGATTAGCCAAAACTTTCCATCAGAGCAGATAGTACAGAAAAATAATCATGCATTTTTACCAAAAAAGGAGGTTTTCTTATACTGGAGGCGATTCTTCTTTGACTGTAGATGTTGTATATTGGTGTGTTTTTGTCTAATATTTTGAAGCCAAGCCAAAGCTTTGAGATTTGCTGCTTTGAATCACGATAACAGACTGAAAATGTCTCCTCCCACATGATATGCTGACGTAAAAATGACATGTCTTACGCCCATGTTGCACCACATGGAAAACAATTACTCAGTAATGTGATTGAAATATGTCCAAGTTAGGAAGAGAGTCGAAATGCACATCTTATGGAATGTATATTTCTTGGAGATTTGAAACCCAACCTTTAGTTCTGCATGTAATTATTACTTTGATTATAGATTAAACTGTTGATTATTTTCAGTCTCTATCACCCAAAATTGATTAAAACCACACCATTGAGTCTTGTCATTGCACTGAGTGACAGATTTTCTGAAGAAAACCTTGGGCGGCTCAGTGGTGCAGTGGTGCCTCACAGCTCAGAGGTCCTGAGTTCAACCCCACCACTAGAGCCCTGTCTGTGTGGAGTGTGCATGTTCTCCCTGTGTCTGCATGGGTTCTGTGCAGGTACTCTGGCTCCTCCCACCATCCAAAGACATGCACTGATAGGTTAATTGGTTAATCTAAATTGCCCATAGGTGTGAGAGTGATTGGTTGTTTACATGTCCATGACAATCCCTTCTCAACTAACTAAATAAAATAAAATAAATAAATATAATACAGAGAATTTATCTCTATTTCTAACCAGATTTTCTTGCTCAATTTACTCTGATGAAACATCATGAATCACTAAGAGACAACACAGTGGATGATCTCAGAGTCTGTATGTGGTTCTATATCAGAAAACTCCACAAATAGACATAGCAGGAGGAGATGATTGACAGGTTGGATGCAGCTGTTGCTGGTTTAAAACCCTCTGGTCAACAGCTGGGATTCTTTTCATTTATTCCTCTTCTCTATCCATCTTTCTTTCCCTACTTCATCTTCTTTTTTTCTCCTTATGTGTCTAGATTTTACATTTAGGTTTATCCTTAAGCTCTTTATGTCTGACTGACATAATCTGTACATGTTTTTGTATCTGCATCTGAATTTATCTACATATTTTGCTTCATCACATGCACTATAGTGTATTCTTTTGTCACACAGAATACTTATTATTTATTTATGTAACTCTGCCATTTTTAGACAGTATGTGTTGAATAGTGCACCATGGTTCTTCTCTGAGTCATAACTCTGTGAAGTGTTAACACAGTGAAGCCATACGTAGCTTCTTTAATGATAACAATAAGTGACCATAAATGCACTTAAAATTATCCAATTGTCTAGCAATAGTTGTCCCTTTACCCATGTTTTCAGAGCAAACAGGAGTTAATGACATGATTCTGCAAAATGTTTAATTGTGACAGCCAATCACAGTTTAACCCTGTACGTCAAAGTGATGCAACTTTTAGCCACAACAAACACACTTCATGCACGTACTTAGGTTCATCAGTATTTCTAAATTCAAGATCTTTAGGAAACCATCCATATTTGTGATATAAATTGTGGATAAATGTCCTTGAATAGGCTTATAAAGAGCAGATGAATGCTCCTTATCACTGCAGAACTCACCTGACATTCTTCCAGTTTATATATTGTCCTCAGTCTCACATTAATCCAGTTGTAGTTGCATCTTCATCCATGTTTATGAATAGAAGTAAACAACATAATTCTTCAAACTTTTAATTTTCTCAGCCAAGCTCAGTGCAGAAAGAGGCTCGGACCAATCACAGCTTCATACACTTACATTTTTAACCGTATATGTCTAACTGATGCAATTTGTAGCCACAACTCAGTAAAATCTAAACAAATACATGCCGTGCACATATTTTTACATTCTACATTCTTCTTACATTCTATCTATAATATCAGATTCTTTAAATGTAGATAAATGTCCATGAATATACTTTTCAAGGATAGGTAAATATTCCGTATAGCTGCAGAAGCAATTTGACAGTGTGACAGTTTTTACACTTTCTTTAGTCCCACATTAATCCAGTTGTAGTTGTGTGTACATTCATGTTTATGAAGCAAACAGGAGCTGATTACACAGAATTCATTTCACTTTTAATGGAGCCAATTTGCTTAATATAAACATACACAGGCTTTGAATACCAGGCTACTATAAATAAAACATAACATACTCCGCTCTTTTAAAACCCCTCGGCCAAATATAGTGTAATATTCTGCTGAAAGTTACTGCCCTATAATTTAGATTAGATTGTCTTTGTGTCAAACTTATTATATACATATTTATATTTGAAAATACTCAGATATTATTACTGCACAACACACAAGACCATTGGATCTTGAAAAAGTAGGTCAAGGTCACTTATTTTCAATAGGCTTCTGCAGTATAAATTTGTCGCAGATATCTTAATGCATTCTTCAGATAATGCGATTATGTCGTTGAATGGACAGACAGACATAAGACAAAACGATTACGATACCCCTTTGGTAATAAGTTGGCTGAGAGGTAACAAATATTGCTTGTAATTTTTACGCCTGAGTAGGACTCAAAGGAGAAAATTGCAGGTTTTCCAGGTAAAAGTTGATGGGGGTTTGGAAACAGATGCCCAGATTCCAAGACTTATGTTCAATCTGGACTTTTTTGATTTTAATATATGGTTTCAATATTTTAAAAAAACACATCTTATCTCTAATTATTTCAATGTCTTTTATTTTTAATGTCTTCTGTGATTTTCTTCTAGTGATTTTTAATGTATTTTCCTCCGTGAAGCACTTTAAGTTACCCTGTGTATGAATAGTGCTATACAAATAAACTTGCCTTGCCTCCAAATATCCTGTCAGTTTTGGTCTTTTTTCTGATAATATTCTGTGTTCTGTGTGCAGGTGCAGAGGAGTGCTTTGAGGTGGATCGTCGCTCCGGTGAGATCAGGACCACAGGGCGACCTCTGACCCCCAGTAAGGAGTACCTGCTGCGAGTTCAGGCAGTGGACGGACTTGGACGTAAAGGTTTGCCCGCTACGGTGGCCGTCCTGGCTGGATACCGACCGCCGCAGTTCACCAACACCACCTACAGTCTGACTGTAGCCGAGAACACACCAGCTGGACAACCGTGAGTCACTGCAGCCAATGCATCTGTGGTTTTACAGTAATGAATGAGTAATCCAACCTTTAGACTCATGTAAAACTGTCAATATGTGCTGTCTCCATGTTTTTCTTTTCACACAAACACGTTTTACATTTCAGTTCAACATAAGTTTAAACCCAGCACAGTAAACCTCTCATTAGTCTTAACGTCATACAAGTAGCATTTGAACTCTTCTTGTGTTGTTGTATTTTTGGTCCAATTGGCTCGTCCTGTGGCAGTAATATTTGTAAATTAGCATAGAGTTACTTAGTGGACAAGAGGCAGAGAACAGTTCCTCATGAACCATACTAGTCCATATGTAGTGACACTAAAGGACTGACGTCAGGTTGTTTTTTTTTTTTATGCGTTTACTCATGAGAACTCACCATAAGATGTACATAAACTCTCTGAAGGAGCTTCAAATGAGCAGCTGAAGCTCAATAAATAACCCTGTATCATTTTCTCAATTTATATCATAATGTTTTGTTATTTAAAAAGACTAAAGTTCCTTAAAAACTTACATTAAACCCGTAAGTAAGAATCTTCTTAATTATGAGATGAAGTTCCCCCAGTTTAGTCAAAATATCTCTATGCAACATTAACTACTAGCTTCACTGGCTAATTTAACTTCATAGCTTTTTTGTTAGAGTTGGACTGGACTTAAATGTTTTAATTCATCATGTTTCGTGTGCATCGTATCCATTTTTAGTGAAATTGATTCCCTTCATGTCGTCAGAATCAGCTCAACAGTACACTGCTCACAGCTCCTCAGATATTAGCAAATCTGTTATTCTGTTTACAGCAAACATAATATTACATTTATCATCTGGCCATGTTTGATTCAGAGATGATGTGTGACAATATATTATACTACAATAACTATAAAATAAATATATAATAACACCATAATAACCTTTGAATTTACTGTGAACTTTCATGAACATTTCCATAATCAGTAAATATAGGAACATACAGGATCATAGTTTGATCATCTTAATAAATAATTTAGGAAAATTTAAAAGTAGAGGAAAATTCACTTGGAGGTTGCCTCAAAAATTGTTCCACATCTTTAAGGGTTAACACTCAGCTTTTATCCAAACACTGGCTCTATTGATCGGAAAGTCACTCCTGTTGTCAGTTACTCTGTTTTCTGTTTGAGATCAAGAAGCTCAGAAGACTTATTCTGATATGTCACCTAAGTGTATTTTCTGTTCATTCAGCTGAAAGCACTTTGCTGTGGCCTTTAAAGCCTTTCCATAGGATAGAAGATCATCAGTATCTGCAGTGTGTGGAGTATTTGTGGTGTTTTTATTGGCGTGTTTGTATCTTTGTCCTTCCCCATTTGGACCTGCATCATTTACATTCCACTGCTTCAGAAACTCACTGTGGAAATGGCATCAGTATGTGTGTGTCTGTGGCCAGCTCCTTGGCTCTGCATGTCATATGATGCATGAAAAGATGAGCCCTGTAGAGAGGGACAAAAGGAAAAAACGAGAAAGGGATGGAGAGAGAGAGAGAGAGAGAGTGAGGAAGAGGATGGGGGGGTGACGGTAAAGATGAGGAGGAGGAGGATGAAGAGGACCCAGATGTGTGAGTGTGGCCTGAGGCTGAGAATCTGAAAGTGTGGCAAATTCAAATATTTATTAAAAGCGAGGTCTGGATAAACATGAAGGGGAGTGTGTGTGTGAATCCCTCAGGGCTGCTGCCGCAAAGCACATTGTATTAATATCCAAGTATCCATGCCACCCTGTGAGCAGAATGTGTGGGTGTCTGTGTGCATTTCTTTATCCATATCTGTCTTCTATTATGCACCTTCATGTGTGTTTATTCCCTGACATGTGGGTCTTTTAGCCAGAGTTTGATGAAAGGATCAACCCGCTTATTTTCTATGTTGTTATTGTGATTTTCAACAAATCCTCAGAATACATTAAAAATGAAGCGAGCAGCAGTGAATTCATTCCCCAAACAGTATTGTCTGTGTATGTGTAACCTGATTTATCTTATTGGTTTATGCTGTAGAGAAACGCTGTTGTCTGAAAACCTTTAAAAACCAACAGAGACATGAAAAGTGAAACCAACGATGAAGTGTCGAAATCTGCAGTGACTTCAATGTCCACTAAGGGAAAGATCCAGAGATGACTCAATCCCCAAACACCCAAATGTTAAAATGTCTAACTTTACAGTAGAAATAAACATGTTTACAGCCTGGAACAAAAAAAAGTTTGGGATTCTACAGTGGTGGAAAAAAAAAGTTGTTGGGATGCCTCATGCATTTATGATGTATTGCTTTAGGAATCACCCTTTAGATAGAAAAAAAAAAGGAATCAGTCTTAAGTCATTGAACTCTGCCATGCATTGTTCCATTCTCCAAACACACATGCTTCCTTCTGCACACGCTCTGTTCCTTCAAGGTCAAACTAGATGTTTCAGCAAAATAATGAAACACATCTAGGACATGACATGTTGAAACTGTTAAGAATTACATTTTTTTCTTGTTGATAATCAAAAAAAAAAAAGATTTGCTTTGTTTGTGTTTGATGCAGCCACACCTTTTGAAATATATTTCTGCAGATAAGTATTTGAGATCATGTAAAATTTAAACTCCACTTCTATATAGTCCTTTTCCACTTCTATGATAATGTACAGAGAATATTCTCTCACTTCGGCTGCTGTGATTGACAATTAAGTCTGGGTTCGTATATTAGCTTGACTAGCATCCGCTAATAAAGACATTCAAAGCCCTTGTTTGCTGAATAAAATGTATTTTTGTCATAGTTGTGTTGAAGGACTTTTACTAACAAGACTGAAATGAAATTCTGTCATGAAATGTATGGTGACTTAATTACAGTAAATAATGTACTGTCAACTTAGCTTCATTAGCATCATTAGCATTATTTCACATGAACTAATAAGGCCTGTCAGTTAGCCTGCTAATTAACTCAGGTAGCTACAATTACTGTATTTATATATTTCACATCTTTCACATTACTATTATCAGACAGTGCTATATAAGTTAGTATTTACTG
This sequence comes from Ostorhinchus cyanosoma, assembly GCA_029814465.1. Taxonomy (NCBI): domain Eukaryota; kingdom Metazoa; phylum Chordata; class Actinopteri; order Kurtiformes; family Apogonidae; genus Ostorhinchus; species Ostorhinchus cyanosoma. The sequence goes on from JAPTYQ010000009.1 coordinate 19,993,444, forward strand.
ACTAGGTAACATTACCATTACTAACAAAATATTAATAACATTATCATCATGATGTTTATTATTACAGTGTTACTGGATCTGGTCATGTTTTCAGTTAGTTTTAGTTCCATCACTCCCTCTTTTCCAACTCCACTAAATATGGGCAGTTATTTATAAAAACAATGTGATGACAGCAGCTCAAGCGGTATCTTAAACTGGGTAACACAGAGATTAACACTCATTTTCAACATAACACCTCCATCAGTATTTATCATCTCTGGAGACCGCAGCTCGAACCAGTGCCAAGAGAGAAAGTAAAAAGTAATCGTGTTATTGTTAGACTTTGCATCTGTTTTATTCCAAACTAGTGTTCCCTTCTTTTTCATAAAGATGAACACCACTGATTCTAAAGCGGTGGAAGCCATTGAACGCCTCTTCTGAGCCTGCTGCTCTGTCTGCATGTCCTTTCAGGGTTGCGGTGGTCCAGGCCATCTCCTTCCAGAAGAAGAGTCTGTCCTACATGCTGCTGGTGAATCCTGGGAATCTGTTCAGCATCAACCAGGAGAGCGGAGCGTTGAGCCTCACCAGGACCGTGGACTATGAGAGCGGACACAACCTCCACACGCTGCAGGTTCGAGCCTCGGAACCAGACACGGGTCTCAGCGGTGTCGCAGAGGTACGCACACACAAACACACAAACACACAAACAAAAACATATACACCAGGAGGGTTTTGTTAAGATTAACTTTATTTATAGACGCTGATAAAGGTCAGATAAAAGAATGAATGATATCACATATGATTCACCAAACCACTGTTTATTAAAGGTCCCATATTGTGTAATGCTGTTTTATTCTTGAACACCATGAACCATTAACACTGCTCGACCCACAGCAGAGCTCGCTAATTAGCACCTGGAGCTACATCAAAAGTGAATCTATAAATAGTCTGCATTAATAGACAATGAAGTTGCAAAAAAAAAAAAAAAAAAGTCAAGTTGGTCCCCTACAGGCCTCCGCTGTTTTCTCTCTGAAATGTTTTTTTTTTTTTAAGTATGCAGCTCGTCTTAATCTTGTTACTGATACCTAGAATCACAAATGCTTCAGAGGAATCAATGAAGAGCAGTGTTGTATGTTTCTGTTCAATTCTAGATGTTATACACATCCTCATGCCCAGTTTTCTGATACAATATAGCACAGAGAGCAAGAAAAATACCACACAACCACTGCAATGAGTCAACATTGACAGTGCCTTGGCTAAAGTTTGGTTAGATTTAAGCGTGAAAAGACTTAGATGGATCTGCAGCAAGTACCTTATGTGGTGATCGATGTGGTAAGAGTAAGAAAGCAGTCTGTTATGGTTCGGTTTATGCACAAAAACAAGGAGAGGGCTGTTTGAGGGGCTAAAATAAAGACAATTTCAAACAATACAAAATATTTACCTTCCATTTGAAATGCTGTTCCACCATATGCACCTCCTGCCACCTCCTCCTAAGGACTGACCCTATTTGCTGATATCAAGTGTAGGGTTGATTAGATGTGAAGAAAATTTAACCACTAGTCATAAGATTTCTACTCGGTATTGAGATTGTATCAGCCCTGAATGAGAATGTCATGAATCCAGTCCACCTGCTGGCACTAAAGCTCCTCTAAACTGGAACATCATGTCACAATAAAAGCCATCCAGACTAGTGATGCATAGATCAGTTTGAGGTGGGTAAAAAAAAATCACTTTATTTGCGGGGTGGGTTGGGGTGGGTCATGCACTTTTTCTTCAGTTTTCTCTGTTTCTGATATAAAAAACCCTTAATTTCACTCTGAGCTTTCATGAACGTCTAAGTTGAACATAAGGAAATAACTGATTTTCACTGAAAAATGCAAAATACGGAGGATGATATTATATTCTGAACTACCAGAAAACTGCAGGTCTGCTGAAACTCAATTTTTTTTTAAAAACCAAGGTTAAAGACTCGTTTGCTCACAGCTGCCTTTGATTTGAGTTTTTTATTGTACAGTTCTAATATCTGTACTGCAACTCAAAAATTTAATTATTTGGATTGATTTAACATTAAGGTCTTAATTTTAATCAAGACTGTTTTTAGCTTTAAACTGTTTCTTTCTTTATTATAATTTTTTTTTTAATCTTTTTTGCGTTTTCTTTTTGTTTAATGTTTAATTCTGCTATTGTCCTAGTATTAGTCTATGATTTTAATAAAATCTTAAGTGTTTCTATGCCTTTGTAAAGCACTTTGAATTGCCTTGTGTATATAAATTTGCCTGGCCTTCCATCATAAATGGCAATAAATCACTTAAGAAAGGTTAAATAGAATGAAAAAATCATTTGGAAACTGTCACAAAAGTAGCTCTGGGTCTTTATGGGTTAAAATGTCTTCAGAAAGTAAAGGCAACAGAAACCAGCGATGCTCCTTGGACGTTAGCGTTTCTCCACACCTGGTGCGCACACAGCCTTTATAGTGAATCATCCAGGCGAGGTCACAGAGCAGCAGAAGCCTATGGGGGCCGCTGGTGGTTTAGCAGCTATTTTATGTCTGTCCCAACCATCTGGACACTGAGAGCAGGTGATAATGGATTTCTCTAGGTGTGTTTGCATGTGTGAACATGTGTGTTTGAGTGTGTTAATATGAACAGATGTAGCCATGTGCCATATAAAGCCTTAACGTGAGAACAGGAGTCGGTGCTTATAGTTGCCAGTTTCCTGCACTTATCACCCTGGGTGTCTTTGTGTGTGTTGTTGAAAGTGCTGATCAGAAACGGATCTTTTCTGATCACAGAGGTCTTAAACACAGCTTTGATCCGCTGACTTTTTTTTTCGTGGAAACAAGGCAAACAGAGGCGCACACTTCAGTATTTAGTGCATATGTAGGCCTAGCAAACAGGAAATGAAACAGTTGCATCACAGCGTCTGATTCAGCAGCCGCAGTTCCTTCTCATCTGAAATTCATGAGTTTGCATCAGAGAGCGGCGTGTTTACCCGTCGAGGGTCGGCAGCTTTTTGAAATGAGTGTGAGGAGTCATACAGCTGTTAATGTGGAGTTTAATTGTTTATCAGCAGGCGGGAAGCTGTGATTCCAGTAATGAGGATGCATTGACCTTTTAGTCCTACATAACATCACATTTCATACATTTATAAAGCAGGTCTATTCTTCAACGTTCTTTTTATTGGAATCAAGGTGGGAAAAAAAGTGACAGTCATACAAGAAAAACCAATACTTTTGGGTTTTCCACATAACATAATGTATATATAATTCCCACCCCATCCCAACGCCCCCACCCTACAAAGGTCTGGGTAACACATCCCAATCTGAGATTAAATAAACAAATAAAAGCTATAATATTAGTAGGTATGGCACTCATCAGGCATAAATAATTAAGCAAAAAGAACAAGACAGTGGAGTCTATGTGCCAGATTTGAGAGTAAATGAGGTTGTGTTGGGCTTCGTAACCACACGTGTCGTCCCTCATGATCTCGCTTACAACTCATGAGTTCATGAGTTATCAGGGAGAGTTTTTTGTGTGTTTTTGTTTTTTAAGGGTCAGGGCAACACGGTGGTGGAGTGGAGTAGCACTCATGCCTAGGGCTGCACGTTTAATCTATTTTAAATCAAAATCAGATTAAAAAAAAAAATTAGGATGATTTTTAAAAAAAGGGAAATCGTCAAATTGATTCCATCTCTCTCGTGCCTCCGGGCTGTGTACCTGCGGACTACCATAGGCTCCTCCCCCTATCTGTGAGAGCGGTCTGTGTAATGACCACAGACCTTAAATCTGTGGTGGGTCTGCAGTAGTGATACCAATGTAAGCCGTGGTCCACGCACGGATCCCTCAATTCAAACATAACTGCATGGGGATCACTCATCTTATGTTGTCCCACAAAGATCCACACCGTACCGCCTTCTTCTGATCAGGTCCAGGTTGCAGGGACAGCAGCCTCAGTAGATGAGCCCACACAGGCCTCTGCTCAGTCACATCCACCAGGCGTTCCCAGGTCAGCCCACAGATACAATCCCTCCAGTGTGTCCTGGGCCTCCCTCTTCCACGCATGGACCCCCCAGTGTAAATTTAACCCCATGAGGATCGTTCATATTATGTGGTCCACGTGCACATGACTGATGCCTGTCACTGACTTACATTGGCATCAGTTCTTGGGGCCCATCATGTGATACCATCACAGATTTGAGGTAGGAAACAGTACCTTGCATTGCAGACTGCTCACGAAAACGACACGCAGACTTCTGTTGTCTTTTGTAGTTTTACCCAAAAATGGAAAATCGTAAAACTGTATTTTATTTTCGACCAAAATCGTGCAGCCCAACTTAAGCCTCACAGTCCTGGTTTCGATTTCAACACCAGTCGATGGGGGTGGGGCCTGTCTGTGTGGAGTTTGTATGTTCTTTCCGTGTCTGCGTGGGTTCTTTCCAGGTTCTCCAGCTTCCTCCCTCCATCCAAAGACATGCACTGATAGGGTAATAGGTTACTCTAAATTGCCCATAGGTGTGAATGTGAGACTGATTGGTTGTTTGTCTCTATGTGTCAGCTCTGCAATGAACTGGTGACATGTCCAGGGTGAATCCCACCTTCGCCTATGAGTATAGGCTCCAGTGACCCCCGTGACCCTAAAGCAGGTTCAGATAATGAATGATTGAATGAGTTTTTAGTGTGACGATAAAGGACAAGGTGGATCTATTCTAAGATTCTACTTATATAGTATATGGACTGTACTTATATGCACATACCAGGTTCTATTTGGAGCATTTTATTGTTCAGTGTTTTGCCCAAAGACACTTTGACATGTGGAGCCAGTCAGAGGATTCGAACTACTGACCCTTTACCAACTGAGACACAACCGCCCATATGTAATCCATAAACAAACACAAGTAGTTGAGAAATGGAAACTTTAAAACCATTCATATGTATTGTAAACTAATAGAGTCTATGTAGGTAATAAAATCATTAAAATAATAATATCACATTCGCTTCCTTTCTGAATTCACCCCTTATTGCATTTGCACCATTTCAGATGATGTACATTTTAGGTCTGAAGTGAAAATAATAAGCACTGTTTCCGTTTCCAGCTCCAACATGAACACATACACTCATTTTTGCAAAAACATCCAAGAATCTGAATCTTCCCAGCATGCCCCTCTGCTGCTTTCCTGTTATTCCCAAACAGGTGATGTGTTGCAGGTGCAGGGTTGCGTGAGAAAAATCTGTGCTCAGGTGCTCAGGTCTGCAGCCTCACAGTTAAATCAGGCTTTATATGAATGAAAATGAGGCTCTGGTTTGAGCTCCAGCGGCTCAGGATAGCGGGTGAAAACGACCGAAACTGGAGGAAAAAAAAAAAAGACAAGATGGAAATAAGTTTCTGGAGGCATTTGTCTTTATAATGTTTGCATGAGCAGTTTTGCTAAACAGGAAGCGTTGAATCCGAGTAAACAAACCAGCATGTTTACACAGAAGAAATGACTGATTAAAACTAGACCAGACAACCATTAGAAGTCGACAAAAGAAACACTTCAACACAAACCGACAGGGTCATGTTCAGTTTCCTGCGTCACAAAACAAGAAACATCAAAACAGCAGACGAAACGGCATCTGCAACAGGACATGGTGACGTATGATCTATCACATGAAACTCAACATAAAACACAAAAAAATACATCTGATGTTTATGTGTAATTGAAAAAAAAAAACAAAAAACAGCATTTATCCTGTTTGTGCTTGTCATGTTCTATCATAAAGTCTTCTTCACTGCGGTAACTCCAATGTACAACAGATGTGGCGCTCCTGATTTCACATAAACATTCTAACCACTAAGTGATGAAGCTAAATGACTAAATTACAAAACTTTTCTTAAACTGAGAAAAATGTGATGGTCTGTTTACGCATTCCTTTATTAAAAAACACAATAAGTAGAAGGAATGCAGTTGAAGAAGTAGAAAACAGGAAAGAAGAGGTGTAGACCAGGGGTGTCAAACTGGTTTGAGTTCAGGGGCCACATTCAGACCAGTATGATCTCAAATGGTAACCAGTAAAATAATAACAGTGAAAAAAAAATTACATTATGATAATGTTTACACCTACAACGTTTCCTTAAAAATCTGAATGACATGAACAACTTGAAATGTCTTAAGAAAAACAAGTGCAATTTGAACAA
>JAPTYQ010000009.1:20002607-20013116 GCA_029814465.1 Ostorhinchus cyanosoma
GTGTGTGTGTGTGTGTGTGTGTGTGTGTGTGTGCGTGCGTGCGTGTGTGTGTGTGTGTGTGTGTGTGTGTGTGTGTGCGTGCGGTGCCATCTGTCAGAGCTGCTGGTGACTCTGGTTGAGATCAAACAGTGTGTGTCTGTGCTCTGATTTGACAGCCAACACACACACCAACACACACATGTGACAAATGTATTTATATGAAGTTTCTCTTCATCTTCGTCACTCGCTCCCTCTTCACTTCTTCCCTTTCCATCCTCCATTACTCCCCCGTCTCGTCTTTCTTCTTATCTCTGCTTTTCTCTCATCTTCTCCTCCGCCTCCACTCTTTCTATTCTCCTCATATTTCCCTCTTCCTCACTTTGTCTCCTTTTCCCTTCCCTTCCCTTCGCCTCCTCCTCTTCCTCATTTTCATTCCCCTTTGCTTTTCTCCTCCTCCTTGTGACCTCTACACCTCTTTTACTTTTTACTTTTCTTCATCCCCCCTCCTCTTCTCCTCTTCCTCTCTTATCTTCTTACATCCTTCTATATTTGTTTTCTTTCCCCCATTATTTTTCCTTCTCTTCATCCCTTTGTTTCCTGTCCTCCTCCTACGTTCTTTATTCCTCTTCTCCCTCTCTCCCTCCACTCCTCACCTCTTCTTCTCTCCATTTTTCTTCCTCCTCTTCCTCACTTCTCTTTTCCTTTCATCCTTCTACATCTCTTCTATCTCCTCTTTTCCTCTATTATTTCTCCCCCTCCTTCTCATTCTTTGTTTCTTCCTCCTACATCCTTTATTCCTCCTCTTCTTCCTCTTTGCTCCTTCTCTTTCCTTCTCCTTTCTTTCCCTTCTTTTCCTCATATTTGTTTCCACTTCCTCTTCATTCTTCCCTTCCCTCATCTGTTTATTTTCCTCTTCTTCTTCCTCCTCCTCCTTTTCCTCTTCACCTCCTTCTCTCCTCATCTTTTCTTCCTCTTCCTCAGTTCTGGCTCGGGACTGTGACTCCGGCGTGAACTCTGAACTCTCCTACTTTGTCCACGGCGATGACTTTGACATCACATCAGGGGGCGTGGTCAGCCCTGCCCGTCGCCTTGACTACGAACGACCCAATCATGTCTATGAATTTGTGGTGGTTGCCGTGGACGCAGGGACACCTTCCCGCACGGGTACCGCTTCAGTTCGGATCAGGGTTGCCAATAGCAACGACGAGGCGCCCATCTTCTCCCAGAACATGTAGGATGAGTTTAACTTTTATTTTGTCTGTTTTGTGTTTTTAATCAGACTTTACGTAATGACGCCGTCTGTCTCCATCTCTCGCCTACAGAGTCAGTCTGCTAATTAAGTTCGTTTTAATTCAGAAGCTATTTTTAATTCCATTTTTCTCCATCTGTTTTCACTTCATTGTCACCTCTCATCTCACCTCTTTGTCTCCTCCAACACTTTTCTTACTTTAGTTATTTAATCATCACTCTCTTTCTGTATGAATTTCTTTTCAAACTTTTTCACCTTTACCTTTTTTCGTCTATGTCATTGTTTTTCTTTTTGTTTCTCCACCCTCCCTTCCTCTCCTCACTTAAGGTAACTTAATACCTTTAGCAATTAATTTTGTATGAAGACTTATATCGTGTCAGTTAATATCAGTAATTGCTGTGTTTTTGCATCATCATATATAAATCTGATGCACTATTCTTGTTTTCATCTCTTTTTTCCTTGTGTCTTCTAGTTCAGTAACAAACTCACTTTGTTTTCTTCTTCAGTTATAAGACTTTCCTCAGTGAAGATGCTGGTCCTGACACACTGGTCGCCATCGTCCACGCCAATGATCCAGACGGAGACGCTGTCTCCTACGCCATTACCGGCGGCAACGAGGACAGCAACTTCCTGCTGGACAACCAAAAAGGTAAAGGAGGAATGAATAACCCTGGAATTGCTATTAGTGTCTGAGGAAATGTAATTAAAATAGAAAGATTGACGTATTTCTGGTCATTAATATTTGATGAGGCATCTGACTCTGAGCAGGTGAATGGACCAGCATACACTCACATATGACTAAATGTAAATGGTGCCCGTGGTCTTTATTTGTTCCATACAAACAAATGTTTGTCAGCTAGAAATGAGCTCAAGAACTTACGACCGATGGTGGAATGTAACTTGATTTGTTGCCTAATGTAAAATGTCAAAGCATCATCATTTCAGATTTCATTCAGATCCTTTTCTTCAGTAATTGTATTGTCGTATTGTTTTCCAAACCTTACTTCAGCAGAAGTTTTATCAGCCAAATGTATTTAGAATGTGAAAAGTCAAAATGAAATGGTCTTTGTCAGTATTTTATTATTATATCTGATATTTTTTTGTCATTTTTCTGCTCTCTATGTTCAATGTTGAGCTCATTTGAATAACTTTAGAAACTGTTGGCAGCAATGGAGATCATATTCTGTAAGATCATCATATATTTGTTGTATCGTTGTCCTGTGAGACCCAAGAATCTCTAAAGTCGACAGGCCTGTTTTCAGCTCTGGGATGATGCATTTTCCAGTGAATCCAAGAGGGGTTTTAAAGAGTTTAAAGAGGGTTTCATCTTTTACTTTATCACAAACTTTCAAACAAAGGGATGGGAAACTGAAAAAAGAGTTAAAACTGTCGGACAAATGTACTGGAGTGAAAAATGCAACATTTGGCTCTGAGCTGCAGAAAATCCTGGAAAGACCCAAATATGTTCATAACATTCCTTCACTGATTTCACTGAAGTTAAAAATCTGGACACTTCTTCCACCTCTGCCTACAAAACAGTCAGTTTTACACCCATGCATATGCAGTGTATTCAGATCACTTACACAAACGGCACACGATGAAAAGGTTGTTGCTGTGGTAACCAGTATTTGGGGATAAAGCTTGGTAGCTTTAACAAGGCCAATGAACTCCCCAAACACACAAAATACACACACACACACACACACACACACACACACATACACACATGCATGCATAAATATAAAAAACATGAATATACACACTGTTCTAATCAGTATGCACACACACTGTTGAACACTTTCAGATGAACTTCATGTGCAATGTGATGTGCACTCATGTTTTGCATGTTTATCTTTGCGTGTGTGCCTAAGCCTCTGTGTCATGTTATCGCCCAGCATGCACTGCTCCACTGCACTGCCACACACATGCAAACACACACACACACATGAGATATAAACATGAACATTTGCACATAAATGATATATTAAAACCCTCTCTCTCACTGTCACACACACAGTCACGTTAACGCACACTCGGAGCAGATGGCCTTTGGCTTGCTCGGCTGTTCTGCTTTGTCACTTCAAAGCGTTGTGAAGTATTTTCATGTAGATGTGTTCGCTCCCTCCCAGCCTCCGTGTCTCTATTCATGTTGCTACCAAAGCTGCTTATTTGTTTGTTTGTTTGCTGCGCTGCTGTGTTATGTTAATGCACAAGAGATTGTTAGCACACAGAAATGTGACCTTTGTTTTAGACCTGAGTTGGAGTAACGCAGGGTTTTCGTACGCTGATGCTGATGCTGGTGCTGACAGTTCAGACCCACAGAGGAGGCAAAACCCATGTGGTCTGAAGTTTACACAGACTCCTTTTAGGCAGGAATGTCATGCAAATAAAGGGTATGTAATTATGCATTTGAGCTGTTTGCTTTCTAGGTACAGAGTTAAAAGTAGTGTCAGTTGTCGCATGAAGATCAAGTAAAAACCACAAGTGATATTTAACCTAAATAATACCCAGTGCTGTATCATTTAAGATGTTATTAAAGCCATTTAGTACTAAAATGGTTGTGAAATCAAAAGATTAGGAAGAACTGGAATGGATCTCTAGTTATTTAAAGCTGCGGTGTTTGGTAGATTTTTGGCAAAATGTCTTATAAAAGTGGTCAAGTGGAAACATCAGGTTTATCTTCTTCTCTGGACTCTGTTTGGAGGCTGTGGAAAAGCTGCCCCGTGGTCAGACTTTGTCCATTCATAGGCTTTTTCAGAGACGTAGGGGTTAGAAATGTAATTGACAGCTGTAATTACTGATACACTGCAAAAATCTAAGTCTTACCAAATGTATTTTGCTCATTTCTAGTCAGAAACATCTCATCACACTTAAAATCAGACAATCACCAAAAGAGTAACTTTTCAGTGAGATATAAGAACAATACATACAATAGATCTTGAAAATCTTATTTCAAGAAATCTTACCAAGATAATTTTCACTTGTTTCATTGGCTGATTTTTTTTTTTTTTTGCTTAATTCAAGCAAAAAAAATCTGCTAGTGGAACAAGTGGAAATTATTTTGGCAAGATTTTAGTTTTTGCAGTGTAGATGATCAGATTCAGTCAGATGTGACTCTACTGCTCTGCCCTATTTGAAAAAGTGGTTTCTCTTTCCCGCATCATCTTGAAACATGTTTCTTAATTTTGTTGTCGTCCATAGATCTAACAGAGCTGCAAATGGAAGGTTGTGCATTTGCCTCCTGAAACTTCAACATGAGAAACATCCAGTGCATCCAGTTCTGTCTTGAACCTCCTAGATCCCACTGTCCAAGTTTGTGGACAAGAATTTAACTGCTTTATAGAAAAAAAAAAAAACAACAAAACTGTCCACTGCAAAGGACATTCTATTAAAAAAAAATGCATCTGAAAAAATGTTGCATCATGATGTTTCCAATATAGGCAATTATTTAATTAAAAAAGCCAAAATGTGTACTTTCCTGACATGTCTTGGGTCTTAGGAGGTTAAGCGTGGTTTAACGGTAGCTGGTTTTAGTAATTTTGGAGAAAAAAAAGTCTTTTAGCAATGACTTGCTAAATACTTGCTGCAGTTGAGCTCATAAACTGAATTTTTACATCAGTTAAACCTCCGAGATGATGCATTTTTATCTGGATGGGAAAAGAACATAGTCTGAGTTTATAAATCAGAAACAAATGGAGACTTGTGTTGGCATATATGTGACAAATGAAACAGACAGGAGACATTAAAGGTGTTTAAGTAACTTGACATGTGGCATTGTTTATAACTGTTCAGATCACAGCCTCACGAGATCACCTTTCAGCGCGTCAATGAGCACTCTTGACAGGAGGCACCCTGTTGTCTCATTGACATTAAAAGTACTTTTCATAAAACTCTCTATGAAATATTCAGGAAACTGCATAATCAGCCGTGTGTTTCTGCAGCTTTTCTCTTAGTACTTTTCATTTGCTGGGATTTTTCTCTGAGCTGTCCTCTGAGTGTCATTATTGCAAACTGTGCTGAACAATTTCCTCTGGCGGGAGGAAACCGGAATGTTTGGTTGCCTGTAAACATAAAAGCAATTTCAAGTTGCTGCTTTGAAAACATGTCAGGATTTTTTGGTAAATAAAGGAAGGAAACAATGAGCTTCACCAACAGCTTCCGATTCATACAGTATTTATATATACTGTGTCGATTTCACATGCTATATATAGAGGATTTTTCTGTATTTTCATATTTGTAGGTATCATTAAACTGCGTCGGAGCCCCCCTCCCAGACTCAGGGGTCCACAGTACATCCTCAACATCACCGCCACAGATGATAACGCATCAGGTGGACCCTATCCGCTCAGCAGCTCTGCTCAGGTCATCGTGGGCATCAACGACATCAACAACAACAAACCCGTCTTCCATGAGGTGACTGATCTGAAGATACCAAAATGTTCTGAGCAGCATTTTTCTATTTGCCTCTAAATCCTCTGACTGTGTTGTTTGTGTTCTCAGTGTCAGAACTACAGTCTGAACGCCGCCGTCCTGGAAAACCAACCTCCGGGGGCGTTCGTCCTGCGAGTCCAGGCTCACGACGCCGACATGGGGGTCAACGGAGAGGTCAAATATGGCATCATGCACCGAGATGGTGTGTCATCTGGGTTCGACATCGATCCTGACACCGGTACACTACAACAATCTAAATCATTCATTCATTTTCTGAACCTGCTTTATCCTCACTAGGGTCATGGGGGTCGCTGGAGCCTATCCCAGCTACTTATGGGTGAAGGCGGGGTTCACCCTGGACTTGTCGCTAGTTCATCAAAGGGCTAAATCAAAATCTATCCAAGTGTATTTTTCTCATTTCCAGTCAAAATATCTCATCACATTTAAAATAAGACCAAGACAATTTTCACTTGTTCCATTGACAGATTTTTTTGCTTAATTCATTTTTTTTCCTTTTGCTTAATTCAAGCAAAAAAAAAAAATCTGTCAAAGGAACAAGTGAAAATTATCTTCAAAAAAATTTTTTTCAAGATCTATTGTCTAAAAATAAGTTCTTATATCTCTCTGAAAAGTTACTCTTTAGGTGATTACATCTTATTTTAAGTGTGATGAGATATTTTGTGTAGAAATGAGAAAAATACACTTTGTAAGATTTCTATTTTTTCCAGTGTATATCCAATGTGCATCCAAAACTAACATGTGTAAACAGGTTGAAACTTTCAGAACGCACCTGTTTCTCCAGTTTTATTAAGTCCTGATTTGGTGATATTAGATTGTCCTGAACCTTACACTGTCCAGGATGGAAACGGCGCATATGTCTGTCCCCATGGTAACGTGTTCGTTGTATGTGTGGCAGGTGTGATCACCACGGCGATGAGCTTCGACCGGGAGCGTCAGAGGGAGTTCACGCTGTCGGTGACGGCGACGGATCAGGCCGAGGAGCCGCTGATCGGAATCTGCCAGATAACGGTGCTGATCGCAGACCAGAATGACAACGACCCCAAGTTTGAGAACAGCCGATACCAGTGTGAGTACCAGTACTACATAACTACTATGACAACGAGTTAAAATACTGCAAATATCACTGCTAACACTACTGTAACTAGAGCTGTATCAATGAGTAAAAGTACGAACAGTTTAAGTTTAAGTACTGCAAAGTTTCTGGAAATCCTACACACTGGAAAAAAATCTAAATCTTATCAAGTGTATTTTTCTCATTTCTAGTCCAAATATGTCATCACGCTTAAAATAAGGCATGATAAAATAAAAATTAAAAAAAAGAAACTTTACCAAGATCATTTTCACTTGTTCCAGTGGCAGATTTTTTTTTTTGCTTGAATTAAGCCAAAAAATTTGGAATTACGGAAAAAAAATAAATAAAAAAATCTGCCAATGGAAAAAGTAAAAATTATCTTAGTAAGATTTCTTGAAATAAGATTTTCCAGATCTATTGTCTAAAAATAAGTTGTTATATCTCACTGAAAAGTTATTCTTTAGGACCTAAAGTTTAGGTGTTTATGCCTTATTTTAAGTGTGATGAGATATTTGGACTAGAAATGAGAAAAATACACTTGGTAAGATTTTTATTTTTGCAGTGTAATTATATTATTACTGATGTTATTACAGTGGGTTAAAATACTACAGCAGCTACAAGAATAATGTGAGTACAACTGCAGTAAAACTACTACTGCTATGAGAAGATGTAATGGCTCTGGAGGTAGAATGGGTCGTCAAGCGGTTTGAATCCTGCTCTGTCCTAGTCTTTCCGTTGTGTCCTTGGGCAAGACACTTCACCCACTTAGCCTCCAGTGTCACTCACACTGTTGTACGAATGGTGGTGGCGGTCGGAGGGGCCGTTTGGCGCGAATCCACCACGCTTCCATCAGCTGTGGCTACAAATGTAGTTTACCACCACCAGAAGGAGAATGTGAGAGCGAATGAATAATGGATCAGTAATGTAGAGCACTTGCCTTAAAAAGCGCTATAGAAATCAAATCCATTATTAGCATGAATGTTACTACCGCTACATCTGTAATGTGCATAAAAGTTAACAAAGACTACAATTATGACAATAGTGTGATTTTAAGTACAACAAATAGTGTGACTACCACAACATTGACTACAATGGCTATAAAAACTGCCATTATAGTGTGAGTAAAATGACTACAAATCCTATGACTGCTACTGCAAGAACACTGAGTAAAAATACTATAAATGCTACAATTCTTTGGTCCTCGTCTTTCCTGTGACTTTGGAGATATAAACATGGAGAAAAGGTCATGAGATGTAACCCCTGCTCAGAAACGGCAGTGAAAACAGCGGCTGTAGTGAAGATAACTATGGTCAATGAAACGACGCCGTAGCCGACGGTACAAAGGAAATCCGAGTGTGAATCAAAAGCAGCAGCGTACGTAGGCGTTTCGTGGATCAGCGCTGCATCAGCCTACATACAACTGTAACTCAGCCTTAAAGCTAATGATGAGAGTGGATTTGTAGTGACAGGCCTCGAGTGACACATTAAACACACCATCATGTGAGCTGTTATTTTAGTGTTTAACCCTCAAAGACTGAACACTTTTTGGTTTATTTTGTTTTTCTAACATTTTTTCATTCGTCAACATCAAGTGACATAAATGCCACACATTTCAGGATGGTTCATTTGAAGTCCTAATTTTATGTTTTAGTGATTTTTACTCTGACAGAACATCAGGAAGTTGTGTTTTTTATTTCTAAAGTTGTGCTTCTTTTCCATTTTTTTGCATAAGTGAGGAAATTTAAGTCATTCATTTTAACCCATGATGACCCAGTGCTACTTTTGTGGCAGTTCCCAAATGAATTATGCTCTCTATTCAACCTTTCTTCAATGATTTATCACCATTTATTATAATATTATCCTCTGTATTTTGCATTTTTTTCATTGAAAATCATTTATTTTTCTATATTTAATTCACTGATAATATAGATGTACATTAAAGCTCAGATTAAAGTTGACGGTCACTATGTCAGTGGTGGAAAAAAAAATTTGGACACCCCATACATTTGTGATATATTGCATTAAAAATCACTCTCAAGTCATTGAACTCTACCAAGTATTGGTCCATTCTCTAAACTTGCATGCTCCCTTCTGCACATGCTCTGTTCCATTGAGGTCAAAATAATGAAACACATCCAGGGCATGACATGTTAAAACTGTCAAAAATTCAGTTTCTGTTTTTTTTTCTTTACAATAAACACATACACAAATAATAATCATTTGCACTTGTTTGTATCTGTCTGATGCAGCAACACGTTTTGAAAAACAAGGATTATTCCACAATATTTGCAATTGTGTAATATTTTAAGGGCGTCCAAAAGCTTTTCTCCACTACTGTATAATGTATATTATTATGGATGGAGGCAGAGAAACCAGGTGTAGATTACTGCACAAAGTGAGAATCAAACTATAAATTATGAAAGAGCTGCAGCATCTGAAACCGACCACAGTGAAGATTTGACAGATAAACAGAACCACAGTGCCTCAGTTTCACACTCAGTTTGTCGTGTCTTTTATATATTGTTATTGTCTCTCTCAACTCGCTTTATATTTTTTAGTAGTAAGGTTTTTTTTGTTTTGTTTTGGGTTTTTTTAATGAATTACTAGAAATTTCAGGCGACCCCATTTGAATTCCAGGCGACCCCACATGGGATCCTGACCCCAAGGTTGAAAATCACTGTATAATAAGGTCATAAACTGACAAAAATAACCCATATTCACTATTTACAGACTCAAAATGTCTATAAAATCTCTCTGTATAGCGTTATAAAAACCAACATGCTTCTTGACCTTACTGAGGCACAGGATTGACCCTATATTTAATGTTTATGGAAATGACCAAAAGTAGTAGGTTAACAATGGCTGGAAAACTCTGTGTTTGAAGGTTCATTCATGTTTAAACAAAAGACAGTAGAGATAAGTAGGAAGAAGACAACAAACAGGAGTCAGATAACAGGATGACATGAGCTGCTTGTCCTTCTGTGCTGTTAAATCACCGCTGATGCTACTGCTGTTCCTCCTCATGCTGCTTCTTCCGTGCTCATTTCATCCTCTCATCAGCAGGACTTTTGTTGTTTTGTTGTTTTTCTGACTGTGAGACACTGCAGCGGTACACACTCAGGTTAAAAGCTCCTGGTCTCTGTGGGGCTGGTAACATCTGTCCCGTCGTAGGTAACTCCGGTCCGGGTCTGTCGTTCCGTCGGTCGGTCCACGTCCCTGCTGTAATCCTGGAAAGCTCAGATGAAATATTCCCCGTCGACTCGCGCTGCTGCTCCGTGTTTGTTTACGATGTTTGCAGATCTGTGTTTTGATAAGCGTTGTGTCAGAAGTTCTCCTCGTCAGATTAGGGAAACACACAGAGTGGCTTATTAACTATTTAACAGGCAGATTGAAATGTTTCTGGGACATGCATTCATTTACCACTGGGGTGTGTATGTGTGTATGTGGTGGGGGTTTTCCTGCACAAACAGAGGAAGTGAACTGGAAAACACCTCTGTTTAGCCATGTCGGGGATTTCATGTAAACAGTTTGTTACAAAAGTTTGATTTTCTCCGTACAAAACTCAGACTTTTTCTCCCCCCTGTGAAGCAGAAATGATCTAGACGGGATTTCTTGTTCTTCAGAGTGTAAAATGGCAAAGTGTGGTGACGTATATTTATGATTAGAACTGCAGCTATTTGTTATTTTTGGATGGATGGATGGATGGATGGATGGATGGATGGATGGATGGATGGATGGATGGATGGATGGATGGATG
>JAPTYQ010000009.1:20043429-20057294 GCA_029814465.1 Ostorhinchus cyanosoma
TTTCTTCAGTTTTCTTTGTTTTGATGTAATAACCTTAGAATTTACTTTGAGTTTTTAGGAACATCTACTTAATCTGTAAATTAAATGCAGACAAATTCATGATTTACACTGAAAGATGAAAAAATACAGAGGATAATATAAAATAGATGCTGATAAATCACTTAAAAAAAGTTAGAAAGAGAAACTTTCTGCCACAAATGCATCACTGGGTCTTTATGGGTTAAGTTTTGACGTTGGGTAACAGTTCTAAGTATCAGTCTAGGTTCTATGTCAGAAACTTGCGCTATCTCTTGCAGCCATCAGAGATCAGAGCATGTGATACGTTCTAATGTGGTTTTAGATCAGAATGAAACTTCCTTCAGTGACTAGTTTAGTCCTTCAGAAGCTGCAGTCAGAGCTGAGGGACGACTTTCCCCTGCGGTCCACCTCACGACGAGCACCGCTCTGACCTTAATCTTGATTTTTGAGCATCCTGCTAGGCTGTGAATTAAATCAGCCCTATCCCCCAGTGTGTGAATGTGTGTTTGTGTGTGTGTGTTCGGAGGGCAACACCATATGGCCAGACTGATCATTAGGGAGGCAGCCCGAGGCAAAAACCGCTGGAGTTACTCCCCTTACACACATTTACACACACAAACACTCGGCCGCTCGGCAAGTGTCACGACGGATCGTGCTCAGAGGCTGTGACGGACCGATGCACTTAAGCTTTTACGCACACACACACGTGAACACGCACATGAACCCTCTTTCACTCCAGTGTTGTAGTGAAGGTCCTCCATGTCTCCACAGATGGTGTTTGTCTCCTAAAGTCTCCTTGGTGCAGATAAACAGAAAACTGGACAGACCCGTGCAGACCTGCCTCTGGGCTCTGAACATGCATACATAGATGTGTGTGTTTGTGTACATTTGTGTGTGTTTGTGTGTTTGCTGGCATTTCTTCACATAAAGGGGGAAGAAGAAGCTAGAGGATAGGATATGATGAAATGGAGGCGATAAAGATTTCAGCAGCTGCTTATATTTTTCTAGTAAAAATAGTCATATTTCACAGGTTGCTGATTAAGAAATACCATTTTTAGACTAAAAGATGGTTTGTTTATCCAGGTTTTTAAGACAGATCTTGTGTCCAACTGTGCTTTTCACTAGAACTATTGAAAGAACTGTTTTTGGCTTTATTAAAAACGAGACAACTGTTGAAATGAACATTTACACGCATCAGTCATAACATTGTGACCACAAACAGGTGAAGGGAAGTCTGCAAGTGGTTAGAAAATGCCAAAGTAGATCAAAGGAAGATCGACTGTATCCAATCCATCATCTGTAGGAATATAACTTTAATATTATGTAGGTTTCCCCTTTTGCCACCATAAACAGCTCTGATCCAAAACCTAGGATCCACGTGGCGTTTCAAGGAGCGCTCAGGTTTCCAGCAGTCGATGCCTCACTTACGCCTTTAGCATCATTTTTTTTCATTTGCATGGAACCACAATGAAGAAATTCACCAGGTGATATTTTTAAGAGTCCAGAATCCTCAGTAGGAGGTGGTTATGTTCAAGACCAGGGTTTGTGTTCCATTATTTTACCATTTTAATGCCTACATCTAATGAAACCATAGATGCATCATTATCTCACCGTCTGTCAGTCCCTGATGAAAGGCGAACACTGGGGTGAGAATCTGTTACAGCTGCACATCCTTTAAGTCCTGTAAGTTTTGCGATGGGAACTCCATTGATCGGACTAGTTTTTCTGGCACATCCAGGAGATGCTTGATTAAACTGCAATCTGCTTCATTCTAACTTAACTGAAAAATGGGCCAGTTATTCTTCGTTCATTATAATCGTTAGCGTTATGACCAGTCCCCTACGAGGTGCCTTCAGGTGTTTTACCTTCTTTGTAGTCAGGTCCATTAACAACCTCCTCTAATATTTGTTTTTATTCGTCTTCATAAATGTTCCAGTTTCACTTCAACAGTTCCATCAGCATATTACACTTTGAAGCAAATTGTTTCTTGACACTCCAGGACATTAATCGTCCATGTCTTTTATTCTCAACAGGTCATTTTGTTTCCTGTGATACAAATGCTTTACACCTACATAAGATCCATATACAACTGAGCCACCATTGAATTAAACCTTGTGTTTACATCTTTTTTTTTTTTTATGTAGAGAACTTATCTGGATACTGAACACATTTTAATACCAGGCATAAATTAGGTATTTGATACATTATTTGCCAAATTTAAGTAAAGACATCAATAGATTTGAATGCAGATGGTTTACATCTATATTTTGTTGCCCTGAACAAAAAGATAGTCAAAATATTATGCATGAAATTAATGAATAATGAAAGTAAAGTATTAATAGCAGCTGTAATGACATATATTAATGAGAGATGTATTGGGTACAGGTGTCCTTGTGTTCTCTTTTTGAGCTAAAATACAGGTCCTCATCATATAAAGCATTGTTTTATGGTAAGAATATGATTCAGTCAATGAATTTAAGTCAGTGTAACGTCCCCTAAACACACAGAAACACAACATGTGTGTTTTTGTGTGAAGGTTTTGGAGGAAAGCGAGCCATCTAATGAGCCCCACTGTGAGCCCGAAGCCTGTTTTTCTCCCAAATATTTGATATCGTCTGCTGTCCACACGGGTCATCAGCATTGTGTGTGTGTGTGTGTCCACTGCCAATCAAACAGTTGTTTTTCTGCATGAAAATCAACTCCAATATCATTCAAAAAGCCTCATTTCACAATAAGAGCTCCTCTGTCAGCAGATGACTGACAGCAGAACATTTCAGGTCGTCAGAAGGACCACACAGTGTGTCACAGCCTGAGAGAGGTTTATTAGCACTGCAGCTCAAACATCTACAGATTTCACTTTATGATGCAATAGAACAGTATGTACATATGCGTAGGTTTCCTTATGCTGCTCCCAAAGAAGCGGATAATTGGGCCAATTTTGGGTCTTATTCACCAGTCCCAGCTACTGCTACTGTATTACCCCAGGGACTTCTTACTGTTCTGAGCCAATTAACTGTCCAAATTATTCTCTAGCACTGCCTTTCGGAACCCAAAATGGGTTGTGGATCTACTTTTATGCCATCCCTATCGGGAAGAGTAAAATGCAAAACAATAATATGCGACATAGGTAAATTTCGATCATTTCTATTTTCTAGATAATTGATCGTGACATCTGTTTTTCCATCACACTTGATCATGAGTTTATAAAGGCTGTCTTCACTAAAGCCCTTGGAAATGCAGAGGAGAGGATTAAATGGGCTTTAGGTGGAGAGGTGCTCTGTGAGTACATCTCAAAACTGAATAAACATGATTTTATAGTGAATTACCTGGGTAATCTGCCACATGAGATGAGGAAATCTGACGGATATATTTTGTTGGTATTATTAGCAGGAGCAAAAAAAGCCATAACTTACACTTATATAAGCTTATTTTGACAGTTTTTGCCTAATGTGTCCTGAACCTATCTGTATTTTATTTGTCTACAGATTGATCCTAGATACTCTAATTGTTATGGTGTGTCTTTTTTTTTGTTTGTTTGTTTTTTTGGAATTATTTTTTGTTTATTTGTTTGTTTATCTTGTCTATTGTCAAATTTAGAGATAAAAATTAAGTGTGTGTGTATATATATATATATATATATAACTGAATAAACAGCTATTTTTGAACGTTACTTTTCAGTTTTAGTTACAACTGACTTTCTAGTGTTCTTCCTCCATCTTTTTTGCAACGTTAAATACGCAAAAAAGTCATTAAAAATCTAGAAATTGAGGAAATTTATTACGAACCCCTAACGTTTGGCCCACAAAAGACTCCAAATTTCACTTTTGGATGTCAAAATTAAAAAATCTGGAAGCTTGTGGTCTATTATTAGGGGTTTACAAACCTTTATAATCCTCATATTATTGTCTGTATTATTAGTAGTGCATGCCAGACTCCAAGACAGTGACTGTTCTTTACAATTTAGCATTCTTGAGCACATGCCAAAAACATTATGGCCTCTGGAATTCATTTGCAGCCTGCATCACTTACAGGCAACATTTTATATATGGAAATGTCAGTATATGTTACTAAATGTCAATATTTGGCTATGCAGAAATAACACACCCTATCATTCATACAGTGACTATCAAACTCAAGAATTCAACAGTCATTTCCAAACATTTTTGCAGTTGTTTGAGTCCCATTAGCAGTTTCACACGTCTCCTTTGTCATTGTGGTCTAAGGAGAACTTTGTGAGCCTTAGTGTTTGAGTTTTTTGCTGTTGCACTTTAAGGGGCTACTGAAAGAACTGCTGAAGCCACTTCTTTTTTTTTTTTTTTTAAATGCATCCTAACTTTGACTAAAAATCCTGCAAAAGAACAGTGATAGAATATTGGTCAGAAACCCTTAACAGCCAATTAGAGCTAAAATAGTAAATGCCATTAAGCAGATGTTATGTTAGTAATAGATCCATTTGAAATGAACAATAGTTTATTTTCAACTAAAATGTCCTCATTCATCCTATCAAACATGACTAAATCCACATTTTTCTGTCATTTGTTTGTCTGTGGTCAACAGCACACACAACCAGCAATGATAATATCGCACATTTGCTGTTAAGTCACATGACCTCATGAAATTATTTAGTAAAAGGGCCAAGTATGTGGTCCTGAAACCTCAATAACTGTCATTACATGTGTGATCGCCAACATTTTAATACCAGTTAAGAACTGAAAATGTTCTAATGCTCACCAAGTCTAACACATTCACATGCCGATGAATTTTAACCCATAAAGACCCAAACGTCCACTGACGACCAACAGCATCTACTGATCTAAAATGTTTAATAACTTCTGATCCAGTAATCCTATCAATCCATGTAAATAACTGATGTAAAATGCAGTTTGTCATCTTTTCGTGGTCATCAGATATGACCCATTTGGACGTTCAGCGGCTCTGTAGTTACCGTGGAAACACCGTCAACTTCTAAAACATTGATTCCCCAGTAAAACTCATGTTTGATCAATGACAGTGGATGGACACACTGGGTTTATATTCAGTTAATGATATATCTTATCTTTGGTATAATATCCCTCAACTTTAATCTGAGCTTTTATGGACATCTACATGATCACTAAAATAAATATAGAAAAATACCCGATTTTCACTTAAAAATGCAAAACAGAGAGCATAATATTTAAGTAAAAAGATGTTAAATCATTTCAGAAAAGTTAAATAATAAGAAAAAAAATATTTTAAGTGCCACAAAAGTAGCACTGGGCATTTATGGGTTAATGATGGTGCATCATCATAGGTTCCATCCAGGACTTGTTGCAATATTCATATTTGTGTATATCAAAAAATAATGTTGAAAATAAAATCAACTCAATCTGACCCACCTCCTCTTCTTCCTCCAGGTGCCAACGCTAAGCTGCGATACCAGATCACTGCAGGAAACACCATGGGAACCTTCGATGTGGAGCCGGAGGTGGGCACCATCTTTGTGGCTCAGCCTTTGGACTACGAGATGGAGCAGCGCTACGAGCTCCGCCTCGTCGCCTCTGACGGGAAGTGGGAGAACGAGACACTGGTGGTGGTTCAGGTGGTCAACCGCAATGACGAGGCGCCTGTCTTCAGCCAATCAGAGTACCACGCCGTTGTGACCGAAGAGCTCACACAGCTGCCTGTTTTCATCCTGGAGGTCAGTGACTGGTCACAGTTGGATTTACTGCTCACCTGGAGATGAAAGTCTGCATTTGGGCAACATATTTAAGCAAACATGACTGTTAGGAAGGAGATACTGGTGAATAAATGTCATGTCAAACATCAGGCAGTAAGAATATGAGGGTGGGAAATTAGACTCAAACCCATATTTGGTTCTTATAAGTGTTTTAGTCCAACCTTAGGTTTGCTGGTTTAGTAAAGTTCTAATACCCACACATACACATTTTTCAGTCTCTGTAGTATGATCCAATCTAGATATACCTATGTGAAGTACACTACTAGTCAAAAGTTTGGACTCACCTGGTTTTTCTTTATTTTCATGACTATGTACATTGTAGATTCTCACTGAAGGCATCAAAACTATGAATGAACACATATGGAATTATGGAGTTAAAAAAAAAGGTGTGACATAACTCAAAGCATGTTTTTATATTTTAAATTCTTCAAAATAAATACATTTTGCTTTTATTACTGCTTTGCACATTCTTGGGATTCTCTCGATGAGCTTCATAAGGTAGTCACCTGAAATGTTTTGCAACAGTCTTGAAGGAGTATTTGTTGGCCATCTGTGGTGCGTCTCATGCCATTTAAATGAGAAGGTCAGTCCAGACTTTTGACTGGTAGTGTACATACAACAGTAAATACAAAGATTTCAGGGGAAAAAATCCACTTCTATAAACCACAGTGTTAGTATTTAATGTGACCTCTTGTCATGGGGTCAGGGGTCACACTAAATAATAACTTTAACCTTTAGAACCCATTTAGTTGGTTTTTTATGTGTGTTTTAAGGCTGTGCACATAATTCAGGTATTTTCTTGTTGTGTATAAAGAAAACAGAATCAGTAACAGATAAATATTCTCATTTCAACTGTGCAAAAACTACAAAGCTAAAGGGGGATGGAGACTTTTGCACAGTATTGTAGAACCAGTGATTTACATAAACCAAAGTGTAATTTCCTTTTTTGGGGCACACAGTACCCACAGGTTCAGTTAGTGTAAAATGTTCTGTGGTGAGTTCAGGTTCAGCAGGAAAAATTAACATTTTAACCATACTGGTGATGTTTTTGTGAACTTATATCGGGTGCATTGATCAGTAGGCTGTATTGACTGTGAAAACTAAACACACTGATCTGTTGTTATATAAATATTTTAGTTCTAAAATTCCACATTCTGTTAATTGGCAGCCAGTTAATTTTTAAAGAAGCTTTTCCACATTATTTCTTGAAGTTAGATTTCGAGGCGGAGCTTTGGCAGCAGAAGCAGAGTTTTTATAAAAGTCTTTTCTGCATTTATAATGTTATTTTATTGATTTCGTTTTCATATTTCACTTTAAACCTGCTTTAATTGCTGTGTATATTTGATAAGGCTTCTTTTAATGATAGACTATATGCTATATTGGACCGGATCTTTTTGGTCGTGATATTGTGGAATCCAGCTCCTGATGTGAGCAGTTCTTGTGTCTACATAAACAAAGCGGTGATGCCTCTGTGGAGCCAGTTTTTTTGTTGTCCAAGAGTTTGTTTGTTCGTTAAAACACAAAAAAACAGTTTGAGATTAGGCGCTAGCTCTGAACCAGACTTCCATCTGCTATAATGGAAAATGACTATTATACTGTTTGTATGCCAAACAATAGTATGAATGATGAGGTTTTTGGGGGTTTTTTTCACTTTGAAATCACTAAAATAAGAAACGTACTCCTTACACACTGTGCTGTTTTGTGTTTTCAGTGTCACATTCAACAGCCACAAACATGCATCTTCTCAAAATCATCAGACTCTCTTATCTAACTGTCGTTCCAGTATTGCATCTCAAACAACATCAATGCAAAATTATAACATTACATAGCAAAAGGAAAGCGGACACAGACACACAGTTGTTTCCATCACCGCTGATCAGAGCTGGAGTCAATAAATACAGAACTTATGAAGACTGCAGATTCATTTGACCCACGAATGAAAACCTATTGTACCAGTTCATACTGAAGTCAAACCCTGGAGTTGATGGGTCTTTTGTACTGTGTAAAGCACAACAAAGAGTGAATGAACAGGGGGGGGGTTCGTACTTAGGTTGAACTGCAGTGCGCATTTTAGACACAAAGGTTTTTTTTATTGCATTAAAATACATAAAACCAAAAACAAGTCAGACTAAGTTGAACCGTCTTCAATTTAACAGCCTCTCAGAATGAAAAGTGTTAAAACTCTGCAGCATCTGACCTCTTTATGAGAGTTTAAAAGGTTGAAAATTTATTTATTTTCCTTGTTAGAACCCAAATACAGTGATGTTGAGTTCACAAGTAACCAGTGTATACCTTGCCTTTTCACCCAGTGCATGCTGGGAAACCGCCTTGCCGCTCTGTGACCCTGTCCAGCTGTAAGACGAAACAGAGAAACCTCTGCTCCTGAACTCACCGCGGTCATAAAGGAGCCTATTGAGTAAAAAGTCAAAGTTTATATGAACAATATGTGAAAATGTATCAGGTTTAACACCGACAAATCTAATAGTGCTGGTCGTCGTGGTTACAGAGGCCAATTAGCCTGCAGCGACACCTCGGCATAGATCCAGTGTCCTCATGCTAACACATCACACATGCTGTTTTTAACGCCCCGCTCCACCTGACGGCTCAGAACATGAAAAGTTCCAGCAGAAAGTCAGACCTCTTTCTTCTTCTTCTTCTTCCGTAGCTTTCACCCGCCTTTCGTCACACCTATCTCCGGTAATTCACAGTAATATGCATGTGCCGCCAAAGTAAATCAGATTAAAAAGGTGGGAGAGGGCAGGGAAGTAATCCCCGTCAGAGAGGCATGTGTCACCGGCCTGCTTCCCCTCGCCTGCTGGAATTGATTTGATGTGCGCTCGGTTCCTCTCTAACGCTCCCAATAGTCTTTGCGGCGCATGGCGTCCGGCCCCTCCCCGAGCTCTCAGCCCTGTGTATTAATACAATTCAGCAGATAGCGAACTGGGGAAGAAAATCCAATTTGAAATGAATATTTTTTGACTTCACCTGCGCGGCAGCCTCCTCCGCAAGGCTGCTCATCTTCAATATTGTCTACCTGCATCACGTTTGTCAGGAATGCAAAGGAGGCGGAGGGGGGGACTTCAAAGGCTCCTGTAAACAAACCCTCTGGTGAGAGAAGAGCACAAGGAGGTTAAAAGTCTACCTTTTCTGGCTTTTGTTGGCTGGTATTAACTTTTAATTGCATTGTGTACTGCGCTGACAGATGTGAGAGTTTGTCGTCCGCTCATTCTCAGCGATAGCAGGAAGGCAGGTTAATTAAGCAAACAGGACAAAGCAGCAGAAGAGTGTTTATTCCTGTGTGTTGCCACAATCAGCCTCCTGCCTCATGTCCTATTTGCTGGGCCTGACATTTGTGTACATAATGAAAAAGCAATTTAACTGTTTTGATAAGAGAACAAAAAGCAGCACGGACTTTAAAGGAGAGTGGCATTGCTGCTTGTTTCTACAAACACTTTCCACTGCAGTCTTCATAGACTTACATGCAGTTCAGTACAAGAAACTGTGATGTTTGTGTGTCTTTGTGTGGTTTTCAGGTTAAACAGGCATGTTTGCAGGTTCTCTGAAGGTACAAGTTGTAACACTGTGTAACTTGGAGCTTTTCAATCCTTTTTTTGGAAGTGAATAAATGTTCTTTAGTTCTTTTCATGAGTGGAGATCTGGATGTGAACCTCCAGTTATCAGGCAATAGATGTATATTGAAAAACTTTACAAAAACTTTTTCACTTTCAGAACAAAAACCTTTCTGCTTTTAAGTTATTTTTAAATTAAGAGAAAGGAAATATAATTTAATAGGGTGGGTGAACATAGCGATGAGTTGAAATTGTGATTGCAATATAAAATGGTTTTAATGTAACATAATTGAGGAATATAATACAATTTTGACTTATTTTTGTTTGTTTATTTCTTTTGCGTAGTTGATTTTCTGAAAAATTCAATTAAGGGAAACAGGATAAGCAAAATCTCTTGACTTCAGCTTATTCCTGTTTTGGTTATTGAGTTTAGAAAATGCCACATGCCCCATCCTAGGAACAGACTTGTGATCAGCAACATTTAATATTAACATCGTTGACACTGTCCTAATGAGATTATTGCATAGAAGTAATTATTTATTTTGTGTCATTGAGGATACTACTACTATTTTTCCAGTTTAACTGAGTCTGTATTATTTCCCATCTAACCTGTTCAGGTATCAGCCACTGATCCAGATCAAGAGGCTGACCAGACTGCCCTCCGTTACTCCCTCCATGGTCAGGGCGCCGGTGGTGAGTTCACCATCGATGAACGCACTGGGAGGATCTACGCCCAGCGTCGCCTGGACCGGGAGGAGCGTCCGGCTTGGAGATTCCTTGTCCTGGCCACAGACGAAGGTGGTTCAGGACTAACAGGATTCGCTGATGTGTTTTTAGAAGTCCGTGATGTCAATGACAACGCACCGTTCTTCCCCTGCCCAGCGCTGGAAGTAGATGGATGTTTTGTCGGCCACGTGCCTGAGAATTCCCCTGCCGACACTTCTGTCATGGAGATGCGCGCAATGGATCTGGACGACCCCAACGAGGGCAGGAACGCAATGCTGAGCTACAGCATCACCAAGAACGTCCGCAATGAGATCAACCTGAACCTGTTCTCCATCAACGCCACCACAGGGACCATCTACACGGTCCTACGTTCACTGGACCGGGAGCTGGAGGACCAGTATCTGGTGGTGGTGGAAGCCAGGGATGGAGGCGGTTTGGTGGGGACGGGGACAGCCACCATCATGGTTTCAGACGTCAATGACCACCCACCTGTCTTTACTCAGAGGGTCTACACCACCCAGGTGAGTCCACACCAGTTTTTCAGTAAGACTTTGAGATTCCTTTTAATGTCTTTTTAAGAGATTCCAATGAACCCCATTACTACCTAAATTTACTTACAATTTGTTTTAATTAGTTTTGAAACAGAGTTGGAGTTGGAGTAAGACAGTTGGAGTTTTTTTGTAAAGCCTAAACTTTAACTTTAACTTTGGCTTTAGTCCACCTTTGTATTTTGTTCTTATTTTTTTTAAAAATGAAGTTAATCATAATAATAATCTTGTCTCTCAGGTGACCGAGGACCTGGAGGTGAACAGCGAGGTCCTCGTTGTTTCTGCCACAGATGGAGATGAGGGTGAGAACGCCGTGGTAACCTTCAGCATCGTCGGGGGTGATGAAGACAGGAAGTTCTTTGTGGAGACGGATAAGGTGAACCGCCGCGGTGTGATTAAACTGAAGAAGAAGGTCGACTTCGAGAAGCCTCACGAGCGGATGTTCAACCTGACACTGAAGGCCGAGGACGCTGACTTCTTCAGTCTGGCCTACTGCCTCGTTCAAGTGGAGGACTCCAATGACCACGCCCCTGTCTTCTTCCCACAATTCTATGAGGCACCAGCCATGTCTGAAGACATACCTGTGGGGACTATTGTTGCTCAGGTGACAGCATCTGATCTGGACTCGGGTCTGAATGGAAAGTTTTCGTACAGTATCTCCAAAGAGTCCGACCCCTACAGTCAGTTCCTGGTGGACCAGTCTGGTTGGGTGGTGGTGGCTGATTCTTTGGACCGGGAGAAAATCTCACAGCACAGGATCATGGTCCTCGCCACCGACGCCGGCAGCCCAGCACTGACTGGCACCGCCATCGTCATGGTAACTGTCCTCGATGTCAATGACAACGGGCCGGAATTCGAGGTCCAATACAAACCGGTTGTTTGGGAAAACACGGCAGCGCCACAGCCCGTGCGAATGAATGAAACATCGCTCCTCCTCCACGCCACAGACCGCGACACATCCACCAACGGCGGCCCGTTCTCCATCCGCCTCCTCATGCTCACCTCAGACGCCACAAACTTCAACCTGACTGACTTTAGGAATGGCAGCGCTGCCATCACTGCCCTCCGAACCTTTGACCGTGAGCGTCAGAAGGAGTACCGCCTCCCAATTCTGATGATTGACAGTGGCTCTCCTCCAATGAGCTCCACCAGCACACTTACGGTTGTCATTGGCGACCGGAATGACCACCCCCACTCACCAGGACACACCAACTTCATTGTCTACAGCTATGAGGGTAGGTCCCTCCATGTAGTGATGTATTTCACATACTGTGGGGGCAGTCGTGGTCTAGGGTGTTGGAGGATTGGCTTTTGACAAAAGGGTCGCCAGTTCTATTCCTCATACCAGTAGAGAAAGTGTTGGCTGAAGTGCCCTTGAGTAAGGCACTCAATTCACCACTTGCTCACCAGGCACCTGTAGTGGCAGCCCACTGGCCCTAGTCTGCAGTGTGTGATGTTCCTAAATGTTAAACTAGTGATGGGATCAATGCAGAGGATGAACTTCAGTGTGTGTTGGTTGCTTGTCCACATGTGACATATAATCTGACAAGTAAAGATTCTTAATTCTTCTTCTAATGAAACTGGCTTTTCATTTAGCAGACACCATTAAACTAAAAAAAAAAAAAAAAAGACAGTAAGAAAGAAATAAGAAATGCCACATTTTCACTCAGTTGAAACCAAAAGTAGGAGTTGGTTGATCTTTTTGAAGTTGATGCAAAAATTCCACGACTCCTAGAGCACAGTGGACAACAGCGAGGTGCTCCGTATTAAAACCAGCACAGATTAAACCAGGTCTCACATACACAAACAAAACTGCACTGTGTTAATAGTTTGCTTCTATCTGTACAGAGAATGGTGAAGATAACTAAGAGAATTTAAACACAGAAAATTTCCAGACCAATTTGTTAAAAGACTCATTCTGTCTTCAGGAGACTCTCTCAAGCCCTGAAGGTATTTGTAAACAGAGAAGCAAACGTTTCTGATTCACCATCTCAGGTGAGAGTTCACCCTTCGGTCTGAGTGAATGAACCGGTGTCCTACTGGTCTCTGAGGAGCTCTAAACCCATTTCCCTCCCAGCCTTCCCATGAAGTGCTCCGCTGTAGTGTTTTTAAGACTGTAGTCGTCACAGTCGGCTGCTCCCAGCCTCCCTCTCCTCTCCAGCCCACATCACTTATTTAACGTTTCATACCATCTGTCAGCCCGCTGTAATTTGCTGGAAAAACGAAGCTTTTCTGTAATATATTTTTAGTGGATTCCCTCTCTCCGGGGCCTATTCCACATGAAAGTACATTAACCCGCTAATACGAATCCATCACGTACCTCAACAACATGCCATGAAGCAAACAATTAACTCCAGCTTAAGTCCCAGGTTTGACGTTGACATAAACAGGAGCCATTTTTAAAAGGCAGCTGATTTCATGGCTAAAGAGATTACAGCGCTGCGTTCGGCTTTTTTTGGGAGATGGGGAGAAAAACACTCGCGAGCGTTTCTAATGCGTGCACGTCTTCCCACTGTGCTGTCAAACCATGACCGTGTGTGCCAATGAGGCGTCGCCCGCCACCTTATCTCCTTAAAAAGGCTTCCGTCACTTTTAATACTCACTTTGTACCGCAGGGATCCATCGCACTCAAAACTAATTCCTCTCAAAGTAAATGCATTTTTTGACTTTTTTTATGTGTCTTTGGCTTCCCCCACCTCCCTCCTGACAGGTATTCTCCCGACGACGGTGCTCGGACAAGTTCAATCCCCCGACCTTGATGACTGGAGCGAGAAGGAGTACAGATTCGAAGGCAAACCGTCCAGGTACTTTGATCACTTTTGGTTCAAACTCTGGAGAAGGTGACACAAAGACATCGAGAACGAAGTAGAAGTTAGACGTGTGGGTTACTGATGTAGAAAGTTAAGAGAGGAAAGTAATGAGGCCGAAAGGATAGAAAAGGTGAAAGATGTGGTGCTGCTAATGCTCAAGTACTTTTTTTTTTTTTTACTTTAGTTACACAGTACTGGAATAAATATTTTTACTCCAGTACTGTACTTTAAATATGACCTATTTGACTATTTGTTTTTTCTTGCATTTACAGCTTTGGTTCCTTTTATAGTATTTCTACCTCTTCCTGAAGTCCATGATTTCCACATATTTGATTGATTGTGATAAAATGAAACATGAAGTGTTTCCATCAAATAAACTCATGGATTCACTGGAAAAGGCTTTTCACACAGCTGCGATCAGGGCTGTTTCGACCCAAAAGAGACATGATTTTCACTAATTCCACAAACGTGATGA
>JAPTYQ010000009.1:20100119-20110852 GCA_029814465.1 Ostorhinchus cyanosoma
TCTATCTATCTATCTATCTATCTATCTATCTATCTATCTATCTATCTATCTATCTATCTATCTATCTATCTATAAAGTGATGTAAAAACCAAATGAACTTTATTAGATTTATTTTTAAAAAAACAAATAAGTGTTGTCTTCATTCCTTTTAATCTTTCTTATTCCTTGTATTTTCAGTAGAAAAGGAAAAAATACCAAGTGAGTTAAAGTATATCATAGGAGACAAAATGTACTTTTTTCACAATGTATAAGTGGTTATTTTAAATACATTTAATGCACATTTTGAAGTTTCATGTTAGAAAATGTTTATAGTAACAGCAACATGTTTTTTTTGCCTTTTTGAACATGAATAAATGTACATTAACAAAACAAAGAAAATGATAAATGAATAGAATAATGAATAAATTCCTGAACACTGCAGCTGAGTTCTTATTAGTCTGGTGTAATATTAAGTGTTCAGGACCTCGACTCCAGAATAAAACAGCTCATTGATGCATAATATCACCGACGGCCACTGAATGCTGTTCCAAAAAGCCTCTGGAAACACCTTCATTCTCTGAAACATTGATTCAAAAGTATATCCCATGTAGTTTAAGAAATGACAGTGGTTGTAGATGTTTGTTTTTATGTTCAGTTACTCATATATTTCACTGAAAAGTCACTTTTTCTGAGCTTTTCTGAACATCTACATGATCAGCAAATTAAATGTACAAAAATACTTTCTTTTTTTATTAAAAATGAAAAATGCAGAGGATAATATTAGTATAAATGGTGATCATTCACTAAAAAAAAGGTTAAAAATAGAGAAAAATTCATTTTGAAAAAATAACTCAAGGTTCTAGATCTCCATTTTTCTTTGCTAGGACTCAGTCTGGTCTTATTGGTCAAGTTTTCTTGTTCATCTGTTGATTTCTCCCATTAATAATAAACCAGTCTTTATGTAAAATGTACATTACAGAAAGTTTTAAGATAGTTTTCAATTGTTCATGCTTGTTGGTATTTATCACAGAGCCATACAACAGATTAAATAGTTCATGATGAAATCTAGACTTTTCCTTCCACCTCCACATTTTCACTTCTCTGTGTGACACAAAGCCCTCACATGTTTTGAAACATGCTCAATCAATCAAACCCACGTTCACAGGAGAAACAACCCCTGATGGCCCAGACCTCCCCACAGATACTCATTCAAATTCGAGAAACCCCTGTTTCAGCGGCTGCCGTCTGAGACATGACTGATGTTTACACTGACAACGTATGAGGTGTTAGAAAAGGTTTAGGATTCACTAGTTCAGACAAGTCCAGGCTCTGAAATGTCCTCAAAGTTTAAGAGTCTAAAGTCAGACATTTGTAGAGTCTGTTTGTGTCCAAAGCAAACTGAACCTCATGTCATTAAAACAATGTGAAGACGATCAAACTATTCTGGCTCTAAAATCTAAACACAATCAAATTGAACTAAATGAATTGAATTGAATCAAATCGAATCGAATAGGCTTTATTGTCATTGCAAAATCTCTTTGCACAGTGCAACCAAATTTGGTTTTAAGAGACGTAGAATAATGAATATTAACTTCCCTCAAATGCAAATCAGTTTTCAGTGTCAACAACAGAACTCGAAACATTATGAGACGTCCATGTACGTACGTGGACCATGAGACAACTTTAATGTCATTTTTGACTAGTTTCATCCAGTCAAACAAGACAGAAAAATGTAAAATAAGATCAAAATTATCACTATTTTGCATCTTTCATTGACTTCCTCATCCTTCAAATTCACTTGGAAAAACACACAATGTTCCTGCATCTTAAATGTCATTATGTTCTTGTTTGTTTGCTTCTCACTGGCAGTAACTCAATATATTTGGCTTGTGGGTCAAACAACATAGTTAACAACATCATTTTTCACCATTTTATCACGTCTTACAAAAACCAATAGTGAACAGATTAATCCACTGTGAAAGTATTCACACCTCCCTAATTCACACCTCCTTAATTAACCCATAAAGACCCATTCATCCACCACTGACCAAACCCATCTACTGAGGGAAATGTTTGTTCATCTACTAATCCTATCAATACATGTAAATAATTGGTTTAAAATGCAATTTATCATCTTTTCACTGGGTCCTTATGGGTAAATACTTCTAAATCATGGTCAAATCCAATAAGAATAAAACACACTTTTCACTGATTCGTGGCGATAAATGAAGAGACAGTATGCAGAACTGTGTAGTAAAACATTTATTATTGTCGGCTAATAAGAGATCACATGTATTAACAGTTGGAAAACAGATGACCCCGCATTAATTAGCATTTTTCTGACATCATAACTGAAAGCATTGATCTGTCACACAACCAAAAAGTACAAATGAGACCAGTTATGTAGATAAATAAAAGGTTAACCCTAAAATTCCTACACCTTTTTTTTTTTTTTTTTTTGGCAAAGTGCTGTATTATTCCAGTAAACTACACCAAAAAAAAAGCACAATGTCTAACACTTGGTGAAAAGTAAAAATGCCACAAAATAATATTCTTCACACTTTGTTTTTGTAAAATAAACAATAGAAGAAAAAAAAAATGGTTTTGCTACATTATTCTGTCTGGTTTGTTGAGTCACTAGAAAAGCTGGACGCTGGTTGGCTGGGCGGCGGCGAAATACGAGGAGAAAGAGCGTTCCTCCGAGTGGTGCATAGTTGATTTGTGACGTCTATTTGTTTGTCTTATTAAAAAAAACAAAGAGAGTTCAAGTTCTTCATCGATGCATTGTCGTTACAACATTTCAACCTGGAAGGCACGTGATCCACAAATTTCAAGGCATTGAACAAAAACATTACAAATCCCTGTTAGTTTGATGATGGAGAGATGAGCTGAGAGCAGAAAATAATAAACAACATCAATAATAACAATAATAAAACAATAATAACAAAGGCTCCTGACAGCGACGAGGAGACGAAGCTCCTCCGATCCCTTCTGTCCGTAAGGTTTCGACAAAATAACATCATCGTCCGTGATTGCAAAGCTTGAGACACATTCAAGAAAAAACAGAAAAGCTTAAATACACCAGAGAAGCACTCCACTCGATTATTTACAGCGGACCATAACAACCTAACAAAACGCCTGTTAGTGCTTCCTTATTAATGCTACCGTCACATCGTCACAACTACAGAGACAAACTGAAACCGAGGGGAGGAATAGTAATCCACAAAAGGTGAAACTCTGCGTCTGAAAACATAAAATCTAATGGAAAAACAAGCTGGGAAATATTAAAATGTTACGAGTAGAGAAAATGGAGCCAAAAATCATAAGAAACTGTGATATAAAAGGCATCAAATTACAGCATTTATCCATAAAATTAACCGTTTTATTTAGGAATATACAAAATATGAATCTATAAATATAATCTGATCTAACCTGATCCAAAACCATTCAACTGCCATTATAGAAACTTCAATTACAGGTTTTTTTTTAACAAATCTTCTCTATAGTTGAGATTGTGTATGGAAGCCCATTAATGCCATGAAATAAAAACAGATACCTAATTAAAAAAAAACAACAGCAAGAGAAGAATAATAATAGTATTAGCTACTGAGAAGAAAACAACAGATGAAAAAATGTAATAGTGAGATATCTAAGGAAAATGTTAGTAAAAATGTTGAGTTAAAATCCTACCATATACAGATTTAACGTTACATGTATCTTTAAGTGATTAAGACAGAAATAATATTAAAAACTATGAGTTATAAATATATCTGACCAGTATTATTATCATATCATAACACTGAAGACATAAATGCACAGAAAACTGACCCACACTATTTATGTTTCTCTTTTTAATTAACTGACCCACTAACGAATCCTTATGCGCTAAGTAACACTTAATAATACCCATGTTTTTGTTGTTTCTACCATTTTGTTTCTATTCTCGGCAGAAATGGGCTTCCATACATTCAGTCATTTTTTTTAAAGATTTCTCATCAGTCTGTATAGTTTCAGAGCGTTTTCTCATCAGAGGAAGAGGATGAACTAGAAGTAACATTAGCAGAGATTCAACATTTTTCAGCAAAACCCCCTTTTTTTTTTAAATTAGATTTCAAGCTCTCAAACACTGAGTTTCAACCTCTTTTTCAGTTTCGACTTAAAACATCACATTCATCCCATAGAAACCACACTGCAAACAGTCTCCATCACTAGAATCTCATCTTTCTTAGTGTGTTTTTACTGCACAGATCAGAAAGTATCACAAAGACTTCAATAGTCCTGGATTCTTTGTTTAATAGGAGTGTAACGGTACATTTATTTATCCCATATTACAGTTTGGTGCGCTCTTTAACATGGAGTTTGACAAATAAATGTGATTTGTTTCAATTCAGCTGTGGGAAAAGTTCCAGTTTCCTACTTTCAAGGCATTTGTCGATTTTTGCGGAGACACTTTTTTTTTGCCTTTTCAAACCAAACTTTGACTTTTGTACCGTTACATCCCTAAATGTTGATTTACCGAAACATAACCCTTAAAAGACAAGTCTGGTGATTTTTCTCCTGTTTTCTTATTGTCATCAAATCTACAAAAACGTCAACAAATTTGTATTATCTTTGTATTTCTACCTGATTTATTAAAACACAGCACTCATCCTCCTTGTTCCTTCTATAGAAAACATGACGAAACAGAAAATGTGTAGAAAACCACCAGATTTATCCTTTAGATGAACAGTTTTTCTTCGGAATATAGAAAATATGAACTTATAAATATCAACCTGATCTATTCTGATCAACAGGCATTTAACAGTGTTATAAAAAGTTTAATAACTGGTTGCTCTTCTTTCCCGCAGACTTTACACACTTTTTCTGAATAGTTACAATTAAGTATGGGAGCCAATTAATGCCAGGAAGTAAAAATGATAAAACATTTAAAAAAAGAAAAAAAAACAAGAATAAGAAAATATTCATTTTAAAAAGGGTCTAATAACAGGTAATGCCAAAAACACTAAAGGAAAAACAATAAGAGAAAAAGTCTAAATTGTGGAATATCATCCAGAAGTTAAAACTTTTTAGTAAAAATGTGTCATTAAAGTTAAGAGTGAACTCTGAATTATTATTATTATTATTATTATTATTATTATAATAAAGTACACATTTTAGGCTAAATCACACATAACCATCAAAATAGGCATTTTAAATGATTTTAAAAAAACAAAAAAACAATATTAAAAAAAATACTTGTGGTTTTGTTTTTATGGTTAAATTATATTTTTACTGATATGTTGCAGGTTTTAAAGGTAGAAATGTGCAGAAATGTGGAATTTCCAGACTCAAGCAGCATTTCTTTTCCCCTTTTTAAACCATTTTGTTGTAATTAACACTTAAACGTCTCGTGTTTATTGTATTTCTGGTTAACATTGTGTTTGTTTTCCTGGCATAAATGGGCTTCCGTACATTCAGTCACTTGTTTCGGTTTATTTTCTGCAGTGCGGTGACTCGGCTCCATCTCTGCCTTTTATTTTCCACATTAAGCATCATTCAATTCACGATTTCAAAGCCAAGACGTATTAAGAAACAGTCAAATATTCAACAACGAGTTAAAGAACATCCGTATTATCCACTAGTGAAACGTTAAAGATCACTGCTACTTTTTTGGTTTAAATATTTTAACAGCTTAACAAAATGTAACTAAAGTTATCAAGGGAAAAAAATAGAAGTTAATAAAAAGCATTAAATCCACGAAATATGAACAATCGCTGAAGCACACCAACAGTTTCTCTCCGTCTCGATGGATTCCTGTTTCTAAACTAAAACTACAAGTCTGTTATTTCTCATAAACATTTTCACCAGGGAAAAATTAAAATTAAAATAAAAACAAAACGTATCAGCCGTCAAGTAAATCTGCATTTTCCTAAAGTGTAAAGGTGATTGGTTGTGACCCTGAGAAGTGGACTGCAGATTTAATCAAACACAAAATAAAAACAGCAAAAAGAAAAGCAAAAAAAAAGTCTTTTTCCATTTTCGTTTTTTCCCCACAGTCGTAACACAAACAACTCTACAACCATGCAACACAACAGACTGCACACGAACACGACCAAACATACCTAAGCAAGAAACCAGAGACGCAGATATACCGACTTCATACTGATATGTAATCTGTTTTTGTCTTTTCAAAAAAATATTTTGGAAGTTTTTTTTTTTTTTCAAACATTTTTTTTTTTAAACATTTCTATTCATCTCAAAGCTACCGTTAAAACAAGGCGTTTAGTGATATTAAACCCAGTATTTTTTTTACTTTTTTTTTTTCATTTTTCAACAAGAAAAAATATTGTGAAAAGTACTGAATTACAATGTCAGAGGCAGGTTCAGTCGATGACAGGACGGACGAGGATGACAAGTCGCATTTAATAACGTTCCTGGAGGAGAAACGAGTGAAGATTTAGATTTTAGGAAATTAAACAGAAAATCCCCTTTAAATGCATGAACTGTGAGTTGGAAATTATCAATGTTTCTCATGGGATGACGTTCATTAGAGCTGCAACAATAAACTGAAAAAGGAAATTAAAATGACAAGATTTACTATTTTAATGCAGAACTTTATAAAGAAACAAAAGAGAACAGTACTTTTCTGCTGTTGGTTCTTTGAGCTGTGTTTTTCAACAGGGGATAAGAAGTAGAAATATTAGAAAATAGTTGTAGAAACCGCCTCCTATACTCACTAGTTTCAAGTATTAATGGTTTCAGATAATAATTAGAACTGCAACAATAAAGATAATCTTTTTCAGTGATGTAAAACAAAAAATGACAAGATTACATTTTTAAAAGGTTTTAGAATGTGACAATGTGGCCACATTTGTAGATTAAATGAAGAAAGTAATACTTATGTAGTACTACTTTTTCTGATAATCTTGAAGGTTATTTAAATGCGATGCGATGTGAAAACAAAACACTTTTCTTCTTCTTCTACTTCTACCACTCATCTTTGTAATAGAAGAAAAGTACAAAAGTAGTAGAAAGGGGCTACTACAGTATCTATTAGTAAGAAAAGACAAAGAGAAAAAAATGTAGAACTACTTTCATACTGTATAAAATCAATAGTTTATGCTTTTCAGCATTAAATTGAAATATTCAGAAGAGTTAAATAAAAATGATTAATAAATAATATTAAATGAAATGAATGTGAAGCTGCAGCCCTAATGTCTGTCATCACGTCTTGTTCAGGAAACTGAAACAATCAGAGAAAAACCCAAACTGTCATTTCTGATCCAACACAAACCCAAAATGTAAAGCAGCGACAGTTCAGATTCTATGAAAACTCTCTGATCCGTCTCTCAGTTTCCAGTTACAGTAACTCCACTTCTACCTAAAAGCTTCTAACTGTTTATGTTTGCATTTAACGTACATACAGGCGTGTAGACTTGAACCATAAACCGACTGCTCCTGCTGCAGCAAACTCACCAAATGTTTAAATGATCTGTTATTGCACTTGAATAAATTTGATGAACTCACACGAGACAGACGACAACAAGAAAAATAGTCTAAAATCGAAGCAGCAGTGGCAGATATATCCAGATATTCACTAGCTGACACTGGTAAAACTCCCACAGTCACTGAATACTACATTTCCCATGATGCACCTACACTGCATTATGCTCCCGTTGTGCTAAAAACCTACTTCTGGAAATGCCACAGCACACAGTGATTTTTAAGACCTGCTAAAAATGTGTTGTATCCAAATCTAGGCCGAGAAGCTGTGAAATATCCCTTATTATTGTCGAAAAGCATGCTGGGAAATGTAGGAACTCAGCAGAATTTAAACCAGTTCTGCTTAGCTTTAAGGGGATTTTCATTTTAAATCCTGGACACAGTGACAGCTTTGTGTCATGTTTCTCCGACATCAAATATTACGACATCACCAAACAGCGTGCGATGACATCACTATGACATCACCTCGCCGTCTTGCTGCCGGCATCATGAACCAGCCACTGAATAAAGTGACCTACAGCATTGATTCTACACATTATGTTGTCCGTAAAGAAGAAGGTGACGAGGTGAGGAAATCCTCTTTGTGATTGGACATCAGAGGAGGGAACTAGTGAAGGTAATAGGATGAAGGAGAAGGGGGCGGGGTTTCGTGAGGATGACCTTTTCTGTTTTCACATCAGCGCCAAAATGAAGGAGGATGGATGATGGAGGGAGAGGAGAAAGAGGACGGCCAGGTGAGCTGATGATGACAACCTTCCCTGATCCAGCAGCCAATCAGATTTAAGAACAGATCAGGCGATGATGATGATGATGGTGGTGACGAAGGCTCCTCAGAAGTTGAGGTGTCTCTGGCTCGGCTGGTGCAGGTTCAGGGTGCTGGCCTTCGTGGGGCGCCGCAGGTTGAGGCGTCGCAGAGCGTTGCGGGACAGCGGCTTGGCGCGCTGGGTCACGTTACCTGTCCGCTGCTGCAGGAGGTTGGAACGGGCGGAGAGCGCCGCCGCTGCCACGCAGCAGACGTTGTGGAGGCTGGTGCGACGTTGGACCACCGCCACTTCTGGCCTGCGGGGGGCGACAGAACACGGGTAACAGGAGTTAGAGTGGAAAAGGTTCTGCTGAGGAGGACGATCAAACACAAAGGATAATTACTGGGAAATAATAGGAATTGAAACTTTTGAAGACATTTTGATATTTGTGTTTGTTACATCATATTCATTGTGTTATTTTTTATTATTAACTCTTAAAGACCCACAACTAGTTTTATCACAACTCCCAAACTATAATTTTTTTGTCTTTCCCAAGTGAGTTATCACCATTATAATATTATCCTCTGCATTTTACATTTTTCCTATTTTAAATTCACTGATCATGTAGATGTTTATATAAGCTCAGACTAAATTCAAAGGTTATTACATCAAAACAGAGAAAAAAAAGAAGAAATTACAAACTATATCATTAATTAAACAGAAATACAAGCACCTACAACCACTGTCATTTGTCAGATGACGTGGGTTCAGTAGCTTGTTTTGGTGGATGTTCAGGTCGTTAGTTTAGTTTTGCGGTCTTTACCTGTGACGGGGCCCCTCCAGCCCACATCGGCACTTCTTCTTGGCCCCTGAAGCTGTGGGGGTGGGGGTGGGGGTGAGGGACACGTTGCTGGACAAGAGACTGAGCTCCAGGTCCAACGTCTGTGGGATGGGCTCATGGCTGATCCGCGGGGGGTCGTGGTAGGCGTACACGGACATGCTGGGGTGTTCGATCAGCAGGTTCTCCAGAGGGTTGGGCTCCAGGGGGAGGGGCTTGATGCTGTGGCCCGTGAAGCAGGGAGGGGGGGTGACGAACCAGCTCTCCTCCAGAGACCCGGCGTCCAGACGGAGGAAGCCGCTCGCCTCCTCTTCATCCTCCGCCTCCTCCTCCTCAGCGCCTCCGTCCAGGTCGGTGTCGGCTGTGGAGTTCAAGGAGGTGCAGGAGGCGTAACGGACCCGAGGGCCCGCCACGGGGGACGGGATGACCACCAGGTCTTCATCCTCCTCCTCCTCTACCTCCTCCTCCGCAGGACTAACTGTGGACCCGGATCCAGAACAGGCCTCGGCTGTAGAAACACGACAAGACGAAGGAAACGTCAGTTCACATAAAACATGACAGATTTAATAAATGCTTTGAATTATTCAGACAAATGTCTTTATGCTCTGTCCATTATGACTAATGTTT
The DNA here is from genome assembly GCA_029814465.1 of Ostorhinchus cyanosoma. Classification (NCBI taxonomy): domain Eukaryota; kingdom Metazoa; phylum Chordata; class Actinopteri; order Kurtiformes; family Apogonidae; genus Ostorhinchus; species Ostorhinchus cyanosoma. Next base: position 20,109,789 of record JAPTYQ010000009.1, read on the forward strand.
AAAGATCTATTGAATCTTGATTCAACTGTTTTTTACTTTCACGACATTTAATTCTGTTGCACCATTTAATACTGGAAACTTGTATGACTTAGCTTCAACTTTGAACTTACAGTTTAACTTTAAATATGTCTGCCTTCTTCAGATACAGATTTAGCAACATTTCACCAAATTGTGCAGCTGGGATTGAGTTAGTTATTTTAATCTGACACATTCTTGGTCATAAAACCAGTGTCTAGATGCTACTTAACATCACAAGTGAGAATTTTATTTGCAGTCGGTTGATTATTATTATTCTTTCAGTTTGAGAGGTGTTAGTGTATGAGTGGAAGGTGAACTCTTATAGTGGTTTGATCTGACAGCAGGGGGCGCTGTGGCCTGTCTGCAGCACATGTAAACAGTCCTTATGTTGATGCTCAAACAGATGGATGGCTTAATATCTGATGAAACTGCAACTGAAACTATGCATATGAGTGTATATTCTATAGCTATATATAAATGCAGTTTATTCAAAACAATATATTGATATAAATGATACTGTCATAGACTTATCCTGCCTAAATGAATTACAATCACCGTTGATAAAGTCTGTGCATCTAGTTGATGGTGAATGCATGGACTTTAACCACTAATCAAGAACTAATAAACGTATTTTGAAGTATAGTTGCATATTCTATCACAGCTGATCTGCCCACTCTCCCCTCTGGGCACATCAGCCATCGTACAGTAAAACCCTCCAACATCTTGCAGTTTCCAAATTGGCATGGAGTTGAAGCTGCAGAGCCAGGTTTCAGTCTCCACCATCAGCCTCTAATGATTCGCAGATGCAGGAAGTTTATGGGGAGAAGGAAAAGCAACACGATCTCCAGCTGGACTCTAAAAATACCTCAGTGTCAGCTAAGGAGACGTCTGATCCAATGTTATGAAATCATCATCAGTTTTTATGTTTATGGAGTCTTTCAGGTTGGTTTTTTTGATATTTGTATGAGTGCATAAGTAATTCTATTTTCAGGGACGGGCTAGTTTTTGTCCACGTATTCTTTCGTTTTACTGTTAGTTTGCATTTT
>JAPTYQ010000009.1:20193295-20204212 GCA_029814465.1 Ostorhinchus cyanosoma
ATAGAAGAGGGAAACATCTAAAACCTGCAGGACACCGGCCCTCGAGGACCGGAGTTTGACACCTGTGTTCTAAGGTTTCCAGGATGTCCAGTATCTTTCTGTGGGTGAAACCATCATGGACAGAGTAAAAAAACAGAGTAAAGCCTACATGTTAAGGTTTGAGCCCCATCCTGAGTACGTACAGAAGGCACATGCTCAGTCTGAACATCACCTGTATTAAACTGGGAACTAGAGCTACACCTCCAGACATCCGGGCGTATTCAAGGCGGACCCAAAGCGGACGTCCGCCGGACACGTCTCCGCAGAGCTCAACTTTTAGGACCGTGTGGACTCAGCGTACACGTAGTCGGTGTCACACAACAGCCTGCTTGATCGAAGTCTTAACATCAACTCGGTTTAAATGTGAGATTGGTACGCTCAACTATGAAACCTCAAACGACCACAGACAGTGCACAGAGTCCTCGCCGCTCACAGAACACCTGACTCTGTGGGAGTCTTTACTGTCTAAAAGTAGCCTCAGTTAAGTCATCACTGGATGACTGGTTTTGGTCCAGCTTGGCTGACAGAGGCCAAAAACTGGACCTGGATCAACAAGACTGATCTGACTAAGGAGTAAGTTAGTTAGAAAATAAATACATGACTGCGACACAAACTGGCAGTCAGAGAGCTAACACATGGGTGGATGGATAAAATAGCTAGCTAGCCAGCTGCTACTGTACATACAGACAGACAGACATTTTAAATAAATAAAGAATTATACCAACTGAAAAGCACCTGATTGTTATGACAGAATGAACAGGGTTCAAGTCAAATGTTGCTGAATTGCATCATGGAGTCCAAACCATATCCACCACCTCATGCACTAAAATCACCCAAAAAAGACACCATCTGTTGGAAGACTATGAACCTACACTACATTAAGTTAAAGATGTGCTAGTTTTCACATATTGTCAGATTATTTTTGCGTTTTCCTTAAATTTGTGAAAAATTGGGCACACACCGGCAGAGGCTTTGGGGTTGTCCCTAAAGAAAATCTCATGTTTTTCAATAAAAATATAACATCACCTCACTTTGAAACCACTATCAAGTCAAACATTTGGAAAGCAAGAGCTGAAAAAGAAAGATATTTACAGAGTTTCAAGCCAAACTTGGTAAAGTGACGGATCAATAACAACTTGACCAGGAAATATTCATTTCCATGATGTTCTCCAGTGTTGATTTTACTTGAATGGCAGGGAAACCCCTGCCTCATGTATGTCTCTCTCTTTTTTCTCCTCTGTCTTTGTTGTGTTTTGAGACACAAAACAAAAAGCAGGTTCTTCGTAAATTGGGCTTGCGGTTGGTGGGTGCAGGTGTTCACTGGGGGTGGGGCCATTTCCAGTCCAGGTATTGTTTTCCTTCTCCACCACAAAATGACATCAGCTTTTGTTCTGGTTCATGACAGCAATTTTCACTGTTTTGCTAGACAAATGGAAAGTAAACAATGCTATTAAAGCATCATTTAACAGAATCTGAAGCTTGAAGAGATGACTTTGCAGACCACAGACATTAGGAACCAGTGGAACATGACTGTCTGCGGATGGCAGATACTGTCTAGTCACAGCTGGGCATGATGAGTGCAGATAATACAATGTCAACATGAGTCAACTCATAAATCACTGCTTGGCTTCTGAATCTGCTGGTTGATATGATGCATGTTTACAGCAGATGGAAAGACTGAAATTTACTTCATGTCCAAAACACCCTCTTGCACTGAAATAATCAAGTAAAGATAGGACAGCCAGAGAGTTATGAGGTTAAATTCAGAGTTCAGAGAAATGCAAACTCTTGTTTAGCTCCGACATCCCATATTTTGTCATTTCTCAGAACAAAAATTACAACATGTTACTGTGGTCTAGTCTGAATAATTGTGGGAGACTTTGGCGAGCTGAGACTTGACAGGAGACACTTGCTCAGATGCAAATCAGGCTGCATGTGTTTGTCCAGGAAAGTCAAATTATTAGTCAAACTAAAACCATTACAGCCTCCAGCTGCAAGAAAAATGTGTGTCAGCAGCAAGGTCAAAGACAGAGGAGTTTACGATAATTCACTGACTTTACAAGATCTGATCAAGAGCACAATGTTAGAAGAAGCAAAAATAGAAGCCACATTTGAGGTCCCATTGTTTAAAAGCATCTTCTCCTCCATGTCTCCTTAAAGCAGGGGTGGCCGACCCTGCTTTAAACCATATCTGAGTATTGATCTTCAGGAATCATTAGGCATGACCGGCGACACACTGTTACTCTGTAACTTCTGCTGCCGACTCCACTAAGTCTTTACAGGAAAACATTTTAGTGATGCAATGGCAAAAGAATCTGAAAATAAGTTTCATATTAGTTACTTATTGGGCCATTACTGCTCGAGTCCATGCGGAAATACTGCTGAAACTAAGATGTTGATTTTTGTATGATTCAAAGGAATAATGTATATGACATTAGAAGAAGGGAAGCCTCATTCATTTCAGCGTGACTCAAATTAGTGTCCTGATCTGGATTCTTGTGCTTCTGATCCGATCCAATTTTTTTACCGATCCAATACCGATACTGACTTTTTACAATGAAATTTTGATTTAAATTTGGAGTCATTATACTATTTTTTTTTACTGGACATCACAATTGGGCTGAATGTGGAACCTGAACTGAAACTACTATGACACCTTCGACTCCAAATAACTTTAGTATCATTTTTCCACTTTTCAAATTCATACTGTGCGACAAACTAGAACCTTTGGCAGGTCATTTTTGTTTGTTTGCTGCTGTACTGTGACTATGGACAGGTACATGCTGGTATTATATGATGGTGCTTTCTGTGCTGCACATTAGTGAAGCGTGGATCAGTGGGTTACTCAGTTTGGGTTGGGGTGGACAGGTCACACGAATGTCAGTTTATTTGTGGGTCGGGTCAAATAATTCCATGAGCCCAAGGAACCCAAGGAAAAGTAGCAGGCAGTAATGACAACAGCTAAGGGGATCCTGCTCTAATAAGAACAATAATCCCACTGCTATTTAAACACAGGTTGGGAATTCCCTTCACTGCTGTTTACATGATCAAAACAATTACAAAACCACTTTCCAGCTCAACTGAGCGCTCACGTGTAAAGCACAGCTCAGACCAGACTCGATGACTGATGGGATGAGCTGAAAACATGCGGAGACTTGCAAAGCGAATGTCTGTGACATTCTGAAAACCTGACAATTTACACCAATGCAACTGGACCAGACAGTAGGTTTACTTCCATTCTAACAGCCAGTTTTTTTAGGCTGATAGAATCTGTTGCCTAAAATCATGAGCTGCATTTCTAGCGGTGATAGAAGGAGTAAGACAGAGCAGTTCCATTATTTTGAAGAGTTGATGCCAATCCAGGACAACAGCCGATAACACTGTTGCACTTCATGGTGACATATAAGCTAGAGCCCATAAATACTGTTAAAACGGGGTCTTCTCCCTGTAACTGCTGATAACGGTTTGGTCTGAACTGGATTTAATCAGGTCGTTACCAGAAGCAGGAAATCTCCTTTCATCGTCTCACAATTGTCATATTACTTTCAGCAAATTAGTTAATAATGAAAAATATACAGGATGAACAAACCTATTTGCATCTCCTGCATTACACTTTTATACCTTTGGTATAGAATCAACAATCCAATACAACGGGCAGTTTCGATTTGAAAAGGAAAAATGTTAAAGTTGGGGGAAAACATGATTAATAGACTAAATAATTTTGTGAAGCAAAAGGAAAACCTGTATTGAAGATGCAAATATTGCTGCAACAACAAATCATTAAGATCAATCCAAATCAATTCTTAAGAGTTGCAAACCAATTTGGCAGTCAATTTGTTGGGTCTTGAGGATGTTAGTATTGATGCATGACCACAAGCTGTGAAGTGTAATTGAGGAAAACACAGACCACAGCTGAGGCTTCGGACGTTAGGCAGCTGAAAAGGTACTGCACCGTTTATGTAACTTGAATATGGGGGAAAAAATGGCCCAAAGCTCATGGTGCAGCACAGGATGTAAACCTATGTTGAGATGGCTTAAGTGTCATGATTACTTTAGCCCGCTAGCTAGTTCGACACTATTGTCCTAATTATAACATTTTCATCCATCTCCATTTATCTGGCCACCAGACTAATGTTACCCCTCGTTGACTGGAACCAGTACATACAACACTAGTTTGATAAGCCTATAACCAGAGCTGGTTGAACTATAGTTTGCTTGTCTCTAGCCGTGAAAAGTCTAAGTAGTAGGCTAGTCTTCGCTAACTAAACCCGAAGCTTTGCAGGGATGTAATCATTAGTGAGTCGTCTGCATCCTATATTGTTTGGGTTAAATACCCATCTTTGAGAATTGAGTCTTTTGTGTTTATCTGATGAATCAATTCGTTATTCAAATAATATACAGATTATTCAATTATTAAAATCACCATTAGTTGTAGCCCTAGATTTCATTATATGTGATATGAAGCCATTTTAATTTCCTCAGTAGTAGCAATAGCAGTAGAATAAGCCCCCAAAGCCCATCAACAAACTCAGTCAAGGGAAACAAACACTTCTACAAATTTCTGGTCATATCACACAAACCTGTAGCATTACTTTTCACAGTACTATGCAGTATTTCCCCTAGAATAGGTTTGTTGACTGAAGGAGGTACAGTACAGGCCACAAGTTTGGACACACCTTCGGACTCGATGCGTTTTCTTTATTTTCATGACTATTTACAGTATAGATTCTCACTGAAGGCCTCAAACTATGAATGAACAAATACAGAATTATGGAGTTTAAAAAAAGTGTGACATAATTCAAAACATTAGATTCTTCAAAATAACCACATTTTGCTTTAATTACTGCTTTGCACATTCTTGTCATTCTGTGGATGAGCTTCATGAGGTCGACACCTGACATGTTTTCCAAAAGTCCTAAAGTAGTTTCCAGTGATGCTGAGCTCTGGTCTGCGCTCCATCTCATGCCAATTAACTGAGAAGGTGTGTCCAAACCTTTGGCCTGTGCTGTATGCATGGACTGGAGTGTGAGCAGCCGGTGCAGGAGCCCCGCTTGGAGCCGGAGCAGTGCAGTGCTCATAAACCTTCAGAAACAAGCATTACATGTGCCAGTATTCTGGAGGCGTGGCTTCTAGATGATGTCTGAAGAAAAGGGGTTTGGACTTTCAAAATGTAGCTGCTCAAACCGTTTTTCTAAGATCTTGTAGCCCACCTTTAAGTTTCAATCGGCAAATTGGCAAGAGGGCCCTCGCCGATTGCATGAGGGCGCGGTACTCTTATTACCCCGTTCAGAAAAAACCCTGCTAATATTTGTTTCTATTTTGTATTATTGTTTTTGTATCAAATGATTATGGCGGCAAGGATCTTGACGTGGCGGCCCGCCTTGGCCGTTCCTTACCAGCGGAACCACTGACTCTGTCCTGTGTCATTGCAGTCTTCTTAAGACTTGAATAATTGCATTCAGAAATATAAATAAAGGATTATCTACTAAGCAAAGTCATTTTTTTTACACACGATCAGCCCGACAGACTAAAGGAGGCAGATTGGTGGGAGAACATGTGTGGGTTTGCTTTAATTATACAGGACTAACTGTAGTGGGTTTTTTTAGGCAACACAGATTAGAGATAACGTTGCGAAATACGTTGTAAGTATAATAAGTGTTTGCCTTCTATTAACAAGCAATGTGGTTTCCAGTGGAATATGGACAGTGAAGTCCTTAAGCAGTTTTCATTTTTGCAGAATGACTGTTGAGAAAAAAACATCAGTCAGAGGTTAAATTAAACTAGGGAACTTGGAAATAGACAGCAGGGCTTCAGCTGTCTATAGCCTGTGGCCAGACATTATGTACCTGTGCTACTGTAAAATGTCAAATACCTGCAGAGGTGGATGGAAGGAACTGAAGGATTAGACGTCAAACAGTCTTGTCATTTGAAGGGCTCTAAACTGTGCTGAATTCTTTCCATGACCCAGATAAATGGGATTTACAGATCGACAGTGTGCTTTAAGAAGCCACTTTTCACTGATGGAAATCCTCCAAGCTCCACGTCGGCTTTGAACAGCTTTTAAAAGCATTTTTAGTAAATATGTTATGTAGCAGGTTCATCTGTGAACAGCCAAATATCATCGAGGACGATACTCCAAGACAATCAACTGCACCACGAGGCATTAGTCGCTTTTCCAATGACTCAAATTGCGTGAATATAACTTGTGCATAAAAATTTACCTAATGGGAAAAACAGCAATTTGACCAAAACTCTTATTTTTCAATTAAAAGTTTTAGTGCTAGCAAGAGTAAACACAAAACTGCAATGGAAAGACCTTTTTCCACAACTAGAGTCACGTGATTTAAAAAAAAAAAAAGGGATGTTGACCGACATTACAACAAGCAAAGAAGAGTTTTAAAAGAAACATGGCACGGTATGTGTGGACACACCAGGAAACCACATTATTTTATCATTTTGCACAGAATAGTGTAATAATAATGAATACATCTGTAAATCAGCATATTTATATTTGTTACCATGTTTACGGAACAACTTCTCGTGTCGTGTCATCTCCTGATAATAAACATGGATGGAAAAAAATCAACATGAAGCACTTCTGGTTTTTTGACATTTAGTAAATATCAGTACAGTTTTGCGCTTTTGTCCAATGGAAAAGCCACTGGTGAAACAAAGGCGTGAACGCAGCTCCGGTGTGAACAGCCTCGTCAGCCTTTCACTGGAGTGTGTGTTTCTCCTGAAGTCGGCCTTTATCATCCTGCCTTCTGGCCCGAGGCGGCCTGCAGAGATGCGGGCCCTGCTCAGACAGGTCAGGCAACATACTGGTGTCACGACAGCAGTTCCCTTTAATCGCTCTTAAAACACCAACACAAAGGCAGGTTGGAGGAAGAAAAGAGGGCAGACTTTTTCCGTCACCCACCGTGGATCCGTCTCACGTTTGAAACCAAAATACTAGTGTAAAAAACAGAAGTGATCAGGAGAGGATGGTGATAGCCAAAGAAAAATCTGTTTGATCGTCCCCCTTGAACAAGAACAGCGCAGGTAAACTCTCTCAACCTGCCCTTGGTATGTTCTTGCCTTTGGGGGGTAACTATTTTACTTAACCAGACATTTCTTTTGTTCTCGACAAAACTGCAGTTTGCGAAACACCAAGCACGGCATGTTAGGAGCACAAAGAGAGGAAAAAGCAGCTGAATCATGGCCATTTTATTTGCAGTAACATGTTTCTCACAGACGTTTGAGTCTATATTTGCCAGTAAACGATGACCAGTGAAACCAGTGCTGCTGCTGAGTTTGGTTTTATTTTATACATTTCAAATTTGTTCTATTATAATTCACAGAATCCAACAAGAACACAAACCAGTCCATTTAGGCTATAAAGCACCTTTTCTGAGGATTACAGTTTATGGCCATCATTGTGTCCTACATTTTACTGCAGTGAGATAGAGATAGAGATAGGACAGTGTGTTCGTTTCAAGACACACAAGATGCAAGATAACATATCAAGAGATGAAATATTTGAGAAAAAGCCTGTTGGTAAATAAATCCACTTTTAAACAGGACAAAGGATGAGAAGAGGCTGTGATTTCATCGTCTAGCTCTTCATCATAATACCCATTTTAACCTAGTTAAGACTGTAATAGGCAACATTTCTATTTAAAATACATCCTAATTGGAGTATTCTACATCTTGTAGACTTTTGGTGTTGGATTATTTCCAGCAGTGGTCACTTTCAGAAAACTCTTGAGTATTCTTCAACATGCCGACCACTTTCACTTATTCATGTGTCATATCATTTGACTCCCAGTAACAGGACTTGAGGATATATCCAAAATGTGAATGTACGTCGACAAACGTAACAACTTTTATGACTGTTTTGAGAGACTCCTTCTGTACTGTACGTTTAACCAAAATTTAAAATCTAGTCATCAGCAGGATATGAAAGTAAAACTAGAGAAGAAAATATCACATCAGTTTTACATCTTTGCTTTTTATCTTTTTTTGACAAAACACTATATCACATAGCAAGAAAAGCCCTATTTTAACTGCTGCTGAAATGTTTTTCACATTGATAGATTGCACTTATTCTGGTTAAAATGTCAATAAAGTCTTTTCAAAACACAGCCAACACGTGACCGCTTTCATTCCATGTTTGCATAAAACATCTACATCACGAGGCCGGCCCACTGGCTCTGCAGCTCAGCACTTTGTGTGGACACAAGTGCACCACATGATTGGAAGAGAAAGAACGCAGCCAGTACATCACATTTAACGACGCGCACCGACAAAACTAAGGGAAAAGCTGAGGAATCTGGGTGATTTTTGAAGGCTTCATGCATTTTCATAGAGAAAATATTCAACCTCTTCCTTGTCGGTCCATATTGTATCATGAATAGAACTAAGCAACATTTTCAGCTCGTAATTCATACTTTCATCATTTCAATTCTCAATACAACTGTCATTACAAAAATCTGGGAAAACTGAATAGACTAATACACCATTCAGATTTCATCAACTCAAAAAGGTTCTTCAAAAGCTTAAGACATCTACAAACACAGCTGCAGGAAAACTAAGCAGCATGACGTTACATCCAAACGACATCCACATCATGGTTCGAACATAAACCTTCCATGACTTTCCCAGGTTTTTTCAACCTCAGGGAACCCTGCATGTTCTAACAGGGTTTCTGCAGGTATCAGCAAATCCAATTTAAAGCCCTTTTTAAAGCCACTTTAAACATATTTCATGCCCATGTCCAACTGCAGATACAGTTTGATATACAGTTTTCTGTGGGTTTACCATCCACAGGCTTTAACCAGGTTCTGAATAGTTCCTCCTTCTGCTGAAACTTGAACCCATTTTTCTGACATTTGCTGATATTCCCTCTGCTCTTTGGCCATGGCATGAGCAGACTCAGTGCATTTACAATCCAAGCATCCAGTGTTGTGACTTCATGTATCGGCCATAAACAATAGTCAAAGGGTTCCACCTGTTAATCATCACACTATACGTCTGATAAAAAGTATTAAATGTTTACATAATCAAAATAATTCATGAATAACAATGTTATTTTTTTCCATCAAGTTTATTTGATTTTTTTAATGTCATTTAAGGGCATAATTTTCACCAAATGTATTGAATGACTTTTAATGCTTTTTAATAACCTGCAGAAAGCCTGTTTAAGGACCCAAACGGATCTCGGGGTTTGCTCTGGTAGTTAACCAAACACCTGGCAGGACTCCAAAACCCAGCACGCATCCGAAGGCGTCTGGTTTCTGTTGTGATCACGCAAGGCCAATGTACAATTCACAACCATTTAACTTTAATGCAGCGGTCATGTGTCTGCTGTTGTTTGTGTTTAACAAAGGCCACTACAAAATTATGTGTAAGCAGTTGTTTCACGTGTTCCCTAGAATGAACCGCTGAACGCTGCTACAGTCACTTCCTGAAGAAAGGATGTGTTTCTAGCACCACATATATCTTTCATTAAGTTGCCATTTTGCCAACTTAATTCAATTTCAATATGCTTTTCCAACATGTGATCAATGATCCAGTCCCATGAGTTTGTGCATCAAGTAAAAGACAGTCATTACAAAGTGAGGAAACAGCAGGAAATGTGTGTGATGATGAAAAACTGAAGGAGAAGTGAAGCCAAACCATGAGTTCAGGTTAAAAAATAAAAGTATCTTAGCTGTCAAATATGCTATGACGATTAACAATGTCAAGAAATAGGCCAGTTATTGTTTTTCTGTGACCATTAATCAGGAGAGTCAAACTCATTTTAGTCCAGGGTCCACATTCAGCCCAGTATGATCTCAGATGGTAAATAATAACAGTGAGAAAAAATTACAGAAAATTGTGATCATGTTTACATCTACAAAGTTTCCTAAAAAAAAATCTGAATAACATGAACAAATGGAAATGTCTCAAGAAAAACAAATGCAAATGTTATATTTTACTGAAAAAGTCACTTTTTCTGCATTTTTTTCTGTTTTTAATACGTTAACTTTATCCGAGCTTTTAAGAACATCTCCACGATCAGGAAATTAAATAGAGGAAAATACTGAATTTATACTGATAAAACACAAAATACAGAGGATAATATTATACGTAAATGGTGAGAAATCAATTAAGAAAAGTTAGATCAAGCAATCGTCATTTGGGAGATGACATCAAAGTAACACTGGGTCTTTCTGGGTCGATCCTGTTGAACTGTGGATGTCCGTTTGTACGACTGTACGACCATGATCCTTTTGTTGTGCATAGTTCAGTTACTGCATTATGTGTTAGTTGGGGGTTGAATGTTAAAATTAGGAAAAAATGAATTGTTTGATTCATGTATTAAGTTAGTGATAAAACTGTAAAAGCACTCGAGGGGTAGGATTAAAGAAGTTGATACTTCTTACTCCTTTTCGACCACGTAAAATTCAGACTTGCATATACTTGAAGTAGATTCTGCACATTTTGTTTTTGTATTATTTAGTTTAGTTTTATTTTGTTTTGTTTCTTTGCATGTTATACATAAAGAAAGAAAGAAATATCATCAGTGTAATATTTGCATATGAATGTTTCTCTGAAGCCTAGCCCTAAAAACAGGGCATGGGGCTAAAAATTCAACCCAGATGTCGATGAATGTTATGAAGCAGGTTTGGGTCTATGTTAAAAATAAATATTTAATGAGATAAAAGAAAAAAAATTTCAGATAAAACACATTTTCATATTATTTTATATTATATTCAATACAATAATCTGCCTGTAACATGGTCAAAAGGACACAAAAATTATGCTCCACTATGTTTTAGAATATCTCTTTATTCTGTCACAGGTGCATTTTGGGAATTGAACTAATTCTTCAAGGCAGAGTGTTTGACTAAAATG
>JAPTYQ010000009.1:20227621-20244746 GCA_029814465.1 Ostorhinchus cyanosoma
AGAACAAAGTATTTAATAAGAATATTTCATTCATTCAGATCTAGGATGTGTTATTTTAGTGTTCCCTTTATTTTTTTAACAGTATATTTACATGGATTGATAGAATTAGTGGATTGACAGTTTAGATTAGTAGATGCTTTTGGTCGACAGTGAACGTTTGGATCTTTATGGGTTAAGAACTTTTCTTAAAAAAAAAAAAAAAGAGCTTTTCTTAAATAAATCTACCTCTATGGTACAAAGAACTGTGCTGTGTTCAGATCATCCATTAACCACCACCCATGTAACATTTAAGAGTTATGATCTTCATCCACCAGTGATGTAACCAAACTGAACATCATCCAGAGAGTCTCACTGTGAAATCACCTTGAAATGATAAATCTTCAAATGTAATGGATGCAGTTGCATAAATCTGCATGTGGTCCTTTATCCCTATCACTGTCACAGGTTTGATAAATTCCGTTCTGTGACAACAAACAAATCTGTGACATTAAAGCAGATAAAAGCAGCCGCTGAAATCAAATAAAACGTCACATCACATCCTCTTGATAACTGATTAAAATCGGTAAAACTACATGAAGCTTCTCAGGTTAAATCTCCATGGTAAAGTTGACTGACTCAAATGAGCCGCAGCTGCTGGTTTAAGAGGCACTTGCATCTCAATCGGTGGCAGATTGATTAGACTGATCAGTTGTCTGATTAGATTACCCAACAGTCAGATTCACATGAGTGAAACGCTCCAGAGAGCAACAAGAATAGACCGCAGCCAAGTTAACAGGCAATTTGTGTTGAAATGAAATGCAAACTGAGTCTGCCCCTTCACATCAGTGTCGCCGCAAAGTTTTCAGCTTCTAATAAAACTTTTAAATCATCGCTGCAAGTTTAGCTGGTTTAAATTAACTCTGTTGCGCCAGCATCAGGGCTTTACATATAAAGTAATATTTAATTCTAAGAAGAAGTTTAATTAAAATTTAAATCAAGTAGTTATGGACAGAAATGCTGATGTTGTTACCTCTCTCCTGAGATTATTTCCTTCAAGACACAACTTTTAAATACAATAATATACAAAGCGACATGCTCATTTTGTGGTCAGTACTGGTTTTAGGATTCAAGATGCCTATAACTTGCTTAAATTTCAAGTTAAACTGCCTCTGGCGTTATGTTCTTCAGCCAAAAAGTAATGGTTGTCTGAGTTTAATTTAGACACTGAGTCTGTTTACATGAACCTAAAACTACGGCAAGAGAATAATCAGGTAATTACAATGATCCTGATTATTTCTCCTCATGATGTCCAGCTTTTCTGGAGGAGTCTGCCTGGAAAATGGATTTTTAAGTATGTCCGAGACAAAATAATTTCCCCCTCCTCTGTTTGCCATTCTGGGCATAAAAAAAATAATCTACCTTAAATGTATTAATGGTTCAATCTAATTAAATGAGCTTTAGTGGCATGAATCAAAAAGAACATTGCTAAAGCTAATCAGAGGAAGGATAAATGCAGATGACACTGGGGGGTCGCTTATTCAGGGCTCTGAACCGGTTCAAGGAACGAGAACGAAAACCGAAAAAGAACGAAATTTTACGATGAACATGGGGGAGGGGTGTAAAATTAATGGGGCCTGACGGATATAGTTTATAATTTGTGAAAATTTTGTGTGAGCTCCTGTGTACAACAGAGGCATGAAAGTTGGGAGTCTGACATTCAAAAGCATGTTAAGTTTCACTTGCAGAGTGCCCCCCCCCACCCTCGTCTTGTAGCACAATGTTTAGCTTTCAGGGGGCCCACAATTGCTAGTGGCAGCCCAGAGTACAGCTAATACAAATACTAAGAAATGCAGAGAATAGTCTTTTGGGAATAAATTAATACAATTTCATGGAACAAATACTAGAGCTTAGGCTGTAAATGTAGGTCAGTGTTTCTGATAACGCTTACGCCAGCAGAGACAGCCTTACTGGCCTTGACGGTCGGCCGCTGCTGCATAGGGCTGCAAAAGTAACCAGACTTCTTTAAATGCACTAACTGTGGAACTAATGGCCCACTAAAGCAGTTTTAAATCAGATGATGAGCCTATGATGAAACATGGGGAAGTGGAAAATTACTTAACATCACTACAGTAATTGTCTGAGCAAAGCTGGTAATTATCATCTCTGTACGTTGGTGCTTTCTAAGTAATGATTAAATGTAAATGAAAATATTGGATGGGTATATTGGCAAACGGTTGGGCTTGTGAAGTGGCTCTGAAGCACATGTATTTGGGAGTCAATATAGGAGAAAAAAACAAAGAAAAATGATGATGATAAGTGAAAAATAATGATGTAAAAAATATATATATTCTTGTCTCAACAATGACACCATGAAGAGATGTGACTGAGTCAGGAAGTGACACGTTTTTGTTTTTTTTTCTGTTTCATTCATGTTTTAATTCATCACACTCCAGTAAAATAACCAATGTACCGACTGAAACAGGCCTCAGGTTTCTCAATAGCACACAGAACAAGACAAATGTCCAACAAGATAGATAAAATCCAACATGCAGCTCTGGAAAAATATGAAATAAGAGATCTGTTTTTTTTACATTTATGCATTGTGTAAAACTAGCATCTCTGTTTATTTGCAAAATACAGACAAAATATGTTGTTTTCAGACCTTTGATAAGGCACAGAAAACAAGTACATATTTATTTTACATGTCTATTTGGCAGAATAAACCTGGTTTTCTCTCTTTAGTGCTCCATCAGTCTTTCACAGTCTTTCTTGGAACTAAAATTCAAGACATCAGCTCTGCTGTTAATGATGGACCGTGATCACTTTCCTCTGGATTTGGACTGAAATCTTCATTTTTTCCAGAGGTGCATGTAATCTGAACACTTTCCATGCTTTTTAATGATGTAAAAACTGTACTTCCACTAAAGCAATCCACAAGACATGCAGACTTGTCTCTTAAAGAGATTCACATCATGAGGTTAAGAAACAGCTTGTGTGACAGATAACATCTAAAAGTCCTGCACTGTGTTGCACCAGATACACAAAAGCTCAAACAGAGCCTGGTTTAGGATGGAGACTTGATGTTTTATGGGTTTAAAGGCTCAAATTGTTCCGATGTTCGTAGGTGTTGAGTCTTTCTTCAGCTGGTATGATGAAATGTTTTGGAAGGTAAATTTGGTGTTTGTTTACTGGTTGCAGTATCTTTTCTCTTTTCTTGGTATGTTCTGTCAGTCAAACTCTTGTAATCCGGTTAAGTCTGACATTGTGGCATCATTCAACACATTTTTGTGTCTGTATAGAGCCTGAATGTATGTTAATTATATGTTATATCTTTAATAAGGCACCAGTTAAGGTTCAGAAGGAGCTAAATTCTATTTCACTAAAATATAGTCATCAGTACACTTTCACACAGTCAGGTTTTACCTGCAGTATCACAATTACAAGTGTCTTAAAACAGTTTCATCTCCTGGTCAGTTTGCAGCCGAGCATGCCTTCACTTCATGCCCAGCTGTGTATTGACAAAAAAATCATCACTTTATTTCTCTTTCCTTGAACCCAACAGCACAGTTAAAGACCTGATGTGTGAAACACAAAGTGTGAAGATGTGAAAAATCTCAAAAACTTCATAGTTTACATCTGGAGAATCCATTAAGATCCAGTTTGACAGATGGAGGTGATAACCTGATTTGGCAACTAATTATAACACAGTGCAATAATGGGATAGTGTTAGTCACACTATGTTCCAGGGCTAGTGAAGCTGGTAATTTCACTGAATTTGACATACCAGTGTTTACAAGCAAATGTATTTAACTTCCTCATAAACAGCTAGACTGGATAAAATGAATAAACATAGCCAGCCGTTGGATTGTGGACGACTAGTCATCACCATCATGTGTTTTTTTTTTTGGTTTGGATTTTTGAGGGTAGAAGTGCCCATATTTGGATCAAAAGGTGAAACCTGTGTGAAGTTCATCAAGCTAATGGTAGCTCACTGAAAACATCAACCACACTGACAAACACAGATTTCACATCACCAACTAAATTGTGCTGCTTCATAAATCTGATAAGAATTGTGCAAGTTGTGTGTAATGCATAAACACTAACTAATTCAAATTGACCATATAATCCAATACATTTAATACTTACATTAGATGGTATAGCGAAGTTGCTATATTATGTAAGTATGTAGGATGCCCCCACTGCCTGGTGAAGTTCTAGGATATTTCATGAGAATCCTCTTAGTGCCACTTCTCAAAGGAAAAACTGTATTTTATTCAGTTTACAGAAGCTCCAAATGTCTGAGTCAACAGGCAGGAACCTGTTACTCAAAGCAGCCATGCCCTTAATTATGAAAGATGTTAAGCCTAAGTAAAGGATAAAGAGGTGAGCTACAGAAAAACTGTCTCCCACACACTTGTCAGAACAGCACCAGGCTGCAAAGACCAACACTGTTGATTGTAAAAGGCTGTAAACATGTTTATTTCTGCTGTTACTGGATGTTTTAATACAGTAGTCTCTGGGGATTGACTTGCCTTTTGTAGCCTCAAGGTTTTGGGACTTGAGGGCTTCAATATTCAGCTCTGCCTGTTGCTGCTTCAAGAGCTGACAATGTATAATGGTGTCTTTTCACAATTTTTTTTATTTGATTTAATTTCACAGACATGTAAGGTTCATCACAACTAAACATCAACACAGTTTTAGTGTTAAATTAAATACTTTACATCTGAGCTTTGGGGAGAACTTGTGTATAGCTGGTGCAACGGGCCATTGCTCAGTTCGCTTAAAGTCTTAGTCCCTGATCATCTGAGGTTTTAGGTTTTGATTGTGTTTTCTCTCTGGATTGGCATGAGAAGCTTGTGTGCGCGCAGTCTGAATTTCTGATCCCTCACGCTGTAAATTATGACATTCCAGCAGCTGTTGGTGGCCAAAATCCAGAAGGCGAAAAAAGAAAAGTTGCACCATTTATTCCCCAGAACATTCCCGACCACAAAGACGGCGATAGGGGTGAAGGAGGCAGTGAAGGCCACCGTCAGCGCACCGATGGTTTTGGCTGCTTTGATGTCGGAGAACGTTGGTTTGGTGGTGTTTTGGCACTCGGTCTCTGCCAGGTGTTTCCTGTGCTTCGAGTGCTGCCTGATGCTGGACAGAGAGATGATGTTAATGACCACAGTCCCTCCGAGCAGCGTGAAGTCAAACGCTGGGAAGAGGAGGAGGATGTTCCAGGCTTGGCTGGGGAACTCGCTGATGGTCCCCAGGGCGTAGTTACACATGCGACTGCAGGCGTTGTACTCCAGAGCAATCTCGCTGCTGAAAACCATCGGAGACACTGCCAAGAAGAAGCTCCCGAGCCACGAGAGGACGATGAGGATGGTGGTCCTTTTCCGAGTGATCACCGAGTCTTTGTGCAGAGGCCTCAACACGGCGATGCTCCTTTCAATCGTCAGGAGGAAAATGGTTGTGATCGAGACTAAAGTGCAGCCTGCGAAGATCGGACCGATGATGTTACACGGGTGGAAACTGACCGACTGAGAGTTATACGAGGTCCACTCCGGTGCCGAGTCGGTCGCCATCAAATACACCTCAGCGTAGACCGACAGCGGCACGACAAAAATCCCCACCGCCAAGTCAGCCACAGCGAGCGACGCCTTCAAGTAACCCTGTGATGTGTGGAAATGTTTGGTCCCAAAAACCACGGCCAGAGTCACCAAGTTTCCAAACAAGATGGCGAAGATCAGCAGCACCATGAAGACCACCATGAGGATTTTATTGGCCATGGTACAGCAGCACACCGTGCAGTGAGCCGCTTCAGATCTGTCCGACATGGTTGATGTGCTGGTCTCAATCATTTCAGAAACTGATGCTGCGCGATCACGTCATGACCTGGAAGAAAAGCAAAAGGATGTCAGGTTCCATCATCACAACCAAAAATACACAGTTTACTCCAGTAGAAGTACAGACACATGTGTAAAGACCTCAGTATGAGCAAAACAACTCATTTAACTTCTGTAAGTGAAAAATGACAGACCCAGGAATGTCCTCAATGTATAAAAGTGAAAAATCAGCCTTTGAATGAACCAAACCTCACATCATAATATTAAACACACACTTAAACCATTTTAAACCCCAAATCAAATCAAAACCAATAGACTGAAAGTAATGAACATTAACTTTACTCCAATGTTTGAATCTTATTTCAATAGCCACTTTTACACAGACATCCTTTTCCACCACTGACTGATTTCTACAGCCAAGCCAAAGGAGTAACAGAGGGAAGACAGACTGGACTTTAATACACAACGGACCTGCATTCCAGAACCAAAGGGGCGGTGATACAGTATATAAAATACAAAATACCAGAGCATCTTCTTAGCTAGCCATCTTTCACCGTTCCACAAATGGATAGAGTCTTCTGCCTGAAGTGATAACAGCTCATAGTTCTCAGACAAACAAAACATGCCTTTTCATTTCCAGTGGTGATTCAAGGGTCTATTGGTGACACCTCCAATGAAAAAATGCATGAAACCTTTTTTATTTCAAATACATACAAAGAGCAACAAACCAGAGGAATGAAAAAAAATCCGAAGACATAACTACTGTAAATATCTTCTCTACTGTTTACATTAGTATATGTGAATTTTGCTAAATATAAATACACAGAATAAATCATCATAAATGACTTTCAATGAAAACAATATTAACATAGTTCAAAATGTCTAAAATCTAACGGTTTTCTCGGTGAATACACTACATAAAGGTAGCGCTCATTAACACTGGGACATAGTGACCGTTTAGGCAGGTTTTCTGCAGTTTCTACACTTCGTGACCCTTAAATGAGGACAAAGTACATCTCAGTGTTTGAGACCTTTGAAATGAAAATCAGTTCACTGTTATTTGCTTTCACCGTTCTGTTTACTGTAGTTCTACAGATGCAGGTGAATCTGTAAATTAGCCGAAAGTTAGCATTTATTGATCTTTGAGCGAGGCTTTTATCTAGGTGGTGCATTAATGGTGTTGGAAAAAGCAACCTGGATATTTGTGTCTTTTTAAAAAGTAATTGGAAGAATCAGTCTGCTGCATGAATCATGCTGAAGTACATGCAAGTGTTTTGTCTGAGTGGAATAAAATGCACTACCCACTCATTCACCATCTGACTCTCATAGTGTATCTCGCTGTGCAGAGTTACGCCTGTTTGTGCTCAGCTGCAGTGTCAGTAAAATTTATTCTTAACGATACACAGCTGTGTAAACTGATTTTCAGCTGCGTTATCACCATCAACACAACTGAGAAAAGTAACTTAATAATCTGAATGTAAAGTCATCAATAGACTTTGTTAAAATACTGACTTTAACCCTATAACGCCAAATGTATCAGACTTGATACATGAGTTTTAAAGCCCTCTACATGATCAGTGTGATATTTTTTTTCTTGAAAAACTTGATGTATACAATTAGATAAATTTAGATACAATTAGATACATTAGATACACAGATAATCGACTTTTTTCCACTATTGAATGATTTCCACAGCGGTGAGACAAGCTGGACTTTTACACAGCGGACCTTCGTTCCAGAATCAAACTGATGCAGGGCAGCGTTTAGTGTGACGTGTAACTTGTGCATTAGAAATACCCCGAGCATCTTCTTAACTAACCTCTACAGAGACAGCCTGTCTTTCACTGTTCCACAAATGTTAGCATGGATAGAGTCCTCCAGTTCGACATCTTTCAAGTCGCGTTGATATGGTTGTTTATTGTACACGGCCCATACTAATTTTACCCCCCCCCCCAGTGCAGGAGTCGCACATACAATACATCATCAAAAACATCACATCTTGGTAGCAGAACGAGGGGTGCTCCTTCTACACAGGGTTCCAGAATCCTGATTCCTCCTTTATCATTGCTCTATTACTACCTCCAGAACCGTGACAGACGTGGAACCAAATGATCCCATCATTTCTTTTACACTGGTGTCGTTCCGTTATGAAGGTGAAATTTTCAGCTGACACAATCCTGTGTAAAGGGGGCTATTGACAACACAAAGTGTACTGAATACAGAGGTGATTTGTGTTTTTACTGTGTCTGCTGTAAGTCTGAATACAGAGCTAAGCTAACAGAGCTATAATGTAAACTATCAGCTGATGCGGCACATGAAAAGTATAGGACATAGTGTTATTTTTAGCTACTGTCAAATATACCAGCGATGAGTTTTAGCTTCAAGAAGAAAACTTGATGATACAATAATACAAATGTGTGTTTAAAGAATAAAATAATAGTAAAAAAAGCCATAAATTTACCAGTGGTGGATTATTTTTCAAATGTCCAAGGTAAGGTATGTTTAAACGTGGGGAAAGGCTCAAAGTCAAGTAAACTGTAAGCCAGTCTTGTTTGTAAATTGCATGTATTATCTGCTAGTTTGTAATCAGTCTTAAGACAGTGATGCCTTGCAAAAACACTTGAGCTCAATAGCGTGGTAGACTATGAGAAATGATAAAATATGTATGAAGCATTTTGACTGTACAGGTATTTAACACGAGATGTTACAGTCCAGGGATCTATATGTAAATTAAAATGCATAAATGTATCAGTGACGATGCATGAGTTTAAAGAGACAAACAAAAGACACAAAAGAGAACAGAAGAGTAAATGTATGTGTTTACTCAGCAGAGACTGCATTAAATATCTTAACATTTTCAATGTACATTTAAGGATTAAATTTGAGCCATATTTGATTTTTTCCCTTTTTTTGTGGCTGCAATAGGATATTAAAAAAATATAAACTACTAGATTATCCCTTTCAAATGAAGTCTAATATGCTTCTTCTCTTATGGCCCCATGAAAAGGAAAGACATTAAAGCTGATCTACAGGCAAATAATACCTGAAAACAACACTGAATACACCATTAAATCAGAAGTGTCAAACATTTGATCCATGGACTAAAACTGTCCCAACAAAGGGTCAAATCCCACAGAATGAATTTCATCTCCAAATGTCTTTTTGTGCCTTTATAGATCCACTGTGATCTGTATGTTGTAATGCATATGACTAAATGATAAGCTGAGGCATTTTTTTTTAAATTCTCTTATTTTTCTTAAGGAATTTCAGTTTGCACATGATAGTTCATGTTATTTGCATTTTGTGTGAAAGGTTTGTAAATTGAAACAATTTCACAATATAATTTTGCTTTTTTTCTGCACTAAAACTAGATCCACTTTTTTCCTGGATCAACCCATTTGAGATCACAGTGGATGTGGATGTGACCCCTGACCGTGCGCTGTAATCTAAACTGTCATCTTGTGCCTGGAGGCCTATTTTCTTTTTCTTTGCACAGATAAAACCATTTCTGCAATAAACTGTAAAGTTGTACGTAAAACCATCACAGTATGAAACATAAGGGTATGACACTCAGGAACCTCAGGAGCCAAATGAAACTTATATTCATATGGTGTATTTCTGTTTTTCCCTTCTTAAACCATGAGCCTCGAGCCTGCGAGGACTTGCGGACTATCAGCATGTGGCGTAATGGAATCTGCTTTGACATCAGTGGCATGGTGTTCGCGCGTCCTGCTTTGCTCACGTGAGCCCGTGGAGGAATGGATGGAGGGATGGATAGATGGATGGAGAGATGGAGGGATGCATGAACTCACTTTACTCCAAAGGAAGTAAAGATGACATCATAATCTGACATGGACTACAACAGCTGTAGTAGTAAACAAAACCCAGCTGTTAATCCGTAAATACAGCGGCTTTAAAGGGAGTTCCTGGACATCCACTTAACATCATATACCAATAAAAACAAAATAAAATATGTAATAAATTAGATATATATTGTAACAAATAAAGCTTAAAACACTGAAGAAAGTGTATATTTATACCCTGATGTCACTTTTCTTTTTCAGTGTTGCACTGAGCGTTTTTACGCACACCATATCCCGCACAGCCGGCGAGTAAACCGCTGGTGGAGCCGCGTTAACCCTCAGAAATCCTGCCAAACACCCCGCTATAGGCTGATCTGTCATCACTAATTCTGCTTTTCAGTTTCAGATGCCATGTCCTGAAGCTTTTTTCACTGTATATCCATCTACAACGCGCAGCCATGCAGAAATCTCCCGCACATCCAGCCAATAATCCTCAGGATGCGGGGGGAAAATCCATTAAAAATGACTTTGCGCAAGCGCACGGTCCTCTGCGGCTTTTTCAGGACTTTAAATGGTGTCAAACGCAAAGCCAAAACTCGTTTTATTTCTGTTATTTAACAGAAAAGCTTGCGCGTAAATTTGGATCCTATAAGCTGAAGAAAACTTAAGATTCTCTCAGACATGAACCATCCATGAAACCATGTAAAGGGTTTAAAGTGGTCCGGTTAAAGTCCTGCACGTGAGTTTAAATGGACAGAGGCAGCTCTACTCACTTTCAGCTCCAATTCACTTCAAGACGCAGACGCAGCCGTGCGTGAAGCTGCATCTCCCTGCTGGATGTCCACACAGCTGCAGCTTTAAAACATCCCACCGTCTTCAAAAGAGGATGGAGAAAAGATCCAGAGGCAGAGGAATCACTTTCCACGTCCAGATGTCCGTGCGCGAGGATGGATCTGCTGCGCTCTGCTCCGCTCCGGAGACGCCGGTAAAGTGTCTCCACCACTGGTGCGTCCATTGGCTGAGGATGCTGATGACAGAGAAGACCCCCCACCCCACCCCCTCCCCAACCTAGAACGAACCCGCTGCACCAAGACGTAGGCAGAGGAGAAAAAGGAACAGAGTACTTCTACTGCTTTAGAGAAGAGTAAAGATTAGTGTAAAATAATGCATGAGGTTTAGTATGATTTACAAAACCACTGTGCGTTAAAGGTGCCATATGGTGCAAAGATCTTTAATGCTCATGATATGTTCACATTGGAGGGGAAAGGGAAAGCAACAGCATTATTACATTAGTTTCCATAACAGCTGTATGAAATCTAAACTTCACATTATTTCCAATTTTCACATATTACATAACATGATTTACAGCCCATTGTGTATTAAAGGTCCCATATAGAAAGGCATTTTATTCTCATGAAATATTCACATTAGAGGGAAACCGTAAACCTCCAAATATTTTCAATTAAACTGGGAATAGAATGGAGCGGGAGGACACACAAACAACCAAATAAACAAAGCCTGTTCGTTTGTGGTGTTTCCAGCCAAACCTGTCCAAGGCATTCATCACCCTTATGCTCTGACATCAACCAATATTATTTCCAATTTGCACATAATTTGAACAGAAAAGAAAAACTGAGCAATAAAAATCTAAATAAACACCAAAATTATTTGAGGAGAAAACTGGCCAGAATGCTGCATAATTTAAATATATAGAAAAATAAAATGTATCAACCTAAAATAGGCCACATATTCTTCTTAAAATGTATGACAGAGGTGGTGTTAGGATTATGAAATCTAAATCTAAACTTCATATTATTTCCACATTAGAATTTAAGCAGAAAACCATCAAATATCTAAGTAAATAAATAGTAAAATAAACTGAGGTGAAAATGAGCCAGAGTTCATTTACTGTAAAATATAAAAACTCTGTTGATCAGGAAGTTGTAATAAAATATTTCTCCCTCTTCTTATGCTATAATTGCGAAAACATGATTTATTATTCATAGATTAAGTGTAATTGGGGCTCAGATTGGAATCACTGAACCTGGTCAAAGGTGATTATGGATGTGTATAAATAGGAATATTGTATTTCTATTGCATTGTACATCTTAAAATGACATAATTACAAAGGTGATGGAAATGAATACATCAAATACATCAAATATGACTTATAGAACCTATAGTGTATTAAACGTCCCATATCGTGCAGGGAAACTAAAACCAAGCTGATGTAATTGCAACAGAACCACATTTTTTTTTTTTTTTGCAAATACTTTTTATTAAACTAAGCTGAGAGCGGCATCATGGTCCAGTTTTTAACACTAACACTGTCTCTTTGATCTCTTTGACACTGTCTTTTGTGTGAACTGTGTATGTTCTCCTTGTGTCCTCACAGACTCTCTCCTAATTAAAGATATTCATCAAAATATGAAATAATCTGAGGTGAAAAGACTGAGAAAGAGCGTTCTGCAAAATATGAACATGCACAACAATACGACATAGTAAAATACTTTGAAAAAGAGCCATATTGACAGAGAACAAACATTAAAATAACTTTCAGAGGCAGTGTTTGGATCATGAAATGGATGAAAGAATGCATCACAAAACCAATAACAATAACAATCAATAACAACAAATGGAAAAACCAAAACAAGCTGATTTTACCTGTCAGTTTCTCTCCTGTCTGACTGAATTGGATTCTTCACCCATTTTTTTTTTTTTCAGTTTTACTTTCAGTTGTTGGTCAAAGAAGCTTTTATCTTGAATGAAGGGTAAAAAAAAAGGAGAAAAAAAAAAAAAGCTCCTGAAAGGAAGAAAGCAGAAAAATGTCTTATGTGAGCATCTGAGAGTTATAGAAATAGGATTCTCTGCTGGTTTTTATAACAGCTTTTACAAACACATCAGTATTTTTCTTTGTATTGTGCATGGACAGGATAGAGGCCCCTAGATGTTTTGATTTTCACACAATCTTTTGAGTCATTTCAGAGTAAAATCAATGGGTTGCCGTCAGATGTAAAGACTGGCTATGACAACATGAAATCAATACAAACAAAAGCAATGCAGCCGAAATTCCCATTGTTACTTTCAGCTAAAGGTGAATAAGCGTACACGTCCTATTTTCCTATCCATGTATTGTCTGCTTATCAGCCGATATCAGCAAATTATTAACCTTTAGAATCTGAATTTCTATAGTCACTAAAAGATATCACTGATTTCCCCCACATGAATGTAAACAGAATAATAAAGAGCACAAACATGTCAGTTAGAGGAAAAAAAAAATCTTATTCTGTGCTGCAGTGAAATCATGAAGCTTCATCTATTACCGCTTAAATCTGTGGTTAATTTTTCTTCTCTCCATCTTCGTCTTAGACCTGGACCTCATCTGTCGGAGAACCGGTTCCCTGACCTTTGAGCCGAGACAGATTAGTTTATTATCCTTCCAGAAAATCTCTTTGTGTCCAGGAGAACTCAGTCTCTAAAAAGTTCAATAATGGCAGAAAAGACATTAGAGACAGACTCTTCTGATCACAGATAACCAAGAATAAGTACAATAACAGAACAGAGTGGGCACTTGACCCTTTTTCCAGTTGAGGACCATGGTTTCAGACTGTCGTTGGAGGGGCTGATCTTCATCCAAGCCTCTTCACACTCGGCTGTGAACCACTCCAGTGAGAGCTGGAGGTCGCTGCTCGATGAAACTAAGAGGACCATATCATCCACGAAATACAAAGACAAGATGGAACTCGACCCCCTCCCTCATCTGGCTGTGCCTAGAAATTCTGTCCATAAAAGTTGTGAACAGAACTGGTGTCAAAGGGCAGCTGGGATGGAGTCCAACCCTCCAACCCTCCAACCCTCCAACCCTCACCAGAAACAGATCCGACTTATTACCAGACTCTCACTCCTTCAGTACAGAGACTGAATCGCTGCCAACAAGGGACCATCCACCCCTCACTCCTGGAGCGCCTCCCCCCCACAGGAGGCCACATGGTTGTAAACCTTCTCCAAATCCACAAAACACACTTGGACTGGATAGGCTAACTCCCACGCCCCCTCCAGCTCCCCAGAACGGATAAAGAGCTGGTCCACGGGACATGGCTCCTCCTCCATCTGAGGCTCAACTATGGAACGTACCCTCTTCTCCAGTACCCTGGGGTAGACCTTACCGGGGGGGCTGAAGAGTGTGCTCCCCCTTTTAAGCATTAATTCATTCTTTTGACAGTGAAAGTCACTAAAACAGTCGTGACATAGTTTTAAAGCCAAACATTCAGACTCTGAGGTCACCTGGAATTTCTAGTAAATGATATAAAAAAAATTGCTAATAAAAAATACTTTTTAATGATTCAGTATATATTTTACTGTAATTAAAAACACACACTTATCCTAATAAAAATCAAGTTCATATAAAATACAGGATATAATTTCGGAGAGCACATATCTTGATTGACTCGATCATGCTTCAGCCTGCCTGGACACAGTCAGAGAACTGGACCCAACAAAGAAAGGAAACATTTCTGCAAGAGTAAAACGTCTCTGTTTTGAATGTCTGGGGTCGCCAGAAATTAGTGTTGTTAAAATGGGGTCATGAGCCAAAAAAGGTTGGGAACGGCTGCACTAAACCCTGTGGCATAATAGTATCATGCAGCTGCAGGAATGGCTGCGATCCATCGTTGGCACAAGTGGACACAACAAAACAAAAGCATAATCCAGGGCTTGTCAGTGTGTGGTGGGTAATCCTTAATCCAGGGGGCATCGCGGCAGGCGGCTCCACTCCCAGTTTGGTTCTGGAGCTTAAAACCGAACAGGCGGCGACATGAAACCTATCATCTGCTTTTTGTTTTAATACCTCGAAGGAACATGATCAGCATTTTCAAACAGCGCTCTCCAGCATCAGAGCCTCCAAACAGCCATCATACCAAAAACTAATTATATTCAGTGTCAAATAATCCAATGGTTAATATGAAAAAAAGGAAATATAACTGTTCAAATTAGAACAAGGCTTCATTGTCTATCATTTTGGCTTGTTTTTGGAGAAATTTCAAAAACTTTAACACAATATGAAGAAGTTATTGAAATGTTTTTAATATTAGCAGGCAGAGCTGGACATGGTTACATGTAGAATAGCAGTTGTTTTCCCAGTGGACCGATCAATACTGGGGCTGAATGGACTTTTTTTTTTTTTTTTTGTAACTATGGTAACTGTCTTGGCCCTGGGAGCTAGACATGTAGCTGGCCCAGTGGTTTGTCTTTCATCTAAATGGTCAGTCCTTGACCTTGGGTAGCACCAGCCCACAGAGCTGCAGACTCAGAATAGAGGTGATAGTGGATCCACTGGTTTGTCCGTGTTCAGAACACCAGGTCCAGTGGATCCTATGGAAGAGGCTACAGTGGCCCAGGAATCCCACCTTCCACCACCCCCTCATCCAATCACCTTTATGAAAAAAGTAGTGACACAGAGATTTATCAGAGAAATAGTGATATCATCTTACTAACAAAATCAAATTAATATAATATAGAGAAGGAGCAAAGAAAATGCAAAGGTGTTTTTTTGCAGAAATGGATGAAACCATTGGAAGCTCATGGACTCGTGTGGACATTGACTGGACACATTTTCACATCCATGTACTAAGAAACTGTGCGTTTCATTTTGTATATGTTTGTTTTGTGTTGTTTTTGTGTAAAAAATAAAAATTGGATTAATGATCTATTATTATCTAAGCCCCACTTTTCTCTCTCTTACTGTAGATCGCCCTTGGATATAATTCAATATTACATTATAATATATGGTTTGAAAGCTATCATCTATATTTATAAGTAGTCTTTTGATTTGTACAAAGTGGATAGAAGCTGTGTTTATCTCAAATTCTAGCATTACCTTCCTGATTTCAGCTCCTGCAACTTTAATCTTGTTGTTTTATGCTACAAACAGTAATTTCAAGAAAGTCCAAATACATTACTTATGAGAAATGAGACTTATCTTCTTTCAGTAGTAGATAAATATACAAGACTGCCATGCAGGTTTTTCCATCAGAAAAGTATTTAATTTTAAGAAAACCTATCTAACTTTGCCTCAGTAAATAAGACACTGCAGCTAATATTGATCTACAGTTGTTGCAAAAAGGTTTGTCAGTGTCCTAAGTTTTGTTTTGCTAAGTTTGCTTTTTAAATGTTTTTTCCATTCATTTCTGAAGTACACTGAGCAACAATTAAAAGCATTTTAACAGTTTTTTTTATTGACAGATAAATTACATGGAAGCATAGAATCGATTTATGGCTGCAGATTCAACCAGTAGTAAAAACATGGTTTGTGTAAAATCCAGCAGAGAAGCAAATTTAAGAGTGATCAACGTCTCAATTTAACAATATTAAGTTTGTCATACGTAACTGGTTTTTTTACCACATCTTTGAATCTGGACATTTTGCTTATTTTAACCCTTAAAGACCCAAACATTAATCTTTAACCAAAATCATCTGTTGATGTAACTGTTTAATCCCTGTTGGTCCACTAATCCTATCAATCCATGTAAATAATTGGTGTAAAATATAATTTTTCATCTCTTCATGATCATCAGATACGACCCATTTGGACGTTCAGAGGCTCCATAGTTACCGTGGAAACACTGTCATCTTCTGCAACATTGACTCATCAGTAAAACCCATGGAGTTGGATGAATGACAGTAGATAGACACACTGGGTTTATGTTCAATAAGAAATTTAATGAATAAAAATCATGAAAAAAATTAGAAAACCCTAAATAACATGAAAAAATAAGCAAAAACTTAACCAGAATTAAGTAAAAAAACCCAAAAAAACCCCCAATAAAATTAAGAAAAACAGCCAAAGTGAGCAATAAAATGAACTAAAATGAACAATAAAACAACTGAATATTATGTAACATGAACAAAATAAGTCACAACATGAAGAAAATTAATGAAAAAATAATAAACCCATAGAGTTGGATCAATGACAGTGGATGGACACTGGGGTTATGTTCAGTTAATAAGAGAATGGACTGGAAAAGTCCCTTTTTCTTCCATTTCCTCTGTTTCCCTCAAATTTATTCTAAAATTACATGAACAGCTACATGATTAATAAATTAAATGTTGGAAAAAGCCTGATTTTCACTGACAAAAAAAATAAAAAATACAGAAGATAATATTATAATAAATAGTGAAAGGATAGTTAAATAGAGGAAAAATTCATGTGGAAACTGACACAAATGCCATATTGGGTCCTTCTGTGTTAAAGTCCATTATGGTCATTATGTGCTTAAACTAATCATTTTCTGAAATGTTTTTTTCCATATTGGTGGATTTGTTTTGTAATATAAGATAAATCGGATCTATTTGATAATATTTGCCTTCGTCTATGTGAAGCAGATCAGATTCCAATACGGATATTTATATCAAACCCTGATGTGAGACAGAAGAGAAATGCTACAACAGGACTTTACAGATCTTTTTCTCTTCATGGATAAAAGTCACAGCAGGAAGTCAACCGGAGGCGGTGGT
>JAPTYQ010000009.1:20287738-20298599 GCA_029814465.1 Ostorhinchus cyanosoma
CATTCATATCACTTTGTGTTTACCGCTGTGGTTTTCCGTCTGTGAAATGAAACACAGCGAGGACTTCCCTGTGCAGAATACAGTTTTTACAGGTTTGGTTTTCTGTTTATTTGTAGTGTTATAAAGTGTTGTAGTATCAGTAAGTCGAGCAGAGTAAACAGGAGGACGATGACGGCACCTCGTCCTCGACAGCTCTGCCCTCATGTTACCCCTGTGGATAAATGGGTGTCCTTGTTTTTCACTCCACAGAAACACTCTTTCTCTCAGCTCTTTGTCATCTCCACTGTCACCCTTTGGCATCTGAGTCATTGCTTCCTTCAGCTCATTGCGGTACTGACAGACCTTTAGCTGCAGGCTCTGTTAATAAACCTACGGTGTTTTGTGACACGGCTGGAAAATAATCCTGACATTTCTTCCTCTTTTTTTTTTTTTATATCTTTACTAAACCAGTGAACTGAGGTCCTGATTGGGCAGTTGGCTCATTTATTCTGGTCAGATCACTATCATTTTCTAAATATCTGCCAAGTGTGTGTGTGTGTGTGTGTGTGTGTGTGTGTGTGTGTGTGTGAGAACTGCTGGCTGTTTGTGTCTTCGTTTGACACTCTGGTACTTTATTAATGGTAATGGGTAATTTTTTAATCTCCCACCGTTTTCCTTTACTTTTAAGGAAAACCGATGCATTGTTTTTTACTTTACATCACGGTTTGCCTTTCCAACATTAAGATGGGATTTCAAGCTAAACAGATATAAACAGAATAGAAATAAAATGTGACTTTTTCAAGGCTCAACATTCTGTGTGGAAGTATTTAAGACAAACAAATGGGTAGGAGAAAAAAAATGCAAGGACGTGTAAATTACTGTGGTCTTTGGCTTCGTTGCTTTTGCAGTGTTGTAATTGACGTGTCTTTATTTCGAAGTAATATGCAGGAAATACGTGCACAGTATCGAAACAAGATAGATAGATAGATGGATATCAGAACTAAACAGCTTCAGCAGGCTAAGTCAGTATTTAGTGTGACCTCGTCTTGTTAAATCTGGATGTTTTTTTCAATAATTTTGTGTTATATTATAATATACACACCTTCAGAATGTCCCAGAAGCCTTCATGGTCTTTTTTTAGCCTTTTCTCTATCCAGAATATCCCATGTAGCTTCTACAATATTCGTTTTTTTTTTTCCTTTAATCTTTTTATACTGTTTACGTATTTGCTATATATTCCTGTTTCCTGTTTTACATATATTACTACAAAGACAGAAATGCATATGTGCGGTCATAACCCCAACAGTTTAGTTCACTATTAAATTAGTCATCAATTAATTTTGCCATCAACCATTTGCCAACTAGTCGCAAATCTCTTTATCGTAGGGAAAAGATATCCTGTAATGTCATATTTCTCCAACATGATGCAGCCCTAATTTAAATTGATGTCACACTCAGTTACTGTAAATGTACTGGGAATATGAATCTGAATGTCATTTGTCATTGGTGAGAATTACTTCACTGAAACAAAGGCAGATTTAGTTTCCTTTTCTTACGTTTGGGGTTAATGATGTTTGTCTGAAAGTGCTAAAGCCATATTAGTTTGACCTGAAACCAACAGGATCTTCTTTCTCCACTGAACCGGTGCTCCTTCGCTGCTGTTTATAGACTAGCTGTGATCTTATTATGTCTTATTTCCGGACGTGTTTTAGGGGAGGCTTTAATCTGATTGTGTCCTGGCAGTAAATGACTGGAGCTTGTAAACTGAGAGTGAGAGGACGTCTCTCCTAATGAATTAGTCATCGGTCCTTATCTAAAGCCGCTGCTGTGTCTGTAACCTAAGGTAGCACAGCAGACTGCACTGACATTCACAACAAACTGCAGACCACTGTTTCCCAAACTGTAGCCTACCATGTGTAAAAATACCTGCTTATTACCTGCATGTCCCTCTGTTATTGCTCTGCATCTCCTTATTTGTTCTTGATGGGGTCCTGGGAGAGATTTCCTGTCATTAGTAGTTTGATTAGAGCAAATAACTAGCTGGAATATTCATTAAAATGTTTGTCCATGTTTATCCATATGTGAGTGTTTAATTACCCCTGAGCGTTTTTGTTTTCTTTTTCTGCGTAACTGGGAGTGAAATGTTGAACTGAGAAGTAGAAAATCAAATCTACAGATCATGGTTAACAGCATTCTTGGCTGTATTTTGTAAAATGTCAGAATTTGCTCCTTCTGTGTTGTGTATTTTTTTCAATTTACATATTTCCTGTTTTATTACTCATTTTACTTTCATTTTAACAGCAACTGTAGACAAAAAATTGTTTTTGTTAGCCTATATGAAAACATGTCCTGTTATAGCCTACAGCTATCATTATTTTTCAAGGTGGAAGCAAGTAAAATATTAATTTAAACCAAAAAATAAAATGTTTATTAATGATGTAAACAGTGATTTTTATTGAAGATATTCATTTGTATATTTGGATAGTAATTTTTTTCGCCTTAAAATGTAAAATCAGTTACTAAATATAATAAATACCCAGGTATTAGACTTCAGAAACACGAAATTATTGAAAATGCAAAACAGTCACAACATAAAAATTTGATTTTTTTTTTTTAAACAAATATTGGGTTGCACTACCTGCCACTTTTTAGAAAGTGACAAAAATATTCTCACAATAAATACTTTCATATCAGTCTATCAATATTTATTGTCATAAATACCAAATTATTAGCCTGTTTTTTCCAGCTTAAAGGCTGGATTTTCATTCTAAGTGGAAGCAAAGAAAAATCGACCAAATTTAACAAGACAAGAGCAGACGAGCTGCAAACATTGACAAGACATTAACGAAAACACACTTATGATATAATGCTTGTTTACAGTAAAATATATAATAAAATAAAAAGTAAAATTAAGCAAAACAAATATATATGTTTCAAATAAAATTAAACACTAACTATTATAGTTAGTTAGCCTTAACCTCCTAAAATCTTACAGTCTTTATTCCAATTAATACCTAATGAGCTCATGAGAATTATCTGTCTGCATCTTTTTTTCTCCTTTCAATTTTAGAAGTTTCAGTCCAAAGGTCATCAGATTTGGTTCAATATTTGTTTAAAATCCAGTTTCAACTTGCCAATATCTAACTGGAAACCAGGCTTTTATCACTCACTTCTCTGACTGAATGGAAGCACATCCCAGTTGAGATGTTGAAAGAAAGGACTGAAATAATATACATTTTCTCAGCTTTTCCTATCATTATCGTCTCATCACTCGCAAACTATAAGGAAAGTGTTGCGGGTCGGAGCGAGCAGGCTGACATGGCCCAGCTGAGACGACATGTGCGAGTCCAGTAGAAACATCTGCGCGGTTGTTGTGTTTATTTTCTCAGATGACACAGCAGATGGAGAAGGTTCAGAGTTCAGACTGACACTCAGCAGCTGACAACCGGCTCTGTCCTAAAGCTGTGAAACTCAACCCAACAGCCAACTAATGCTAATAAATTATTCCCTCTGGCTGTGAAGTTTATACCCTTTACCAACTGCTTCCATCAAGTTTATTTATGTGGACCAGGCTATTGTCATTACAGAGATCATCAATAGACGGCTTGATGACATGGTGTTTAGGGAGCATCAACCTGCTGACAGTCGCTCCTTTTAGATGTTTTATTTTTTTTCTTGTCTGTTAGTCTGCGTTGTGTTTAAAATGAAGTCCCTCCCGTGGCTTTCTATGTAAACATGGACTTCTGATTTACTGTTTAGTTGTTGATGAACTCTTGCTTGTGGTCAGTCAGTCGTCTTGGCTTAAGGACCATTTCCTTGTTGTCTTGGTGACCGTTACCGTCACCACTTGATGATATTTGTGTTTATCATTGTACAGCCTCCATCTCCAGGTGCAGTGAGTATAACCAGAAAATGAATAAGTTAGTCGTACTCATACCAGTTTTAAGTTGTTGCATGTTGTGAGGTCTTTATCCTTTTCTCTGAAGTGAAAATGGTTGTTATTACAGACCATTTTGTCTCACCAAACATGCAAGTCCTCTGAGTCCCATGGAACGTAACTATAAAAAATATGGCAGTGAAGGGTTAGATCAATAAGTTTCTCATCCTTTTTACATTTGTGCCACCATTTACACGTACAATGTTTTCCAATTTAAAAGATCATTTTATGAGCC
This sequence comes from Ostorhinchus cyanosoma, assembly GCA_029814465.1. Taxonomy (NCBI): domain Eukaryota; kingdom Metazoa; phylum Chordata; class Actinopteri; order Kurtiformes; family Apogonidae; genus Ostorhinchus; species Ostorhinchus cyanosoma. The sequence continues at coordinate 20,291,890 of JAPTYQ010000009.1, forward strand.
AAGAACATCATTCTTTGTGGCAGAGATGGTAAAGAAACATCTAGTTTTGCATACCTTGTCGCACCTGCTGCACATCACCATCACCAACATCACTTCTGTCTGGTCATGTTGAAGATGCAGAGACATTTTTTCTTTATAGGCCTTCATTTTCCATTTTATACATTCAACTTAAATCTTCTCCAAAGGGAAAGATTTCAACCCCTGTGTCTATTATATATTTATAAACTTGAAAACCACTGAAAACTCCATATTTGTGAACCAGTGTAGAAATCGACCTGGCAGACTGCTGCCTCCAGAGATTTACCAAAACTGAGCTCATTTCTGATGTTAGTGTTGTTTCCATTCAATGTATTGACTTAAACAAAAGTGCAGAAAGTCACCACATTGATCTTTAAATAATGAATGAGAACACATTAAATCACCAGGGGAAAAGGAAATAAGAATAAGCTAAACACTACTCACATTTCTGTACATTTACAGGAGTCATCCTGCTTTTTTAAATGAAAAGGGAAACTATGCAGTCTCTACCACATTTCAATTTGATTTATACTTGCATTTATTGGATAGAATTCAGATCCTTTCACTGTTAGCCAAAGTTTTGTTGAGATTCTTGTCTTCTGTGACTTTCACAAATATAAGATAATTCAGGACATGTTTACTGTATTCATTTTTACTCTTAAATAAATACGGTCAAAGACAAGTATCATTACAAATGGCAGATATCACTTTATGCTAGAAAATGTTTAAAAAAGTTTCCCGTCTTTTGCGTAATTGATTTATTTTAGATTATTCTCATCTTCTGCATCATTTTTGTTTTATTGCGCGTTTTAAGCTATTTTCACCTTTTTGTATTTTGACCTGTGTTTCACATTGTTGGTTTGTTGTTCGTGGATCTTCTTCAACTTTCACTTCAGTTATTTGACACGAAGGATAATTACATCAACTGATATAAAATAGTGGACATTATATACAGACCACTAACCAGCATATATATCATTATTTAAGTACTTTATGTAATGATGAACCAAGTCAAATAATACTTGAAAATTCTGTTTTTTTTCGATAAATAAGGGCCTGGAAACCTAAAGGAAACTAGCACATAATTATGCATTCAAACATTATTTATTCATACAGTCTAAAACATACAGTCTATCTTTGTAATTGGATGTAGGCTATGTTGACTTCAACTTTTCTTTGTTTAGTGTCATTATGTGTGTGGAGTTGTATTCTCTGTGGGTTTTTCAGTCCTATCTCATTTAGATCAGTGTGTTTGAAGCTGCCAGTCTGCATTCAGAGCCTTCTATAAGTGTCTGTGTTGGTTGAAGAGTTTCCTTAGCATTCATCTTTCTGTTTCTGTTGGTTGATGAGTGTCCTCAATCCTGGACCACCGGGCCCCCATTCCCCTCGTTAACAGGGCCGACTCGTCCACAGCAGCAGCAGTATCAGCCCTCTGTCCTCCTGAGGCTTCAGCAGCGACGGCGGTGGCAGCTCTCCCTCTCTGGGTTATTAGTGTGCAGATCACTGGGGAGTCCGCTCAGGCTCCGCTGGCATCTGCAGCCTAATTAGCATCCATTTCTGCCTCTGTGGTTTCAGAATAGAACAGGAACCACAGACTTTGTTTCCTTGTGCTGCGCTCAGAGTAGAGTGGGGGTGTATTTGAGTTTTGCCCACCCAGTTACAAACACACGCTTGGGACTTTTGACGTGCACACTTTGGAGTTTTTAAGAGGAAAGACTTGTGGACCCCTAAGTTGGAAAGTCAGTCAGTGTCTTTATTTGGATCCTTAATAGTAATGACATGTAGTGACATTGTGTTTAAGGTGTATCAACCTATTGACAGTCACTGCTTTGAAATATTTTCCATCTTTATCATTTTCTCATAAGCTCGCTGTCTCTGTGGTGGTAAAAAGTGAATTCCCTGTTGTGGTTTTCTATTTAAACATGGACCTCTGATTCACTGTCTGGTGTCCGTTGTCACCCCTTGACGATGATGTTTGCATCATTGTACAGTCGGTATGATCAGAAAATGCAACAGAGCAGTAGTTTTAAGTTGTATTTTCTCTGATGCTTTTGTGATGTCTTTGTCATTTTCTCTTGGTTAAAAACGGTTGTTAGAGGCCATTAGTGATGTTTTTAGTTTAGACTATCGCTTTTCTGTCGCAAGCTAATCAATGTGAAGACGTATCAAGACTTCTATCTATAGAAAGTCTAAATCCTGCTTCTTCCTCTGTCGGAGCGTATTGGAGTCCTCAACGAACTGTTCCAAACTTATGCTCATTTTACTGAGCCGCCAGGCATGATTCCTTATCTCAGCTACCACTAAGAGCTAGCTAACTGCAAAGAAGAAACCGACTGTTATTCTAACTGGATTTGCATAAATATGTCAAGTTAATCGCTATATTAGCCCTGTGGGAAAAGCAACAGCTCTGGATTCTTGTTTCAGCTCAACTCCACCATTCCTTCCCTGCCATGAGTGGTGAACGAATGAATCAGTCAGTCGCTCACGTCCAGCTCAGCAGCATCACACTCACACTCTTTTACCACTGGGAGAGTCGCTCCCTTACTCGAGTTGAAAATCTGCTGCTCTGCTCCAGTAGTCTATGAGTGACAGTGTAGAAAGAAATTATTCACTATATATGTTCTGAATCAGGGGGGACTGTGAGTGGGTGGACTTTGTGTTCTCATATTAATTTCAGCAGACTCTGAGTGACTGAACTGACTGAAATGACTCAAAAATCGGATTCTCTTTGGTGAGTGAACTCGAGATAAACTCGAGACAGTAAAAAGACTTGAGTTTGCCCCTGATTATTCCTGAGCTTTGCCGGTAACAATAGGGAATATTCTAATAATATCAGCAGATAACATTACAGTGAAGAACACTGTGCTCTTTTGCATCCGTTCCAGTGTTGCAGCACAGTCGCTCACGGTGTCATGGCTTTGTTAAGGCTGCCTTCACACTGGAGGTCTTAATGATCAGTTCAGATTTATTTTTATGTATTTATTTTTAGTGTGTGCGATTGCTTATATCATAATTTAAATGTTGACTGTGATCAGACTGTTAAAAGTTTACGGCCCTGAGATGGCCCACATGCACAAAGGAAGACGTGATGTCACACACGGCACACTGTGTTGATGAAAGTAAATATGGATCTGGCTCCTTCAGCACAGAATTGTGACATCTGTTGCTTTTCAGTGACTTAAAAGTTGGATGAAATGCAACTTGACTGTTCAGACTGAAGCAGCTTTGTAAAACAAAAGATATGTATCTGATTTTGGTCCATATATGACTCTTAATTGAAAAAAATGAATTTATTCTGTTCAGAGTGTTATAAAATGTCAGATTTGGGTCACATATAGACAGAAAAGACACATAAACGCAGCCTACATACGATTTTTAAGATCCTTTATTGTCACACACTGAAATTGAACTTCTGCTTTTAACCCATCACTAGAATATACCATACATAGGAGCAATGGGCTTGCCATGTCAGCAAATGGTTAAGTGCCTTGCTCAAGGGCATATCAGCCAACAACTTTTTCTGCCAGTCCGTGGAATCGAAGCGGTCACAAAGCCGACTCTCTAGCCCCTTCTAAAGCCCTCTAGGCCACGGCTGCCCTCGTGACACGATAAACTTCATAGTACACATTATAAAGTACAATAAAAATGATAAAACAAGACTCTAGAGAACCTTGGTTTCATAACTCAGTTGCTGATGATGCAGATTTGTCTGGAAATAACATTTGCATTGTACTAAAGACAAACATTTATTTGTTGCTGTTGAGGAGCTGCTCAGTTCACTGTAAAACTAAACATTCAATACTGACCAGTGCTAATCTTACTGACTTTGATTGATTAATGCATATATTATAAAATGTGCTATATGTGGTTAGTTTCGTTGATGAGTGAATCATGATTGAACTTAAATTTCACTAGCAATCTGGAAGAGAACCAAGACAGAAAATGTAATGAATGTGCACATTTGAAGAGCAGATTTTTTTTCACTTTCACTGACCGTTAGAACAGTCGCTGATTATGCATATAATGATGGATCAGTACTAGTTGCACTTCTGATGGATTTTTATCTCTTTGATTGCATGGTTTATTTTTATTCTGATGGTGTTTGTTGTGTAAACATCTTCATGTAAGTGTGCGTGTTTCTGAGGTTGCGGCTCTACTTTCAGCCCACGAGGTTCGCCACAGAGCACCATCACCCTTCCATGTCCATCATCGCTGACCTTTGACCTCTTCTGTAGCGCTCTGAGAGAAGCCGGCAGGTCCTCTGTGCTGCCATCTGGGTCACAGTCAAACTAAATGAATGAAATGAAACTAAACCTTTATTGACAGAGAAAACATAGTGAAACTGCGCTTCTGTTAACAAAGAACATGCTGAGAGTAAAGCTTCAGGAGTTCGTCTTTAGCGCAGCAGGACATGTTTTAACAGTTTGTGGACATGGAGAAACGATAGCAAACCAACCAAGCAACCAGCTGGAGGTGGTGACGTTAATGTTACTGTTTGACAACTAAATAACCCAGCTATTTATGTAAAAGTGTAGGGATCAAAAATAACAAATTAAAAAAATTATTAAACTTGTTACAGCAGTTGGGATGCTTTGTCCTTAGTCTGAGTTGTTTGGTCATGTGACATTTTTTAAAAAACATTATTTCATATGACTGGCTTGGAATCCAGAGATTTTCATGCAAACTGATTGAATTAACAATAATAGAGCTATTTGTTCTATTGTATTGATACTGCCTCCTATTATTCCTTTTGAATTTCAGTTTACACAGTAGCAGAGTCAATTCATGCCATGCATTGTTGCTGATTAAATACTGGCTTAGAAATGTGATAATCATAAATGTTAGCCTACATGTACAATATGTATTATAAAAAATATTAATGATGATACTTGGTAGCATCTAATTGTTTTAAAGTATTTCTGTATATATTAAACTGTTTTGGTAAAGTGCTCTAACAATAATATGGTTCACAAAATATAACCATTTCCATGGTTTTGATTGTTTTATTGTTGTAATAACCTCTAAATTCATTCACATTTTATTCATGACTCAGAATAAAGCAAATATTATCAGAGGAGGATGAGACTGAACCATGTGCATTAATGATCAGTTTCTAAGAGCTCGTGATTGATTGATTGATTGATTGAATGATTGATTGATTGATTGATTGATTGATCTAATCTTGTGCTCTCTCTTCGTGCTCCTGTAGGAGAGGTGAAGATGGTGGACCGGCTTGCAAACAGCGAGGCCAACTCGAAGCGCATTGCGGTGGTGGAAGGCTGCTTTGGTGCCGCCGGGCAGCCATTGGCCATCCCTGGACGTGTGCTCATCGGCGAGGGCGTCCTCACCAAACTCTGCCGCAAGAAGCCCAAAGCGCGGCAGTTTTTCCTCTTCAACGACATCCTGGTGTACGGCAACATCGTCATCCAGAAGAAGAAGTACAACAAGCAGCACATCATCCCTCTAGAGAGCGTCACCATCGACACAGTGCCCGATGAGGGTGACCTCCGCAATGGCTGGCTCATCAAAACGCCCACCAAGTCGTTTGCTGTGTACGCCGCCACTGCCACAGAGAAATCTGAGTGGATGAACCACATAGGGAAGTGTGTGGGAGACCTGCTGCAGAAGAGTGGGAAAGCTCCCACCGGAGAGCACGCCGCCGTCTGGGTTCCCGACTCAGAGGCATCGGTGTGCATGCGCTGCAAGAAGGTCAAGTTTACGCCCGTCAGCCGCCGCCATCACTGCAGGAAGTGCGGTTTCGTGGTCTGTGGCCCCTGCTCAGAGAAGAAGTACCTCCTGCCCAGCCAGTCGTCCAAACCGGTGCGAGTCTGCGAGTACTGCTATGGGCAGCTGACGTCAGGAAGCCTGGCGCCGCGCTTAGACTCCATCAGCCGGCCGGGGTCAAAGTTCAACAGCAACAACCTGTCGGACGACGAGGATGAAGACGACAGCAGTGACTGAGGACCACAGGACCCTCCTCGATCTGCTCATCTAAGAGTTGAGGAGGAAATACTCTAACAAGAGCTTTTTTGTTTTTTCTTTTTGCTCCAAATGAATGAGGATTAATGAATGGATGAAGGAATGAATGAATGAATCCTGTCACTTGGGGTTTCCATCCACAAACCAAGTGTTTATTCTCTCCTTTTTCTCCAGGGATCGTACTTTCCTGAACACTGCGATTAAACAGATGTGGATTTAGTCTGGTGACTGGCAGAACAATGGGGAAAAATGTCTGACAGCTCATCATCCCCCCTTTTTTCTCTTTCTTTTTCTTTTTACTCTTGGTCAGGCTGCAGTTCATCACTACATAACACAACGGTGCTAATGAGACCCCTCCCCGTTCTCCTTTTACTTTCTTCACATGATGATTGCTAGTAATTTCTGCAGGGAAAAGCAAATGTTAGGGCTTCATCTCTTCACACCAAAAAGGGGCTACTTTCACATACTTATTGCCCGGCTTTGTAAATTTCTCTCCAGTCTCAAGTAAAATTATTACTCTAAATGTTTTCTAGCAGACCTGATACTGTAGCTGCTCATGACAAATCAGATTCATGTAGAAACTAAAGCTGGACACACACTTAACAACCATCGGAGCAAATCTACACTTTTACCATCAGAAAAAGCAAACATGCAGAAGCACCAAGTCTGCAAAATGATGACCCTGTTGTTTTAATCATATAAATAAATAAATA
>JAPTYQ010000009.1:20313313-20326375 GCA_029814465.1 Ostorhinchus cyanosoma
TTTAGTTGTACCAGGCATTAAAATGAACAAGAAATTGAAGAAAACAAGGGTGGTCTAATAATTTTTTCCCTGACTGTGGCTGATTCAGTACATTGTGATACACCGCAATTGGCTAATTTAATCTGATGAAACTGTTATAGTATAAAGGAAAAAAAAATTCACAAATCAGAATAAAAACAGTTTAGTCCAAGGGTTGAAAACAGATGCGACAGTTTGAGAATGTGGATGGTATCATCAGGCAGGAGGAGGACGAACCTGAGGAGGAGCCGGGGACCGAATATCAGCGACTAAAACGCTGCCTTTACAGCAGCCGGCGACAACAACGCTGTCAGTCACGAACTGAAGGGAAGTCAGAGCGTCTGATGAATCGACCTCTGTGGACGGAATGAGACATGAAGACATGAGTGGATGCATGAGGAAGAGGATGGAACTGAACACACTGACACATTCAGGACACCAGGCCTGAAAATGCTGAATATTGACTGACTTTCATACATTTCAAAGCAGTTTTCATTTCAATAAATCCTCCTGAAGGTGTTCCATGTTGCGGACTGATATATGTACATAAATATATGTATGTTACATGTTATATGTTATATGTATGTAGATTTATTTCATACATGAAAGCATTTGCAGTACTGGGTATAAGTCTTAGACCAGCTTTAACCATATTTATGTCTCATTCTCTTTTCCTCAGATAATGAAATAAACAGAGAATATGAACACAGACTTAAAAGATGCATAAAAACTGAACACATGGAGTCAAACACTTAAAGTCAGTATTTAATTTGACCCCTGAAGTAGAAGCACAAACAGAAACAAAAGGGTTAAAGACACGTTAAGTGCAAAGTGTCACACTAAATACCACCACTTTACTGAAACTTTAGTTTTTTGCTGCACAGACTTCCCATAAATACAAATTGGATCTTAATACAGAGGCTGAGAAATGCATTTACTGTATGTGGTCATTAAACTGTATTAACCCATAAAGACCCAAACAGCTACTGATGTAACCTGTTAAATGACTATTGATCCACTAATTCCATCAATACATGTAAAGAATTCAAGTATGTAGAAGCCAATAATGTAATAACGGCCCATAATGCAATAAATTTGCCATTTCTAAAATGTAATAGACCAATAACATAATAAAAGTTCTAAACCAATAACATAACTTTTGCCCAATAATATAATAACTTATTACGTTATTGGCCAAAAGTTATTACGTTACTGGCCTGGTAAAAAGAAAATTATTTATTATTAATTATTTATTATGTAATAACTGAGCCAATAATGTAATAAGTTCTCATTATGGGTGGTTATTACAATATGGGTCGGTATTACGTTATTGGCTTCTACGAGGTAAAATACAGTTTTTCGTCTTTTCATGATCATCAGATATGACCCATTTGGATGTTCAGAAGCTCTGTAGTTACCATGGAAACACTGTCATCTTCTAAAACACTGATTCATTAGTAAAACCCATGGAGTTGGATCAATGACAGTGGATGGAGACACTGGGTTTATGTTCAGTTAATGACAGATTTGACTGAAAATGTCACTTTTTCTTCAGTTTTTTCAGTTTCTGATATAATAACCCTCGACTTTAATCTGAGCTTTTATGAACATCTACACGATCAGTGAATTAAATATAGGATTCTCATTGAAAAAAATGCAAAATGCAGAGGATAATATCATAAAAAATGGTGATAAATCACTGAAGAAAAGTTAAAAATAGGGAAAAAATGATTTTTGGAACTGTAGCACTGGGTCTTTATGGGTTAAAACAGCAAAGCTAATCCTGCTCTAGGACTTTTACACAGTACTGTATAGTTTTAGATTTCTATATTTTTTCCATTTTTCTGCTTTCATCACTATGTATTTGTAACACCCTGTTTCAGAGAACAGATGTCCAGTAGTCGATACGAGCTGATGAAGTCGGTCACAATAAATGACGAAGATTTTGAGTCAGAAAGCAGTTAATAGTGGTTATAAAAGACATAAAACTAAACTGAACGGATCGTCTCCACATGGTCAAATGGTTACCTAGTTTGTAAACGGTCCGTCCTGACGTGACCTCCGTCAGCCGGACGTCGTCGCTCTGGGCTCCGTGAAGAACCTGTGGCGGAGACGACGGTCGTGCTGCGATTCTGCTGCCTCCGACCGAACCCATCCTCCCGCCCTCGACGCTTCCTGTCCTTCTGATCACATCTGTCATTGGGCGACAGCACAGAGACGCCGGACCAATCAGAGCACAGAATCAAAGCGACTCACTGACGATACAAAAACCGAATAATGACGCAGAGGATCTAAATGTTTGAACGTGATTCCACTCAACGAAATAAAACCTTGTATGGATGATCTACAAAAACAAAAGGTCTGGATTAAAGGGTTTACAGCGGTTCAGTATTTGATCAGTTCTGAAACACTGATGAGCAGTTAACCCTTTAACAACAGCATTTTGCACTTTACACTTTACAACATTCAAGTTACTTTAAGTCCTGAACCGTTTGTTTTATCCTCAAAATTCAAACACCGTTGAAAAGCTGAGGTCCTGAGCTTTCTGACACTATATAACACTTTATGGCAGCAATGTGGGATTCTATTACAAGTAGAAAGGAACTGTCAGAGACTTCCACAGGCTAACAAAACGTCTGTAAATACCTAAATATATGAAGCATAATACAGATAATGAATGTTCAAGACCAAAAAACATGTTTAAGCAGATGTAAAATAGTTGAAAGTTTATTTCTGCAATCTTGAAAAGTTGTTTTATAGACATTTACAGTTGTTTCTGATAATAAATATGCTAAACTTCAAGTCGTTTTTTTTTTTTTCTTTTTTACTAAAATACACTGTTTTGAGCGTTTATTATTTATAATAATGACAATGAATGGCCAGATATTGAACGTTAGGTTCTTACAGAAAACAAAGGTGTGAAAGAACTGGCAAAAAAGACTTTTTCTGACACTTTTATTGCAAAGAAAACATTGAAGACACCTAGGCGGCCTGTAATAATGGCAGTCAAATAGAACACATTTACTTTTCATTTCTAAAAGCTGTTTTCAGTTGATCTTTTCGGTTTCATATTATTGTACACGGGTTCATTTGGGGATGTGGGCTGAAAAAAAAAAGCCATTTTAAGGCGACAAACTAGAGATGTAACAGGGAAATTCTTTATCCAATACTGATAAGATGCTAAAATGTACAATTTAACCAACAGCTGATTGTGATACCATTGTTATTTTCTTAGTTGTGTGTTCCTTTTTGTTATTTTTTCTCCTTTTTAAGGAAATCGTCATTAAAAGCCGTGACATTTTAAAATCTAAGTCTTTGTCGTACTGTCTTTGCATAAGACCAAAATCATTCTTTACAAATGTATCAAACAGCAGCAACTGTCAGTGAAATAATGCCATATTTTCTGATCAAGGCTGATATATCTGTGCCTGTCTTGAACAAACTGTGCCGCCTACACTGTTCCTGTACCAAGCTGATGTGTGATTTCAAACAAAGGAGGTTCAGGTAAATATAACTCACCGCTGTCGTCGCCGCCAAGATCCCATACCTGCAGACTGGAGCTACGACCATCATTTGTAACAGCACACCTTTAAAATGATCAAGGAACAACACTTTTATACGTGGAAATATACTAATCGCACAAGAACAGCACTAGAAGCACTGTTTACACACACATGACATTCATTCCCATATGTTTAGGATCTGAGGAGATGAAATTTATTAAAAACACTGATCAGCCATAACATTCTGACCACTGATGGGTGACGTGGTATTATTAAGTTTATAAATGATTAAATTTCAATGGGACCAGTTGGTGGGTTGGATAAATTAGACAAAAATGAAAATATTGACTCCAGTATTTGTTCATTTTGTTGATTATTCTGCTCATTTTAAGGTCATTTTTGTCAACTTTTTGGATAATTTTCCTCATCCTTGCTCTTTGTGTTGAACATTTTGCTCATTTTGTTGGTAATTTTGCTAATTTTTTGTTCATTTTTGTCCTTATTGTTTTTTTTTTTTTTAAATATAATTTGGTTCATTTCTGTTAATTTTGTTGATTGTTTCTTCATTTTTGTTCTGTTTGTTGGTTATTTTCTTCATCTTGTTGATTATTTTGCTCATGAGGAGGTGATACCTAAAGCCTTCAGGAGCAGATAGATACAGATAAAGAAATATATGTGATGGGAAAGATGAGATGGAAGAGGATGCTACCTTCATGGGACTTTGATTTACTATTAGTATTTAAATGTATGCGACACCCTACTGTTTCTGAATTTTAAAAAAATGTTCAACTCATAATAATAATCTATAAGGGTCAAAACACAGTATTCAAAATCTCTCTGAGGGGACATTTTAGAGACAATTTGACAGGTTAGTGTTGCTAAATGACTCACATCTTTACTTTTAAAATATTTTTTGCTTTAGTTGGATCACAAGGGATTATCCAAAACAAGAAACTACTTTATATTGAAATAAATGTTGGAATGACAATCAATTAAAGTTCGCTCTCGCACTTTGAATTGTCCTGTGTATGAATTGTGCTAAACAAATAAACTCTGCCTTGCCTTGCTCTCTGATGGGACATTACTGTGCTTTGACCCATAAAAAGAAAACAGAATAAAATGTTCTGAAGGTCTGATTTAGCTAAAAACATCTTAATTTATCAACTCCAACATATAATAACTGTTCTTTAAAGTTAAAAATAGTAACAAAAAGTGACTAAAAATAGTGTTTTCTAAAAAAAAAAATGAATGAATGAAACCGTTTGCGCTGCCTCTGATAAATCTACAATCTAATATATAAAAACTGTATCTTAATTAAACTCCTAATGTAAATGAAAAAGGCTAATGTAAAAGTTGAAGCTCACCTTGTTCCTGGAATGTGTCTGAGACGGCGAACCGGACCATCTGCAAACCCACCATGGACGACTTTAAAATCCCGTTCAGCGCAGAGACCCTGAACACATCACCACCAACAGAAATGTCATGTCTGTGTTAAATCTGAAGAAGGAACACACAAACTTGACAAATACTGCTGTTAAGGCATTTGACTCAATGTAATTTTCTTTCAATAATGGTTTAGTAATGATATTTTACCACTAAATCATTATTAGACCAAGACATTCAGCTTTAGAATCATCCTGTATTAGATTTGAATTATGAAATCCCATGTCCAATACTGTCCATTCAGGGTTCAATCAATCCAAGTGACCTTATTCCTCAAGGGAAAACGGTAAAGTCACTATTACTGCTTCATATAAACTGGTAAAAATAGTTTCTCTTTAAATATTATGGAGACAAAGACGGCATTTGTCAATGTTATCATTAGTTCCTCTTCCTCTGTGGCAAACAGATTCCATTTAATCCTCGTCAGGTTTTATCCAACTAATCTTTCCCTATAGAAGCTTTAACAGCAGTTTCTGTTGTGAGAACGGATTAATTCAGCTATAATTATTTGCTTTTTCCACAAGTTGTTTATTTTATCGACACTAAAGATTAGACGCGAAGCTCAAATCTCAATTCTAATTGTTAAACCAAATTATCTGGACCACATTTTATATCCACGAGTCAAAATTCAGAAAACACGTAGAGCAGAGTGTAAACGTTTAAACAATATATCTTTTCTAAATATGAATGCATGTACATTTTATGTCGACTGTGTTTTATTGCTCTTTTTTGTCTTACTGCTTTATTTAGTACTCTATTACATTATATAATTAATATGTTTTTCTCTGTAGTTATTCTTTTTTTTTTTTTTTTCTCGCTTTCAAGCATATTTGACACAAACTGTACACTTGTATACTTGTTTAATCAAAGTAAAAAGGAAACGCTTTGACCATCACTTCGACAGTTTACCTTATTTTTATCAGCCAACAGTTTCAGTGGCAGATGAAGCTCCAAGATTTCATTTTTAGATGATGAGGTGTAGCCGGCGACACAAACATCTGTGGACAAAAACGCAGGTAAATACTGAAATAAAATAAGAAAATGCATGAGGGCTGATAACATGTGGATCAGGATTTTGGTCTCTCCCAGTGTCATGTCAGCAATTTGGCTTCATAACATCAGGGAGAACCAACATGATTTTTATGTTTTTAATCATTCTTTTACAACATTTCTAAGTTTTACGATACAAAATAAACAATATCTTCACTTGATTTAAATAAAAACAGGCCATTTCATCTCCAATCATACATAAATAAAGAATATTTAGAGGCCTTTATCCTCTCAGGGTATATAATTGTAGTTAAAATTGATAAAGATGCAATGATGACTTGATAAAATAAATAACATAAACACATAAATAAATAGTTGTGTAAAATACAAAATAGCATTTCTTAATATACATTGTCTGTTTAAGTGCCGAAGAAAATTTTGTGATAAATACATGGTTTATTTTAATGATTGTGAGTTATAGGGACATTAAAGTCAGTGCATATTTATAGAGATGATCAATTTTAATTTCTCCTATTAATGTACTCACTCCTTCCTGAAGTCCACTCGAGGACCTGAGTGGGATTTTCCAGCTGATATACATGAAGATCTTTGTAACTATAAAACACAATAAAAACTGTATTCAACATCAGTCTATTCTACTCATCTGATATAAGGAGTCAAAATAAACAACAATTCTTCCTTTCTTCTTCAGTGCTTTCATCTTGCCACCAGACTCCATTTAGTGATGTTGATATTTGACACATAACACACCACTAATGAAAATTCATATCTTAACTCTGAAATATTACTGTAGTTTCTCACTCACTACAGATTATTTTTTAATTCGGCTTTAATGTGATTCACTGAGAAAAGAGTATTTGTTGAAAAAAACTTGTCTTAAATATGTGTTTATATACTGTGAAAGCGTTTCATTACCCGTGTCCGGCAGCTAAAACTTCAGGTTGGAGGACACAAACTGCTGTTTTAAACCTTATCAAAATTGACATTTAACGTATTCGGGTTTAGCCGAAATGAAAGAAACAGATCACCCTAAATAATAAATGCATTATTATAATATTACTCAGTGAGATACATTTGTTGTTTGGTAAAAATTGTTGAAATTGCAGGTTTTTAGACGGAGTTCAGTTTTCACTGTCAATTAGCATATTAGCATGCTAGTCGTCTTCTTCTATTTGCATATATAAGTTTCTAAACTTTTACTCACATCTTTATAGACTCGATAAACCAGTCATCTAAAATATCATCTAAATCCTCCTCCATGTTTCAGATCCACACTGTTGTGGAACGTTTACTTCCGGTATTTCTTCCTCTGTGGTGTTTTATTGTGCTGATGTAAAATCTCTATCGCCACCTGCTGGACAGAAGGTCCCTCTGGTTTCTATTCTTCACTATCTCCACTTTGGTGTTTGGAAAAAGGTAAATAAATTATGTACATCTCCAGCTTTTTAGCTTTTTAAATATTCTGTGGCTACTTATGACATTTAATCAGTCTACAGTAAACTAAGTAGGCAACATTTTGACTTATCGGACACTATTGTATTCCATTTTAATCAATAATTAGATTGATTATTGGAAAGAATGCTTAGAAATTTCCACACGCTGTACCTTTAAAAATTAACTCTATTACATCTCATCATTACACATTTGACTTTTTACTCCACTAAAATATCTGGGGGAAAAAAATCAAGACAATTACAAGTTTTTAGTTCATATAGAGATGTGAGAACTGTTTCTAACAAGAATGATGGTAAATTTCAGCTACTGTTTGTGGATTAATAATAAAGAGTGAACTTTAGGCCTCATTAGAGACCTTATAGTTTTATAATATTTATTTGATTTCATTTGTGTGTGATTTTACCATCAGACTTATTTAGGGATTCAGCCGATGATACACAAGGCTCCATCCTTCGCTCAGGCTGTTGTTTTTCCTCCTCTTCCTCCTCCTCTTCAGTCCTGTCCATCTGTGATCCAGGATTGACCAGGTCACATGTTCGATACAGTTCTTGTTCCAGGTTTTAAAGTACAAATCTGGTGAATTTCTGCACTTGATTCATTGTCAACAAATCAAACTGTGTATGTGTCTGTGGAAGTGAAGCTTTGTCGAAGGCATCTGCTGATTTTCATGATTATGCAACGTTAAAATCTATCACATACGCATATTTGCTGTTTCATATCTTTTGAGAAACATTGAAGAACAAATAGGAACATCTTAACATATCTTTATGCAACAAATACAAATGTTTGGCCATGCCTTCTGGGATTTTCAATCATTTTTCAAGGATGTAAATTCATTACCATAACACTTTTAATAAGAAACATGAAACAAAGCTAATTTTATTTATGCAAACCAGCACTTATTATGGTTTATCTTATTAGCACATAATATACAAATATATACAATTATCTCATCAGAGCAGCATGTAAGCATTCATTTATATTGTGATTTTATTTCAAAGCACTACACTGACTGTTTTTCTCATATATAGTTGGAAACCATTATAAGGAATAAAAATCTATTCAAAGACTCTGCTTTAATTTTTTTTCATGAACTTCCTTGAATGATTTGCTGCTGACATATGGTAGTAATATGTGTAAAATGCTAGTTTGGTACTGAATGATAAACTGTGCCACATTGGAGTCACAGTGTGACTGCACATAAGAGGAAATATTTTAAGAATCCTCCCAAAGAGCAAGAACAAGTATTTTACAGATATAACGGAGAAAATAAGACAGAAAATACAGATGTGCTGTTTCTCAAAAACCATCATGATGCCCTTGAATGTCTTGTTTGATCCAGAACTGAAAGGTTTTCGATTTACTAAGGGTTTGTACACATTTTCAAGGTCAAATCAAAGCACTTTTAAGGGTGATTTTTACATTTTTCAAGCACAGCTCCTTTTCGCTGGGGTAAAATACATATCCACAGGAATATACCCAGGATCATTTTCTTCACTTTTCATCACAATGATGTACTTTGCATTACACTACAAACATCTAAAATTATGTTTCATAATAGCAAAAAGTTTAGAAATCAAAGGAGAAGTGCAATCTTCAGGCACACTGGAACCGAGCCAGACATTAGGATAAAAAGTACCTGGAGTCGAGCTGAGAACACCTGCTCATTTTCTTTTTTGACATAAAGTAAAAAAAAATAAATCAAAAGTAAATCATAAATCACATCCCAGAGTTAGAATTACAAGTACTTAAAATAAACTCAAGCACTTTCCAGACCTTGAAAACACAACATTGAAATTCAAGCATTTCCAAGGATTTCAACCCTGTTTACTGTCACTGGAATTAGAGGATTTAGACTTTTGTCTTTTCAACAACTATAATAACTAATCAAAACTAATCTGAACAGCTGTTTACTGTAGACTAAAACATCTGGCACTAAAACATTGGCCTCTTTGTCAATTATACAAAATTTTCCAGAATAGATGAACTATGTGCAGCTCAGAAAAAACAAAAAAATTAGAAAAACCAAGGAAAGGATTGTCACATTTCCTCATTATTATACGTATCAGCTGCTGTATATGACTTCCCATGTGTTTGCTCCTTCTGTCCTTTTTACTTTCAGCACTTGAAAAAAATTAATCACTGAGTACATAATTAAAAAGAGGTTTAAAAAAAAAAAAGAATAATGAAGCCGAGCTGCTTCTTTGTACGTGTCTATGAAGTGGGATGTAAAGAGAAGAGGAAGTATGACATAAAAGAGACAGAAATAAAGCGATAAAAGCGTCTTCTGCAGATATTCACAGTCCTGCACACGAGGAAAACAACAGGAATAATAAAAACACAGATGTACCGTGGCTGTGATTTCTAAATAAATAAATAAATGAAGAATAAACTTAATTTTGTGCTGTGAAGTTAAACTAAAGGCCTTCCTGCAGAGTCAAAGAACGTAATCCTCGTCCACTGAGACGATGTCAAACACAGCTCTGCGTTTCATTATCAGCCGCTGAGTTTACACCATAACAGAGATGTGAGGGTGTTTTTGTTCACATATGATAATTGTGTGACAAACACCTCCTGTCGATAGGATCCCAGCAGGTTCAGATCATTTATCAGCAGGACGAAGGTGAAATGAACCTCAGCCCAATGGTAACGTGACTCAAAACAACAAGAACAGACGAAAGAAACTAATCTAAACAAAATAATAAACAATCAACATCCAACAGAGGCGAGAAACTAGAATTACACATGTGAGCATTAAAACACCGTCTACAGGATGGAATTGGATTTAGAGCAGTTTGGTTCATTCTGTACTGGATCTACACGAACCTGAATCACACTGTAAAAAGAATGATCACACTTTATTTTATAACTTATGAGGAAATGTAAACCTAGTTATCAATCAACAAGCAGTGTATTACATAAACATATTAGAGAAGACACAGGAAAAGAGGATGAATAAAAGTACAGGGCTGGAATAATATAATATAGTTATAGTTATGGAAAAATCTGAATGATGATCAATACTGACACTTTTTTCTCATAATTGTGATTTTTTTTTCCTTTTAATTACACATTCTCTATTAATTACAATCTTTTTTTTTTTTTCAGAATAAAAAAGAGGTTTTCTTTTTATCCATAAAAACCCAGTGTTACTTTTGTGGCACTTCCAGTATATTTTTTTGTCTATGTTTAAATTTTCTTAAGGGATTTATCACAATTTATTGACATAATCCTCTATATTTTGGATTTTTTTTCAGTGAAAATCAGGTATTTTCCTATATTTAATTCACTGATCATGTAGATGCTCATAAAAGTTCAGATTTAAGTTGAGGGTTATTATATCAAAAACAGACAAAACTGAAGAAAAAGTGACTTTTTCAGCAAATCTATCATTAACTGAACATAAACCCAGTGTCTCCATCCACTGTCATGGATCCAACTCCATGGGTTTTCCTGGTGAATCAATGTTGTAGAAGATGACGGAGCTTCTGAACGTCTGAAAGGGTCACATCTGATGACCATGAAAAGATGACAAACTGTATTCTACATCAATTATTTACATGTAACGATAGGATTAGTGGATCAACATGTATTAAACATTTTAGATCAGTATGTGCTTATGGTCGTCATGGCTGTTTGGGTCTGAGAAATGATGTTTTTAACTGGCCAATTTGGTACCTAGAGCTAAGGAATAGTCCCATTTCCACATTAAATATCTCTGTAAGAGGATAGGACCAATATTCTGGGAGATATTAGTCATTTTGGAATACAATAACCTTAAGATCAGATCGCGTTGCCCATGACGGTTGACGAGAATCACGGGACCACGCTGCATGACAGGAAATGACATTAAAAACATATGTATTTACTGACTTTACTCCCCAGATATCGGTATTAATATGACCTGTGGGAACGCGCTAGTATCACATATTTGGCTGAATTTCAATATCATTGGAAACATTTCATACAAGAGTAGAAACATCCCCCAAAACCAGGTCGTATGGGAGATTTTAATGCGTCATACTGTGTGATTTAAGTCGCTCTAAATCCACAAGTTAATATAAACTTCCTGTCTTGGATTACCCTGCATTAAAATACTATCTTTGTGATTGTTCAGAAAATATTGTGTCTTTTATTGTTGTTTTAGCTTCAACGTGAACATGTTTGGATCATTGGTTGTGACCATTTTATTTGAGCTAATCCTCATTTTGAGACGGAGCCAGGCTGTCGAAAAGTTACTATTACTAAATAAAAACTGATTAAAAATATTTCCCCAAATAACACAAGCACATTCACTGTAGTCGCCCTAGTCCATTTCCCCTTCTGACCACTGTTATTTCTTAAAGGACAGCACATTTATGAAATAGAAAAATATACAAGTCAAATGGATAATGTCCTTGTAAAGTTTGCATGTTGTATACTTTTTGTCCAGTAGATGGTTTAGCAGCGCAAATGAAACCACATCAATTTTTATTCCTTACTTTCTCTATTTGATCATACTATGTAACACATTTCTATTTTTGTACAGCTCTTTGTGCTGCTTGTGGTGTTTTCAATGTGCTGCATAAATAAGCGCCTTGACTTTGAAAAGGATTCATCCATAGTGAACCAAAAAAATGGAAAAATTCAATACTTCTAGACTAGAAATCCCTCTTACATCCACTGACGACATCATTCATGTACTTGTATCAGGTCTTGCAAAGTGGAAAAACTGAAACTGACGTGTATATTGGATGTAATGATGGTGTTACAGGTAACGTTGTGCAGTTTTTCACTGCTCGTAAAGCATCCTGTTGATGTGAAGTCAGATAAATGAGAAGGAAACCTCGTCTCACTCATAGATTCCACGCCCAGAGCTGCGACTTCCTGCTGCGTGTGAAAGCTGTTAAAGCAGACGGAGAGCGTGTTGGCTTCATATCTGAGGTGTTTCTATCTCCAACGTCCTGTTTTTGCTCCAGTTCTTCTTGAGTCAGTCGTGGTGTTTACCGCACACCCATCTGAGCAGAGGACGCTCTCTGAGATCCGTCACCTCCGACGTGGAAACCCAGCTGCACTGACAGCAGTACGACCGGAAGGCCCTCCTCTTCTTCAGCTTGGATCTGAGCTTCTGGCGGTCTGGCATGTTGTTCCTGCAAACAGACGGCAGAATAATGACATTTACATTATATTTATGCATTTGGCGAATGCTTTTTTCCAAAGCGACTTGCAGGGGAAGATTAACAATTAAGCTCTCTCTCTCTATTTCATTTGTAAAGCGCTTTAAAACTACAACAGTGGACCGAAGTGCTGTACAGAAGAATAAACAAAAAACTAAATAAAAGAATACAAGAATAAAGACATAAAACAGGTGTACAATTCAAATCAGTGTCACACAGAAGAATAACAAAGCAAAATAATAGAATAAAATACAAGAAAATAATTAAAAAGACATAAAAACAGCTGAACAATTAAAAACTATAAAAATAAAGACATAAACCAATGCCAAATAAAACAATAAAAAATAATAGTAGGGAATGTTTGAAAGTGAAAGGACAGGAGGTGCAGGAGAACTGGAGAGACAGGAGAATAAAGTTAAGCTCATGACAGACCAGTAAAAATTCACTTTCCATTTCAGATTTTGAGACAAAATAAA
>JAPTYQ010000009.1:20394459-20410640 GCA_029814465.1 Ostorhinchus cyanosoma
GCTAAACCCAGAATGCTTTGGCGGTGACTGCTGGACAAATGCGGTACAGCATGCACGAATACACACCAGCATAAAAAGACAACAGCTGGAACCTGTGGATCCCACGGGTCAACACACTAGTTAAATACATATATTAGTTGTCTGCTCCGTACTTGGCAGAGGTCTGTGCTCTCCGAGTGCTTTTCTAGTTATGATAGTATTTAACTGATCTGACTCATTGAATTGGGCTGATGTGGCTCCTGAACTAAAATGACAGCCTTGATTGTTCATTCTTCATTGTAATTTTTGCATTTCACAAATCCACTCCACTGGCTGGATTGGACCTTTTAGCGGGCTGGTTCTGGGCCACGGGCCGTATGTTTGACACTACTGTTTTAAAGGTTCAGTGTGTAGTCATTAGTGACATTAAATGGTGAAGCTGCAGACTGCAACCAACTGAATTCCCTCCCAAAAACATCCAACACTAGAGTGAGTTTGTTCTGTCTGTTTTAGGCTTGTTGTTAACAGTTTATTAACTGTAGTCGTCACTCAAACATAGTAGGGAACATTAATACATCATCAATCATGTAAAATGGAATAAAATCAGATGAGACAGTCCATTTGGAGCACAGTGACACTATAACTGACAACAAAAATCTCAGATATAAATATAATCCAAACATAAACAGCTCATTACAAGGTAACAATAGCACAATTCTCCTTTTTATGTCTTAATGCAATAATGAAAACCTAATACTATATTCCATTTCTATCACTGGATCCAAACAAATCCTCTTAAATCCTTCAAAATGGACAATTAAATGCTACTTAGAGTTGAAGGACTCTAATGACAGCGAGTCACTACGAATTAAGCAGGAATAATTGTCTGTGGCTGACATCCACTGTAAATAAATGCAAGCAGATGAATATATCAGCTATTTTGAAGGCCACTTTAAAAGGTTACAGCATAATCGATTGCAGTATGAAATGAAAGAGGAGTTTCAACATTGTACAGATTTACACAATATCTTTGTAAATTCTGTAATTGCAAAGAGTGCGTGATCTTTCTTCCTTTTTCTTTCATTTCCGTCCCCTCTGCACTCACTGTTTTGGTTTTATATTTCTGTAAGTGGCTCGTTGGTCTAGGGGTATGATTCTCACTTCGGGTGTGAGAGGTCCCGGGTTCAAATCCCGGACGAGCCCTACCTTTGGACACAGAACGTCTATGTTCTTAATACTCTGAGTGGCAATAAATCAGAGGAAACAGATGCTTTAACAGAACGTTAGTGAGAAATGAAGATGCGTCACTACAGCTAAGTCATAAAGGTTATTTGTTGATACTTTGCAGACAAAATAATAAGAATAAGAAGAAGCAGTCTTAAAGACATAGATTAAGCTACTGTACATCTTAAATATTCAATTAAACATTGTTTCCACCAAATGCCACAGTTTAACCCATAAAGACCCAGTGCTACTTTTGCAGCAGTTCCCAAATGGAATTTTCTCTATATCTAACCTTTCTTAAGTTATATAACACCATTTATTATTATTATTATTTATCATTTATTAGGCTAAATCAGGTATTTTCCTGTATTTAATTTGTGAGTCATGAAGATGTTCATAAAAGCTCAGATTAAAGTTGAGGGTTATTTGATCAGAAACAGACAAAATTGAAGAAAAAGTGATTTTTCAGCAAAGACATCAGTTAATAAATGGATAACAAGCATCTCCATCCACTGTCATTAATCGGTTTTACTGGTGAATTAATGTTGTAGAAGATGACGGTGTTTCCATGGTAACTACGGAGCCTCTGAATGTCCAAATGGCTCATATCTGATAACCATGAAAAGATGATAAATGACATTTTACACCAATTATTTACATGTGTGGACAGGATTAATGAATTAACTGGTATTAAACAGTTTAGATCAGTAGAAGCTTTTGGTCAGTGATGTATGTTTGGGTCTTCATGGGTTAATTTCTGAATAAACAATCAGGCTGAAACATCTACAGTAAACCTGGAATGGCAGATGCTGTAAATGTGATTTGTCTGATCGTGAACCGTAACGGATCATGTTTGATGGCGTCTCTGACCTGAGTGGTATCCAGAATATTCATCCTGACAAACAGCAAAGACGAAGCACTGCAGGAAGATGAGCAGCTGTGAGAGGAGAGACATCTGCAGGAAAACACAAGTAAAGTCATCCACGTGTTGATCCACTACAAATCAGTTCAGTTCACAGGCAGAGGAAAAGCTGTTGTACAGTAAAGGAGCATTTCTTCCTTTTTTTCCAAAGATTTTATCTGTAATATTTGAGTTAAATCACGGTTATTGCAGATGATTAATTGTATATATTTAGTATAAGTCTCTCTCCTGAGGATTAGTTTTGCAAAAGCCTTTAAAGGGATGATGTATAGAGTTAAATCACTGTTTTTTATGCATCTGTATTTGTTTATTGTCTAAAAAGAACTTAATTGTTAATTTATCTGTAACAGCAGAGACTAAAAAAAAACCCTAATAATGCTCTGATATACAAAACACACTCGACTAATAAAAGCCTCTTCTCCTGGTCGTACACTGTGTTCATACTTTGATGATGATGTTTAATTGCTGTACATGAAGTTGTATTTGTTAGTCATCAAATGCCATTTTATTTTAATATTCGTATTAAGCTTGATTTATTCACTGTCATGATGAGTCAGTTTCAATAATGCACATGCAAACAAAACAAGCTTTGTCACTAACTGATCAGATGTTTAAGTCATTCTTTTGTGGTGGAAGGTTTGATGTTTGTCACTTTTTAACAGTTCAAAACTTTTTTTAAACCATTGAATTTTCCTTCAGTTTCACTGTGATTCAGCACAAGTTAAAAAACTTGTGAGCTAAAGACCACGAGATATCTGAAATCAAACATGTGTTGGCACAAGTTGGGAAATTTTGTTTGAAAAAGCACAAGAGGGTATGTTGCAATATTCCAACTCATAACTGGAAAATAACTATTTAAGACGCTCTGTCTCTTCACTGACCTGCTCTGATTTTAATAGATTTCACAGATTTCACACTAAAATGTAACTGTAACAACTTCTCCAAAGGAATAAACTCTATGAGGATCAATGAAGTTGTTTGTGTTGTAATGTTTTGCTAAACAGCTGCTAAATATAATGTATCGCTTCATAGTTTTACTGTTAGTATCAGTGGTGAAAGTCAATATAAAGTCTTGTACGGTAAATAAACACACATTATAGTTCTGCTCAATTTGAGCTTGAAGTGATGGTCGTCTGTAGGCGGCGCCTGACGTTAAGCGAAGGAACTGATCACTGTGACTTGCAGGACCTCAGGGCCAGTGAGGTGAAACACTTTCACTTCATTTTTCTAATAATTTCCAAAGTTTACTGAATATCCAAAACAAAACCAGCAGAAAAAATATCTTCATCACTGTAAAAATCTCTCATTGTGTATTATAAATCTAAGAAATTTGACACTTTAATAAAAAAAACTCATAACCCTATCAGCAAAATCAGATTGGAATTTTATGCTCTAGAAAAAGCATCTATTTTCACATTTACCACCCAAATAAAACAAACAAAAAAAAGATTTATTTTTTGTCTCTCTTTTTAAGTAAAAAATGGGACAAAACCAGCTAAAGAAAGATTATTTCTGAAAATGTTTTATACCAATAAAGAGAAATCTAATGAAAGGATGTTTGGACAAAAACTATGATTAGATGATTTCATCTGGATTCTGTGCAGGTTAGATGAAATGGTAAAGTATAAAAACCTGTACAGTAAAAGGTCCATGTGTTTTAGAGGCAGTGTTATGAGGGTTTTCTCTACTATCATCAGGTTCAGGTGCAGCACATAAACCAAATGAAAGTAAAGACAAAGTGAAGAGAACTGCAGTTGGTCACAGCGTCCTTTTGCAAAACATCCAAAAGTTTGCTTGCTTTTCGATATATTTGCAAATTTGTGTGCGTGTGACAATGAAATGGTTAAACATGAAACTAAATCAGATTTCTACTAAAAAAGTAAACAATCAGACCCCTCAGTGATTCACCTAAGTCTTCCACAGATTTAGACAAAATCCTGGAACCCAAACACCACTGAAACCCTCTGAAAACCAAGAGGAAACCTTGAATGCCTCAGATTTCACAAAAACAAAAACCTATTGAAGCTTCATTTATTCCAGTTATATCAAATGGAGTCCCTTCTAAGGCCTGGTATTTGAAACATTAATGTAAGATGTTTTGAGGATTCACCAACATTCTAGGAGGACAGTAAAACTAAAACCTTACTGTGATTATTCATTTTCAGCCTGAGAACCTGGAAAGTGCAAAAAGAAATGTTCAGGTTCTGCAGCTTCTATTGGAGGTGAGGCCGAGAAACAATAAACGACACTTTGAAACACTTTCCAAGTAAACAAAACTCCAGTGTGGGCCCCTGTAATGTCCAAACCAAAACCCGTTTGGTCTCCCCCAGCGCTGACGGCCCGTCCTTACCTTGCTGCTGGAGGCTGCCATGGTGCTGCAGTCTCCCCTCAGACCAGACCACGTCCTGGAAAGACACTTTTCAGGATACAGAAGAGGATAAACCTGACCTGATTTGGCTTTCCCTGAGCAGTTCTCACAGCATTATCCCTGCAGCGGTTCCCTGTCCTGTCCTGTCCAGGATCCCTCGGGTTCCCAGGCTCTGATGGGACCCTGATGGTGTTTTTTTTCTTGTTCTTTTCATCCTCTACCTCTGCTTCTCAGCCTGGTGAGAAATACCTGAGTCAGAGTCCAGCACCGGCAGAGAGGACGAAGAGGGAGAGATCTGAGCAGGAGATTCATGTCAGCAAACGCTCACAATGGATTTTACATCATTTACCAAGACAATAGTAGGAATAATGAGGTCATTAATCCAAAACAATAATGAACAGACAGTAATTTGATCAAAAACCCTCATCTATTGTCCCACTGTCTGACCTGATACTTGTCTCAATGACATTTTCCTGATACGAAGAAATTTCTGAGAAACAAGTTTTAAAAACATCTGAAAATGACTGAATAATCACAGTGGCCCATATTTTAAGTATGAGATCCTGTCCTTGTTTGGTGATTTTTTTTTCTTTTTATGCTATATTGTTGCATGAATTCTAGGTAGTGATATTGTTAACATTTTTTGTCTTATTGTATGTAATGTGTAACCAAACTAAACTCCTATTGTACCTGGTTCCAGTTTCTGGATCTGATACTTTATCTGTGTTTGAACAGCTTTGAATTTGTATTTATTTATTCTTTATTTATTGGTCAAATGGTGCCAAAGTGCAAATCAGATCATTAAAATAAGCCCTTTATGAAAGAGGTCAGAACTGCCATGTTAAAAATACACAAAAACAATGTAATCACAATTTGCCTAAAAACGTTCAATGTTACCACTTATCAATTTTCAGATTCATGACATTTTATTCTATTTGATGAACAGATGTCAGATCCAGTTCATACAGAAAATTTTGCAGCAAATAACGAATTTCTGATGCTCAGCACTTAGTGTCCAACTAACTTTATTTTGTATAATTAACCCATTAGACTCTAGAAAAACAAATTCATTGACAAAAAGCTTTTTTCTCCTACACCCACATTTTTCCTTCATCTCATTTTGCCAAATTTATTTAGAAAACAAATATTTTAAGTTTTACCACATACATATCTTTATTAGGATTTTGCGACTTTAACTGTAAATGATCTGAACTGAATAATCAATAGTGTCCAGTTCTGAGCCCATGAAAACATTTAACAATTTGATCAGTGGAAACAACGAAGACCTGCTTGTATTTTAATTCCAGAAGTGACATAAAGCAGAAACAAATGTGAAAGCCGGTGGAGAACATGACAAGATCCATGAAGATACAAATAAAGATCTGGGTTACTACTTTAAATATTGATTTGTTAACTTTTCCTAAATTTTCTCATATTGTGATCGTTAAAGATGACTGAACTTCTTATTTTAAATTATTTTGACCAGTTCTCGTTTTCTGCAAATCAGTGCTCCCAATGACAATATTTTCATTTGGAATTTACAAGGAAAGTTGTCAGTAGTTTCGAAAACAAAAATATTCATTTTATTGACGCCTCAATAAAATCCAAAACAGTGTTTGATCAAATTTACAGAAAACTGATTAGACCATAAAAAAAAACAAAAAACAGTAAACTGAATTCTTGTGGTGCAAGCAAATCTGTTTTCTTACATTTTCATACATTTCATCAGGTGTGACTTCAAATTTTTTTACTGCAAATTATCTTTTTTTTCTCCATACATTTTCAGATGATCTCAGCCCACATTTCAAACTAAAATGACTTGACAATGACATAAGTCCTGTAGCAACACTTCACATTACTGACTGGAATAGGGTGACCTTTGACCCTGTGATAGAGGAGTGCCAGCTATGACACTCCTGCCCAACATTCCATGTAGCCTTTGGCCAACAAGGCAGACGTGGGTGGACTATTCAAGATCGAACACGTTTAAATGAAGAGCAACAGTGTGAAAACATCATATTTCATGTTTTAATTAAACTCCTTTGTGAATCTTTATTATAGTTTTAAAAGAAAATACACTTTTTCTCTTTTGTGAAAAAAATAAATGACCAAAAATTCCTGATAAATTTCGGGTTTGTGATGCTAACGTGTTTCACCCTGTAACGACCACAATGACCCTTGACCTTCTCTGATCTGACTCCCTGGGATTCAGCACTGTCACTTCTCTTTCTCCCTGTCATCTTTCTTCTTCTTTTTCTTCTTCTTGTGCTCGTGGTGGTGGTTGTCATCAGGAGAATGTGAATCCCTGTGAAAATCCAAAAAAAGTCTATTACTCTTCATGAACAAGAGTGTAAATGCCACCACCAGGTCAGTTTTATATTAATGTGTGAGAAAAACAAACAGATCAGCTGATGAACATTTTCAAGTTAAAGGTGAACGTCACAGTCATTCCTCACCTTTCTCTCTTCTTTTTCTTCTTCTTCTTGCCCTCTCTGTCTTGGCTTCGTTCGCGGCTTCGACGGCGTCTGCTGTGGGAGTGGGGGGACTCAGAGGATGCCGACCGCCTCTCATCCAAGTGATGCCTGCAATAATGTTTTGTCGCCGTAAACAACCAGTCCTCCTACTGTATTTTAATACATTTCACTTCCTCCTTATAGCTACTAGTTATTTTGGCAATTTTTTTCCAGAGTTTTTTTTTTTTTTACCTGTGAGAGAGTTCAGATGTCGTCTCCTGCTCTTTTTCATCCTCTCTCCACTGTCTTGCGAGCTCCTCTGAATGGACGCTAATCACCTCTCGGATCACCTGCAGTTATCACAATTGTTGATTACGTTACACAACCGACATTTATTTTAACATGCTGTTTTAGTGGACTGATGTTTGAGATCAGTTCTGAAGATGGAGCTACACTGTACACAATGAGTTTCAATTTAGAACTGCGTTATCAGATTTCACCTCTACAACAGACTTATATAGTGCATCATTGAGTGGAATTTTTTTCAACTAAACTTCCAAAAGCAGCTTTTCTTTATGGTTTTGTATTTGACACAGGTGTACTTCACATAGACACAGGTAGTTTTTTTCCTCAAAGTTTGCTTTTGTTTGCACTTTGGCGTTTGGATTTAGGTCAATAAAAACACGCTTTCTAATAAAAAAAAATTGCTTATTCACTTACTGTGTAAACACGAGTTTCAGTCACTGACAACATTGAACTGTCCACCATCATAAAGTTAAAGCTCTTACATGTATAATGTAATTTTATACAATGGTCAGAACATTACTGATGCCAACTTTTGATAACAACACTAAAAAAATAATACAATATTAAATCATGGCAATAAGCTGACATTCTGGTACATGTACCTGCTTGTGATCTACTCTTAACATTTCAGCAAAAGTAAACTCAAATCTAAAGATCTGAGACAAATGGCTAAAAACACACCTAAACTATTGAGCACTGTCTTTAATTTACAAACAGAGAACTTCTAGATTACAGAACTATGTCAACATCCTCCTGTGGTGTTGTTTGTACCTCAGTGTATGATTTTTTGGTGATGTGCACATTCTTGGCTCGGTAGGACTGACGCCGCCTCTTGTAGTCTCTCATCTCTGCGATCAGCTCCAGGTGAGTCTTAGGCTCATTTTGTTGTTCATCTACACATAAACACATATTTATTTCACTGGAGCATGGTGCTGAGAGGGAAATCAAATATCTTCAATCTTCAGTTCGCTGACACCAAAGTGGATGATGTGTGGAAATTATCTGTGAAGAATCCGGCTTTAATCTTACCCTTCTGGAGTTTCTTCACCAAATCTACATAGAGATCCTCATTGCTGGACGACTGAGCCTGATCCCTTTGATGGGCAAGGACGTCAACCACATGATCGTACATAGCCAGTCGGTCCGCCACAGTAAGGTCACACACAGCTCGCTTGTGGTTCTGAGGCACGTCCACTGGCTGTCCTGAGAACTGACCTGAAGAGGGAGGAAAGATGCTTTACACTAGAAGAAACAACTGTCAGGAGCTTCATTAGCTTCACACATAATTAATAACACATTCAAACATTTCATCAGCTAAACTTCATGAAACTGTCACAAGTCACTATGCAATACAGGTCTAACTGTTGTGTTGATCCTTACAAGTGAGAAACTACAAAGTGTCTAAAGCTATGGCTTTGATAGAGTAAAATCAAACCCCTGATCTATTCATAAGGGTATGATTATATTCATATCTCTCTGGTAGTAGAAAAAGACATTTTTAAAAACCAAGGGAACCAGGGTCTCCACATCGCCCCCTTTGGAATTAAAATGTAATTAACAGGGCTCAAATTTTTTTTAAAGTTTTTTTTTCCTGAAAGTGGTGATAAAATTACATCTTTAAAACAATAGTCAAGCATAAATGGAGCCTGAACCAATGCTACCAGTAATATACAACAGCCTGAAGCACACTAAAAATGCCCTAACAGAGTAAAGACACCAACCATATTTTGGGTATAAATTAATGTATTAATGCACTACTTTTTGTGGTAGATGTTGTCATACATGAGCAGTATGCATTTTAAATATAAGTGTGATGTAATATTTTTTGTTTGAATACATCAAAAATCAGAGGGTGTTGTTTAAAAAAATAAAAAAAAAATACATTTAAAAAATACTTCCACACTGTCAGCACAGAAGTATTAAATGAGCAAAAAGTACAAAGATTTGAGAGATCTGATGCACCTCAATATGGAGACACACCAGACTGAAATTGGTCTGAACGACAAATTAAGCTTTCTTTTTTTTTTTTTTTTTCTTTACAGTTTCCAGCAAGCTAGAATTTGGAAAATGTGCAATTAAGTTCACTCCTTTAGATGCAGCTCCAATGTGAACCAGTACTAATACACTGGCAACAAGTTTCAGTGCTCAATGATACTGTATAGAGAAATAAATAACTATCGATTTGACTAAAATCGGAAATATAATTAGAAGCCAAACATTCAGTCTAAGTCTGCAACTGGTTTAAAAGACCTCATCAAAAAAGGACTTTCCCCGACACGTAAGGGGAAAATTGTGATCCCAGCCCAGTGGTTTCAAAGGATATGGCATTAAAGGATACTGCACGTAATCAGGCAAGCCTGAACCAGAGCAGCAGAACTTTTTAGAGCCCAGCGCTTCTCTAATACTCACCACTGTCACTGAAAACAAAACATACAACAACAGGTTACACAGTGCAGCAGAAATTACATCAGATCAAATCACAGCACCAAATGCAGGAATATGTAGAGTCTTAGGGTTCTGATTAATTAGGAAAAATGAGGAGATGATGGAGCAGACATACATCACATGAGGCCACAGAGCTGACTGATGGGTTTATGGACTCATGACAAAATAAAGTCAGTGGTATCTACTGGTCTGCCAGTGTCACTACAATCTGAATGTCACAACTAAATGGACTCTTTAACATTGTGCTGCTTCTTGTACTCGGTCTTGTTAGGTGATACAGTGTAACACAACACAGTGAAAAGTTTAATAATTAAGCATTACAAACTGAGCACCTTGCCAGAAAACTCCTTCCATCTTCATAAGAGGCGCAGCAGATCTAGCCTGCAGGATCACCTGATGCTGCAGGGATTTGTCTACAAAAAAGGAAACAAAAAGGATTAAAATATGGATGAAAATTACTTTATAATACTTAGTCACGAGCACTCTGTAAATATTAAATCAGATTGAGACCTGAATACCTAGATCATGACTTCACACCATTTGACCAATCACAAGCTGCACTGAACGACGTTATCGTGTATCACAGGCCTTTGTCACATCACTTATGAGCCTTTTGGAAAGTGTAATTTTGAACTTAAACTAAAAAAAAAAACAACCTACTGCATACATCATGACGACTTACAGTGGATTTTTAACATCAACAACATCATTGTAAAACAGTGGTTGCAGTAATGGCTTTATGGCATTTTTCAGGACTCAGTAATAAGTACTGCCTGCTCAGTTGGGTCTTATAAAATACCTCATTGGGTGGGAAAATCTAGAAACTATAAGTTTGATCACTCTGTATAGTGGTGAATACAAACTGAATTTGGGCAAAAACATTAAAGCTGAACCCGGAAAGATATTAAGACAGAAATTTCTCACATCATTTGATAAATGAAACAGTACTCACCCATTGTAAAGGTTCTGACTTTGTTGCTATCATAACAGACAGAAGGATCATACATCTCTGCCTGCAAAAGAGTTACAAACCTTATTAATGCTCTATTAATCATTATGTTTGATATCAGAAACAAAATATTTACCAAAACGTACTGCTTGTCTTCACATTAGAACAGAGTCATCATGGTTTGTTTACCTGCTCCTCAGCCGTGTAGCCCCTCTGTCTGAGGCTGCAGGAGGCTTTGTGTTTCTCCATGTTCTTGACTGGAACTCTGTGGTCGGGGTCGTAGGGACACTGCTCCATAGCCTCCTTTGAAAAAAGGAGAAACTAAATTTAACTCAACTGCAGGTGAAAGTATCTGCAGTGACTTTAACACACACACACATATCCACACAAACATATTTATAGTAATAACCAAAACATCAGACACCTAATGTAGAAATGTACAGCTAGGTTTTATTGTTAAGGATGATTAACAGCTACCTAAAACAAATAGCGTTACAGACGTCTGGGTGTCTTTGATCTGACATTTCAATAAACCGCGATCTGAAACACTAAGTAAAGCCTATTTAACTCAAGTAGTGTAAGCTAACTGTTTACCTGGTCGCAGCCAGTGTAGTCCTGTGACCATCCCAGTGTTTCAAATATGTCCTGCAACTGTTTTTTACAATCCTCTGTGAACTCTGTTAGCTCCTGTAGACGGTCCAGGCGGTCCTGAAGACTCTGTGTTTCTAATAATTCTGCCATTTCTAGGTTATAAATCTAGAATATATTTATCAGCGCTAGCTAGTAATGTGTCTACCGACGGCGGCCATGTTTATTGGTCTGATGACGTCATGAAGAGCGCCGTCCGAAAGTTGTAGCGCTGCATGCTGGTAGTTGAAGTCCACCATTGTACTGCGTTAGTATCATTTCGTTGAGGTCATAGAATGTGAAGTCTTATACTCAGCCTTGGTGTTGACTGTCTTAAGGACTTTAAGTGTCGCTTCTCTAGGATCGTGATGTTGTAGCCGCTTTCAAAGCTGCGTCACAGTCAGAGTTTGATTTATTCTGAAGTTGAATTGACATGACTTATGTTAAAATATTTGATTTAGACCCTGAGACACAGCTTTTAGCGCAGCATACATATTCTGATATAATGATTTCTGAAAGTGAATCAAGGTTGTGGTTGAATGAGCAATAATACATGAGGAGACAAGGCAAGGAAAATCTGGGAAAAATTTAATAATGCAGAAATCTGTCAGATTTATTTTATTATGTTGAAAAGTGATGTCAAACACAAGTACACATAACAATTGAGAAAGGGTAAATGAAATACAAAGGCATTTGACTCATATTTGAATATCTTTGCATAAAAGATTAAAACAGGGTGGACTGGTTCAGGTGGGATAAAGATGTGGATCCTGCAGCAGATCAGGATCCAGCAGATCATCTGTGTACACATCCTCCGTTCTGAAAGGAGAAACAAACAAAAAAAACTCAGAATTTTTAATCACACAGGAAAGCCATACACGTGAATGCTTTGCTCTGTATCATAGCTATGTTTAAAATGCATTACACACAATGAATTATTGTTATGACATTAATATTATAAAGTAATTCACAAAGTAAATTGCTTACATTACTTCTAGAGTGTCTTCAACAGAAACTTCCTCCACCACCTCCACTCCAACCACCATGTTCCTCCTCACTGCAAGAAGCAACAATAAACATGTTGTTAGGAATTTGACTTCAGACAACCATTATTCTGGATTTTTAGATAAAAACAGAAACACAAACCAGGTTATTATTGTTTTTGAACAGAGTGATTTTAGTGTAAAAATACAAGAGAAGCAGGAAAAAGAGGATGTACAAGATAATCATAGAAAGGTGAATTGCTTTTAATCTTTTCAGTCAAACATGTTCAACAACAAAATAAATATCACCACATGTAAGAAACAAGCAGATTTACTTTACTCCACTGCAAGAACAAGTCACTTCCTTCAGAGTGTATGTGTTATGTATTATTAAAATGCTCCACATCAGTAATCAGAAAAACAAGCCTATTTTGAGTGTTGTGATAATGCATTTTCCAAAAAAATTTAAGATGAATGATAAAGAATTTATTTAGAGGCTTAGAGATCGAAACTCAACCCATAAAGCCCTAAACAATTAATTCTTCAGTTTATCACAAACATGCAAATGCTTGGACCCTTGTGGTTTTCACCAGGACAAAAAAATGTCCTAAAACTTATGACTAAAAATTAAATCAGTCCACTTGTTTGATTGCATACAAGTGAAGTTTGACTTATGAGGTAAAATAGTATTTTGCTTTTGAAATACTTAAGCTGTAATAGGCTTAACTGGCTTATTACACAGACAGTAATGTTGAATGGAAACATTACTCTGGATTTACTGACTGTATAATATAGAAAATAACAGAAATTATCCTTCGAACGACTAAACATCAAAATAAAACAAAATCATACACTTACAATGTTAATAATAAATGAAAAATGATTCTAACTTTTCCTTATACTATCTCATATTTTCTGTGTTTTCTGAGGAATTTACATGTTCTTGAATTTATGAACAACGATTTGATTGATCAGAATCTCGTTATAGAGAAAAGAGGTGAAATCCCACCTCCGTAGTACAGATATGGAGATCCAGCCCAGCACACACCGCTCTGCCCACAAACACACCGATTGTGTGACTCAGTCCCGTGACCCTCCCAACAAAGGCCGTGGTGGAAATTCTGCGATAACGCTCCATCTGCTGCACTGAGTGTCATTTGTTGTGAAGAATTTTGCCCACTGGAGCCAGAGCTGCCAGGGATCCCTGAGTGGATGGAAGCGGACCAATGAGCATCAACAGCCTGAGCAGTGAGCTCATCAGAACCTGCAGATAAAGTAAATCAGAGTAATGAGGGACAGGGAGTCTAGATTTACTGCATGTGCATTTATTTTGTTCAATTCACCAGCAATGTTTATGTTTGTGTTAAGATGAAGCTTTCAGCTTGCTGATGATAATGAATTGTATATTCATGTTTATTTATTTATAGATGTATTTTGATACCTTATAAACTGTATTTGCATTTTAACAGACCGTAGGAAGAGTAGCAACCACTGCGCTGGAGGCTAGTGGGGATCCGTATAAACAATAAACAATGCACCTTTAAAATATGACATAAATATATACTGTCCATGTAAATACAGTCACTGCAGACTGACAGTGCAAACACCCCCAACATGTAGGGGGTTGAACATGTAATGGATGAGTCACTTATGTGATCCATCTGTTTCCTGGACCTGCTGATCTTGCATTTACAAGAAAACACGCAAACACACACAGCATGCTCACACAGTGTTGGAGAATACCAAAGTACAGGCATAAGACTGTACTGTATAGAACACAACAGGCCATATCCAAGTACAGTTACAGCTGAAACGGAACGCAATTATAGTCTTAAAATCAATAGATTACTTGAGTCTGCATTATCTTCCCTGATATTAAAAGGCACCAATAATTTCTCTCAAGCCCCTGATTTGAACCCTTTCACGCATGAATAATGAGAACCTTAATCAAGATTTTTTTCCCCCCTCAGTTTCTATTCCTCTTTCGGCATGAAAAAAAAACCCCAATTTGATTGAAATCTTTTTCATGAACCTATGACGATGTAAAAATGTCCACTGAGCTGGACACTGAGTGTTTACTTTTTGAAGCAAATGAATACTATTTACTGATATAATGTGTGAAAACTATGAAATAAAACATTTTTAATGCTGCCAATCTGATGTTTTCTCACATTTTAACAATAATAATAATAATAATAAACATTTTATTCCTGCTTTAAGGGCAACAGTGTCTAAATTCATATAGTTCTATTTTCAGATTTGTACTGACTTTCCTGCAGACACTACAGCCTGGTCCAGTTTACAGGAATAAAGCAACAAATGTACAAACTTATGAGAATTAACCTGCAATGAAAACGTCATAACCAAAATATGGTGTTTTACAATGCAATATTTCTTTTGTCTTTCACATCATATTCTTCTTGTTGCATCCTGTATGGTAGTTGTTTTTTTTTTAACTTGTTTTGTCTTTTACATTCTTTCCAACTTTTTCCATGTTTTACATAATTTCACCCTGCTTTGTCTGTTAAGCCAAAACATACATCCTTTTATGTTGTATATATCTAGTGGTGTCTTGAGGTACTAAAACGGCTCAAACATCTTTTATTTTTATTTTGTTCTTGAGTCCAACATAATTTTCCTTAAATAAAGAATAAACATTGGACAAAATATCATATTATCTACCATATCTTATTCTATGCTCTTGTTTTACTTACCTAATGTGTAGCAGCAAATGGCCCGATTCTCCTCGGCCTCTTCCTCTTCCTCCTCCTCTTCCTCCTGGGGGACCAGCTCTCCTGAAGGGTGGATCCCCAGGTGTTGAGGAGGGAGACATAAAGGATCCCTGCAGGGTGACCAAATCCAGCAGCCAGGATTTAATCTGTGCATCCCAACCCGAGTTCAATTTTCAGTGTTTTTGAGGGTAAACCAGAGCGTCCACTTCCTCTCCTGTTTCTCTCAGCTTTGACTCAGGAACAACAGATGGAGCCTCAGATGGGTTTTCTTTGGACCGGAAATAGGTGTAGTGGGGATGACTGTATGCGTCATTTGCTGTATGGGCCATTGCAGTTATCATAATCCTTAATATATATTAGTTATAGTCATTTTCCTCAACCTAATGGGGTATACTTTTAATGGGTTTTCACTTGTAAACCATATCATACATTGTTTAAATACATTGTAGGTAAGATTAAACATAGGAGCACACAGCAGCTGTCACATTTAACTGTTTTAAGTGTACCTTCACATCTATCAGATTAACCAACACTATTCAACTGTATGACACAGTCGTGAAATAATTATCATTGGCTAGAACTTGCAGGATCTTAGCCACCCTCAGTAAATCATGGTAAATCAGTAAGAAAATAGAGTACTTAAAAAGTCGATGAAACAAAACAGGTACTACTATTAGTACTACAGCGAGTCAAGACTAAACGTGGTGAAGCTGTGTTTCAGTTCCATGCAACTAAACTCTGGAACAGTCTTCCTGAAGACGTCAGATAGGCCTCTACTCTAAAAATGTTGAAGTCCAGACTGAAAACGGCTCTGTTCAACTGTGCATAGAACAACTGAAAGGGTTCTATCTGCAGTCTTCTTTTTTTTTTTTTTACTTTATTTTAATTGATTATTATTTATGTTTAATTGGTTATGTTTTAACTGTTAATGTGTGTTTTTAACCTGTTCCTTTTCCATTTTTGTAAAGCACTGTGAATTGCCCTGTGTTTGAATTGTGCTATACAAATAAATTTGCCTTACCTACTACTACTACTACTACTAATAATAATCATAATATCTTCAGCTCTATAATAATGCTGTTATTCATATTTATTTATATTTATTCAATGGTGCAAGCTCCTGCAATATTATACGACGAGGGTTCAAATCCTGTTGAAATCTTCTGCAGAACCTTTGACAGGAAAAATGTAGC
>JAPTYQ010000009.1:20423014-20433422 GCA_029814465.1 Ostorhinchus cyanosoma
TTAATAGCCAACTAAATGTCACAGATTACTATTATTCCATTTTGAAAAACTCATATAGGATGACACTTTTATCACTTTTTTAAGTGTCTTTTCATAATTAAATCAATTCAAAAAGCAACAATATCAGGGATTGCTTCATTCTTTATTCTTTATTTATAGGCATAGAATTTACCCTGAAGTAACATCAAGTTTATTATTTATTCAATATTAGACTAGTTCAGTATATTATGTTCTGACCCATTTATATTACATTTTACACATCATATAACCTTATTCCATCTGGTGTTTTTCAGTGGGATGGAAGCAGAGGAATGTGTGTAAAATGAAGTAAAGCTGTGGGATAAATGTAGATGAGGATGGAGTGGAAAAAAACTCTATTTTTAACAGTACTTAAATGAACATTAAACTGCTGATGCCGCTTTTGGTCACGTGATAGAGAAGTTGCGCGACCGGAAAATCGCTTCCGATCATTGACATGGACCCGCCCATTGTTGGAAACACTGACATCCTGTTCAAATCTCCACACTTACTTTCGATTTCGTGAATATGACTTTTACCCGGCGACCCTCCAGATCCACTCAGGTAACGTAAAAAAAATTATTCCTACATATGTTTTATTTATCGCTTTTTGAACATTTGTATCACTGCTTTACGGCATCAAACTGAAGTAAAACGCGTAGATCAAATTAAATATCGACTTAAATCCGTCTGTTTCCGCCTGTTTCCTTCTTTGTCTAACAGCCCATATATGAAATACACATTCTATAGGTATATTTAAATGTATAAACTAAAACATTTGACAGCCTTATAAGGTTTTTAACTTGGTTATTTCTGTTTTTGCTGTAAAGTTCTGCCTGAATCTGCCTCACAAACACTAATTCAACATTATCTGTGTAGAGGACATTATTATATATACAGTAATTATTACATAGTATTTATCAATCTACTGCATTTTGTGAAATAAATCAATAATGACAGCGACACTTCAGAGAATAGACCTAAAAATAGAGAGCCAAACTAAGCAGACAAGTATATAATGATATGCTGACCAACCTGTTTCGAGGAAGGTTCTAGATAGACACGTATTCTTTCTGTTTCAGGATGACAATAGCCCCACCCTCAGGACTAAGTTAATTCACTGAATAATCTAATGCCCCTCCCCCCCCAAAAAAACAAACAAAAAACCCCAAAATTAATAAAACAACAAAATGTGGGACAATTCTTATGAATATCATATTAATATAATTTATGGATTTGTTAATGTGCTGTTTTTGTGCAGGTATAATGAGTCAGAGTGGGGAAAAGGATGAAGGAGTCCCACCCTCTGACACCACTGGGTCGGGGGGACAGGAAAGACCAGACTCTCCAACTCCGAGCCTTGAGTCCATGAAGAGCAGTCAGTCCATGGGTCGCCCTGTGGCTTTCCCAGGACAACAAAGTTCAGAGACTAAGTATGTCAGAATTTTATGGGACTTCTATAAAAACATCAAATAATAATCACATGACATTTGGGCCTGGAACCATAGTTTTAATGAGGAGGAAAGTATCTGTTTAGAATAATGTTCTTGTTGGTGTGGACAAAGCATCAGTGGAGTCTGAAAGTCCATGTGCCCTCTGAAGCTGTTCCAAGAAAAGGCCTTTTAGCTTTTCAGAGGATAGACCTCCTGATGGAGACTTCGTACAGAGGCTTTTATTGTGAAACATCTGCATGAAAGTATATTATAGAAAACTCAGCTTTGGCTTTGGCAAACACACCAAACTGTGTTTATAATATTTGCATTTTCCAAGTTTTCTATCTGAATATCTCAGATAAAAGCTGGTTTTAAGCCCTTTTACCCATGAAATCTGAGCTTTTATCATGTGACACATTTACAAATTTGAGTGGTCTTTGGTTTATTGATGTTTTGCTTCTTTCAGAATTGAGCAGGAAAGACCAGACTCTCCAGCTCCCAGCCTTAATTCCATGAAGAGCAGCCAGTCCATGGGTCACCCTGTGGCTTTCCAAGGACAACAACCTTCAGAAACAAAGTATGCAAGAATTGTACAGAACTTTACAGGAAAACATCTAATAATATTCACATTATATAAAGATGAGCACATGTATCTATGTGTAAGTATGATAGAAAACTCTGCTTTCACTTTAACAAACACACCAAACTGTTTATAATTGCATTTCTCAGTGTCCCACCTGAATATCTCAGATAAAAGCTGGTTTTAATTCCCTATCTCCCTTGAAATCTGAATATTTATCATGTGAATCATTTACAAACTTAATTGCTCTTTGTTTTGTTAATGTTTTGCTTCTTTCAGGAATGAGCAGGAGAGACCAGGCTCACCTGCACCGACCATGAGGAGCAGTCAGTCCATGGGTCACCCTGTGGCTTTCCCAGGACAACAACCTTCAGAAACAAAGTATGTAAGAATTTTACAGGACTTCTAAAAAGAACCAATAATGATCACATAATATGAAGACCTGAAAATGTCTTGCTAATGTTTGCTGAAGACGAACAGAATATTGTTTTCACACCAGTCTGTCAGTGTGACCTTTATACCTCATCAACTGTAGAATTAATCTTTATCCAGCTTGGTTTGTATATTGACTGAGTCAGTATCTGGAACATTTTTTCTTTTGGTTTTGTAGTTTTAGAATTAACAAAGAACCAACGTAACACCTAATAATCATCACATTAGATAAAGATCAGTAAATGTACCTTGTTTGAGTTTGTATCTGGTGGATATTGGATTCATACGTTGAATTAATTTGTCAGAGAAAATAGGTCAGTTTTAAAAGGAGTTCTGCTTTTATTTTTATATGCAGTTGTAAATACTTAGTGGCCATAAAACTTACACGGATTGAAAAGCGTGGGACAGAATCATTCTTGTATAATTTGCTTGTAGTTGTCAACTTACAGTGTTCAGTTTGGGTCTTTCCATACCTGAAGTTAGAACTTCTGTATTTTGAAATAATTTCCTCTTCACGAAAAACAACAGAAAACAAATGTACAGCTGTAACTGCAGCCATGGATCCTAATTCATAACTCATAAATTGTATTGTGTGGAAAAGGGAAACTACAGGTA
Source organism: Ostorhinchus cyanosoma (assembly GCA_029814465.1). Classification (NCBI taxonomy): domain Eukaryota; kingdom Metazoa; phylum Chordata; class Actinopteri; order Kurtiformes; family Apogonidae; genus Ostorhinchus; species Ostorhinchus cyanosoma. Next base: position 20,426,093 of record JAPTYQ010000009.1, read on the forward strand.
AGAAACAATAAAAGTAACTCTGTGACATGCGACAATGATTTGTACCAAACAAAATAATGAATAATGTCATTGAAAGTAGTAAAAAGTATTAAGCAATATTTCTTAATGCTTTGTTTCTTTCAGGTTTGAGCCGGGGAGACCAGATTCTCCTGCACTGACCAATGTATCCATGAAGAGCGACCAGTCCATGGGTCACCCTGTGGCTTTCCAAGGACAACCTTCAAAGATGAAGTATGCCAGAACTTCTAAAAAAAACCATCTAATTCTAATTGCATACTATAAAAATTAGATGATAAAAATGATCATTTTTGATATTTTTGGATATTTGTTCCAGAATGAAACATAGACTGAGGAGAAGTCACACTGACATGGATCTGCACAGACACACGAGGAGCAATTCTGTGGATCAGCTCATGGCTTTCCGAGGACGACAACCTTCAGATTCAAAGTATGTCAGAATTTTAAAGGAATTCTTCAAAACACCTAGTAATAATCCCCATATTAAAGCAGAAAAGGTGTGGCTCCATCCGACAGACACAAACAAATACAAATGATAATCATAAATTATTTATCAAACATAATTAGGAATAAAATGTAAATGTGGGTTTTATTTTTTACAGAGAGTACGAGGAGCTGGCAAATGTCTCCACTGGTGAAGAAACAGATCTAAGCTCTGTATTTATGGTGAGTATATTTCTATTACAAAGTTACTGGTAACTACGCAGCAAGTCATGAACTTGTTTTTAATATTCACTGAGACTTTTGACTGTGACTGATGAAACTGAGGGTGTTTTCAGTTATATTAATTATATTGAACAACACTGTACTGTTTTTTTTTTTTCAGCTTATTGAGAAGAACATCAGTGCTTTCATGAAGACTCAGCTGAAGATGTTCCAGATGATTCTGGGCTCAGAAAAATCAGATTTTTTTCCGATTAATAACGATGATGATGATGTCATGGATGATCACAAGATGGCGTTCCTTGGACTCACTCTACATTTTTTGAGAAAATTTAAGAAGAACAAACTAGCTGACGATTTGCATATAAGTATGAGGCTTTTAATAGATTCATAGAATAACGATTACTGAAAATATTTCATCGCAATATTAAAGCTGCAGCGCTTGATAGTTGATAGTCATTGGGGATAATTCTCACTGGGTATAAGTGTCTTATAACCAATTGTAATTCAATTAATTTTAGAGGAAACAACAATTCCACCCTCCTTCCTGTAACCGAAATTCTACCTTGTGATGCAGACTTTGTTGCAGGTGTTTACAGGCAGAAAGTGAGATAAATGCATAACTGACAGCTGTATCAGATTCAGTCAGACATGACTCTGCTGCTCTATATAGTCCTGTGACATGGAAGTTTAGAAAACTACTTTTCCCATCATCTTTGATTTGGAAAAAGAGGAAACTTATGATGCAGATCAGCTCCCTGATTTCATCTGCAGCTTTAAACATGTTAAACAGTCAGAGTTTGGGGTATATGAGCATACCTTAAAGGTACAGTCTGTGCTCTAGTTTAGTGTCCAACAGGAAGAGCTGTGCTAAAACTGGAAGAGGTGTGCCATTCTGGTCACCACCTGTTAAACAACAACATATCTGTTACATTCTTTGCTTTTCAGCCGTTGCTAGCAAACACAGCCTTCGTGTCATGTTCTAACTGGTGTAATACATGCCTGATCATAATGGGAACATTATTAAAATGGTTAGTTTTCATTCCTTGGTCACATGTATACAGTAAGATCTGGACCTTAGTCTTTAATAATTATAATTTCAATAGCACTTTCTTTCTTTTTTTTTTTACTTTTTCTTTTCATTTTCACAACATTTAACATAACATTCCTGACAGAACTGTTGAATCACTAAAAAGCACAAACTCACTGTATTAGATTGCACATATTAGAATGCACTTGAGTTATTTTTTTTTTACTTTCTTAAGTTTAATAAATGAACATGTTTCATTTATCTTTTAGGACTGCATGCTGCAGACTGCCAGCGTAAACTGAAGTCAAATTTAAAGAAGAATTTTGAGTATGTCTTTGAGGGAATTGCTAAAGCAGGAGGACAAACACTTCTGAATCAGATCTACACGGAGCTCTACGTCACTGAAGGAGGGGCTGCAGAAATCAACACGGAACATGAGGTCAGACATATTGAAACAGCATCCAGGAAACCAGACAGGCCAGAAAGAACAATCGCATGCAGAGATATATTTCAGCCCTTACCTGGAAGAGATAAAGAAATCCAAAGAGTGATGACAAAAGGAGTGGCTGGCATCGGCAAAACAGTCTTAACGCAAAAATTCACCTTGGACTGGGCTGAAGGAAAAGCACATCAAAACATCCAGTTCACGTTTCTGTTCAGCTTCAAAGAGCTCAATTTGCTCAGAGATAAAAAGTTCAGCTTGGTGGAACTCGTCCGTCACTTCTTTCCTGAAACCAGAGAGATATTTTGCGGGTTTGAAGAGTTTAAGACTTTGTTTATCTTAGACGGTCTGGATGAGTGTCGATTTCCGCTGGATTTCCACAACAATCAGGTCCTGACTGATGTCACAGACTCCACCTCAGTGGATGTACTGGTGACCAACCTCATCAAGGGGAACCTGCTTCCCTCTGCTCGCCTCTGGATAACCACTCGACCTGCAGCAGCCAATCAGATCCCTCCAGAGTGTGTTGACATGATGACAGAGGTCAGAGGGTTCACTGACCCACAGAAGGAGGTGTACTTCAGGAAGAGATTCAGAGATGAGAAGGAGGCCAGCGCAATCATCTCCCATGTCAAGACATCACGAAGCCTCCACATCATGTGTCACATCCCAGTCTTCTGCTGGATCACTGCTTCGGTTCTGGAGGATGTGTTGAAAACCACAGAAGAAGAAGAGCTGCCCAAGACCCTGACTGAGATGTACATCCACTTCCTGGTGGTTCACACCAAAGTCAAGAACATCAAGTACGATGGAAGATCTGCAACAGATCCACACTGGAGTCCAGACACCAGGAAAATGATTGAGTCTCTGGGAAAACTGGCCTTTGAGCAGCTGGAGAAAGGAAACCTGGTCTTCTATGAAGCAGACCTGAAAGAGTGTGGCTTTGATGTCAGATCAGCCTCGGTGTACTCAGGAGTCTTCACAGAGATCTTCAAAGAGGAGAGAGGGCTGTACCAGGACAAGATGTTCTGCTTCATCCATCTCAGTGTCCAGGAGTTTCTGGCTGCTCTTCACGTCCAACTGACCTTCATCAACAGTGGAGTCAATCTGCTGTCAGAAAAAGCATCCCTGTTTTCTAGAATCTTTGGAGGCAAATCTTTCCAAATCCAGTTCTACCAGAATGCTGTGGACAAGGCCTTACAGAGTCCAAATGGACACCTGGACCTGTTCCTGCGATTCTTGCTGGGTCTGTCTCTGGAGTGCAATCAGAGACTCCTACAAGGTCTGCTGAAGAAAACAGGAAGCACCTCAGAGACCACTCTGGAGGTAGTCCACTATGTAAAGACAAAGATAAGTGAACATCTGTCATCAGAGAGAAACCTCAACCTGTTCCACTGTCTGAGTGAACTCAAGGACCACTCTGTGGTGGAGGAGGTCGGGTCTTACCTCAGTTCAGAATGCTTCCCTGGTGATTGTCTTAGTCCTGCTCAGTGGTCGGCACTGGCCTATGTCTTACTGTCATCAGAAGAACTAGATGTGTTCGACCTGAAGAAATATTCAGCTTCAGAAATGGCTCTTCTGATGCTGCTGCCTGTGGTCAAAGCCTCCAACAAAGCACTGTAGGCTAATGAACAATGACAAATCTGTATTTGAATTATCATTGCACAAGTAATAATACTAAAGCCGAATTGTAATGGTTTCTAATGTCTCTTCAGGTTGAGCGATAGTAACCTGTCCCCTCGTAGCTGTGAAGCTCTATCTTCAGTCCTGATGTCCCAGTCTTCCAGTCTGATAATGCTGGTCCTGAGTAACAATGACGTGCAGGACTCAGGATTGAAACTTCTTTGCAGTGGGTTGAAAAGTCCACACTGTGCACTGGAAACCCTCAGGTCTGTTCATAAGATGATCATTAATATCAAAAGTACAAATATTGATTCCAAGCAAAGTTTCCAAATGACATGGATAATTAGATTCTGATGCTGGTTGAGGGAGTCCACGGAGTCTAGAAAATGAAAGAAAGTCAATAGATGAAGCCTACATAAACAAAAATGAAATCACTTGTATCCTAAGTAACTGTTTTATTGCTGCTAGGTTGAATTTCTGTAACCTGTCAGGGAGCAGCTGTGAAGCTCTGGCCCCAGTGCTGAGTTCCCAGTCTTCCAGTCTAAAAGAGTTGGACTTAAGCAACAATGATCTGCAGGATTCAGGCGTAAAGGCGCTCTGCACTGGACTGAAGAGTCCAAACTGCACACTGGAAACTCTCAGGTCTGGATTCTGTTTGCCTGTCTGCTCTGTTTGGCAACAGCATAATTAGCACTCTGTTATTCTTTGCCATTAGATCAAGAGAGACAAAAAGCAGTATCAAAATAGTCACAATTCTCTTTCTTTATATTAATTTTGTTTCTCTTCAATGATGGTAAACACCTGTACTCCAATGACCAAGGAATTACACAAACATGTCATGGTACACAACAATACTACACAGTAGAAGTGTGTTTGATGGAAGAATGGAAAAAGCTGGACTTTTGGCTGAGGAAGGCGTATTTAAATATCGGTTTGTGGGATATTTCATTGTCAGAGAAAAGACTCAAATATAAAAGACACACAGAAGACAGAATTAAAGCTTAAATTCCAATACTTTACTGGCTGCTAAAAGCAATACATGCGTAGGTAGTCTTTGCGCAAAACTTGGCAAAAACCTTTTGAGTCCAGCTACAGAGATAAAACAGAAGCAAAAGTAACTTTTAATCCAAGGAAACAAATAAAAAGGCTGAATTAAAAACACATCAAGTTCAAATAATCATTGAAAAGCAGGTGAAAACAGAAGAAACAAAGGCTAGAGCATTGAAGTGGGTCACCCAACTGACCCCTTTCCTCATGTTAAAGTGTCCTGAAGGTGTGTGGAAATGGGTGAATGTGACATATTGTAAAGCACTTTGAGGACCATCAAGGTACAAATGCACAAGTATTTGAAACACCACTTTAACATAGTTTGGTAGTGGCTGAAAGTAAAAATATTAAACATGCTTGATTAACAGTAAAATAGAAAATGCAAATGTCAAATGACACTTTTGTTAATTTTTTCTGTCAGAAAGTGAAAAGGTTTAATTCAGCCTCAGCATCTGCTCTTAAATGAAGTAAAAGAAAAACTGTGCGTGTGTTTCATAGGTTGTCGGGTTGTCTGCTCACAAAGAAAGGCTGTGCTTCTCTGACCTCAGCTCTGAGTTTCAATTCACATTTGAGGGAGTTGGACTTGAGCTACAACCATCCAGAGGAGGCAACAGTCAGACAGCTCTCTGCTCTACTGAAGGTTCCACTAACGAACCTGGAGTTTCTAAGGTATAAAGATACAACAGTGTAGATGTTATGGGGAAAACTGGTTGGCATTTCATTTACACTGAGGATGGAAATAAAGTCTATAAGTTCCATAATTCAGTTAATTTATTTTCCCAGTTTTTGAGGTTTTATTTTTTTCTAGACTCCATTTTACACAGGTTGGATTTTTCAAAACACATACATGAGAAAGTGCATCTTATATGAATAACTGGCAACAAATGGTATATTTTTAAGTAAACATGTCCTGATTTTCCCTGCAGGACTGACCATTGTGGGGATGAGAGAATGCAACCTGGTCTGAGAAAGTGTAAGTATGTGCTATGTATCTCAAGACTTTAGATTAGATTATAGATTAGATTAGATTAGATTAGATTAGATTAGATTAGATTAGACTTAATTGATCCCACAGTGGGGAAATTCACTGGTCAAGGCAGCAACAGATTAAAGTGAAGAAGAAAATGTGGCCTCATAAAACTAGTGCAAAAGACAAAGAATATAAAAAATAACTATAATAGTAAGTAATAAAACTAAGTACTAGAACTACAGTATTTGTATATACACACATACGCACAAACAAACACTAATATAGTGAAAACATGGCATTGTATCTGATATCTGAGCCCTGCCATCCATCCAATATTTTTTGCAGGTGAAATGGTTTTCTATGATGACAGTAGTACATATATATATATATATATATATATATATAACATATTTATTATATATATTGGGTGTTGTTCTCACCTACAGATGCCTGTCATCTCACACTGGACCCAAACACAGTAAACAAAAGGATGGAACTGTCTGACAACAACAGAAAAGTGACAGTGATGAGAGAGAAGCAGTCCTATCCTGACCATCCAGACAGATTCGACTACTGGAAACAGGTTCTATGTCAAGAAGGTCTGACCGGTCGCTGTTACTGGGAGGTGGAGTGGACAGGACAAGTCTACATCGCAGTGACGTACAAAGGAATCAAAAGAAGAGGACAAGGTGTTGACAGCTGTCTTGGAAGAAATGTTCAGTCCTGGAGTCTGGGCTGCACTGATGAAAAATACTCAGTCCGTCACCACAACAGGAAATCATCCATCAGGAAATCCACCTCCTATAGAATCGGAGTATACCTGCACTGGTCTGCCGGCACTCTGTCCTTTTACAATGTGGCCCCTAACAAATTGATCCACCTCTACACCTTCCACACAGAGTTCACGGAGCCGGTCTACCCTGCCTTCAGGGTGAAGATTGAGCCTTTCGACTCCTCAGTGACTCTGTGTAACATATAGTAGTTGTCTCTGTCACTGCCTCCAACAGATCACTGTGTGGACGCAAAACAACTTTCTCCAACTAAACTCAGACAAGACTGAAATCATTGTCTTTGGCCCTCAAAAACCCAGAGAAAGTGTCATCAGACATCTGGAATCACTTAGTTTAAAAGCTAAAAATCAGGTTAGAAATCTCGGGGTAATAATGGACTCAAACCTAAACTTGAACAGCCACATTAAGCGTGCACTGGGGCGCTTTGCTGCCGAGTGCGAAGCGAGCGGGATGAGGATCAGCACCTCCAAGTCCGAGGCCGTGGTTCTCGACCGGAAAAAGGTGGCCTGCCTTCTCTGGGTGGGTGGGGAGTCTTTGCCCCAAGTGTAGGAGCTTAAGTATCTCAGGGTCTTGTTCACGAGTGGGGGAAGGATGGAACGGGAGATTGACAGGCGGATCGGTGCGGCGTCTGCAGTGATGCGGGTGTTGTATCGGTCCGTCGTGGGGAAGAAGGAGCTGAGCCGAAAGACAAACCTCTCAATTTACCAGTCAATCTACGTTCCTACTCTCACCTATGGTCATGAGCT
>JAPTYQ010000009.1:20672957-20687269 GCA_029814465.1 Ostorhinchus cyanosoma
AAAAACTAAATATAACTTATAATACATAGATTTCATTTCAAGGTACGTAGTAGAGCAATAGATATGGAATTTTTGCAGCATGACACCAGAAAAAAATAGTACTACACAAAAAAACAACAAACACAAAGCAGTGTTCCTGTCCACATGTCGACTGTGCCTGAGTAACTGATGACTGATGACATGAACTGCAGCAAACATGAGCCACTTGATTTGAATTTTATAAAGTAAAGTGTTTTGGACAAATCAAATCTTAAATGTAAACGCGGCATCAGTTTTTACAATTATGTAATCACAAAATTCTGCAACTCAAGCTACATTAGGTACATGTTAGGATCCCCTATTTTTAGTTCTTGTCATTTTTATGTCACTTTAAAGGGATGTTTGATCAGGTTTTGTGAAATTCCTAACCCCTACCTGCCTGGTTCATAAAATTACATTTTAAACTGACAAACATCATAAGTGTAAATAGTGGCATCATCTTAAAAGGCCAAGAAAGTTGCATTTGGAATAAAGAAACCTTTCGTTTTCATCTGCTGTTTATTTGACTGTTGTTTGTTTACATCCAATTAACTCTGTAAAAGCCTGTGAGATAACCTTGTTGTGATATAATGCAGGGCTCTACAAATAAAACTGAACTGAATTGAATAGTTTTCATGCTGAGTAGTTTAGTGGACTGCATCTGTTCACGCATGATAAATGTCATTAACATCATACGACTGCTGCATTTTTTTTGGGCATATTTTGCATCAGTCTTCTATATATATCAGATATATCAACAGTTTTACCACAAACATTCTTAACTCGCAAAATGACCTTTGAACCCTTTATAGAGCGCTCACAGAAATACTTTATGATTTCAACCTTAGTGTGTTATTGGAGGACATGACAAGACTTTAGTGAATTTTAAAAATTGTTTTACTGTCATGTAGAAAATCAAGGTCAATGAAGTTACCATATTTGCCCGTAAGTGGCAAAAAAACCCCAAAACAAAACAAGAAAAACACTTGTAATATCAAAGGAACATCTATTTTAGAACACTAGAACGTCACTTTTATAACATTACAACATAAGTGCTGTCCACATCCATAAACCCTTTGAACATCATTCCTTCCATTAGTACCATTTCTTCCTGGTACTGAACAAAGCAGGTCCACTCACTCTTCATGCAGAGGTGGACCTTCCAGACCCTGGAGACCACACTGGACCTGAGATCATTGACTCACTGTCCTCACTGGAACTGTTGACGTCACTGTCTTGTAATGTGTGTGGAAATTACCTTAACTAGTCACTAAAACACCAAAACAGGAATTAAACTGACAAACAACATATGTGTAAATGAAGCATAATTCAAAGGTAATTGTGGAATTATTCATCTCCAGCCACTGACAGCTATTTTCCCTCCAAAATAAGCTTCTGTGGGACACATCTGGATGGGATGGGCTTTCAAATATCTATATAAGTACTCCTTGCATTAATTGTAATCGGACTTTTTCACCAAATCTTGTCGCCCTAAAGTAAATTCTCACATTTTCCTGAATCGTCTCAGCTGTTTAATTATATTTGCATATCACTGTACTGTCCTCAGTGTCCCCATCAGTCCATACATGGAATCTAAAGGAACACTCCGCCTGAAATCCATCCAGATTCAGTTTAGAGACTTGACACTGACTGTTTGTCATTTTCTTTGTGCCGCAGCTTGGATTCATAATCCAGGTCTGTAGATATTTAGATTTGACTTCCTCATCTCTCTGTCACTCTTCTCTCTGCTTGTTTGGCAGCAGAGGGAGGAATCGCTTGGTTGCAAACCATGGACATGTCGGACAGCTGTGGGACAGATCTGCAGCTGTGTGTGTGTGTGTGTGTGTGTTCGTGTGTGTGTGTGTGTGTGCGTGTGTGTGTGTGTGTGTGTGTGTGCATGTGTGTGTGTCGGGGTCGTCCGTTGGCAGGAAGCAGTAGGCAGCGAGTGATGTGGTCAGACCCTCTGTCACCAGAGAGAGAGCGAGGGAGGTCCTGTGTCTCTCCTTCTTCTTCTCTCCTTCCTGTTGCTTGTTTTCTTTTCCTGATCATCGTTCTTCATTACAGAAAAAGAAAAAAACACAAACACACTGAGGCTCATTTAGTTTTCTGGAGCCTTGTGCCAATGACTGTTGGATGGATGCTGATATCATTCCCTGACAGGAAACCAGTGATCTGCAGCTTTTCTGACAGATTTTGGTTTCGGTTTGTGAGTTCATAGAATGTTAGAGCACATAAAGAGAAGTAGATCAATTACTTTATGGAGAACTAGATCTTAAGTGTTTTAATATATTCAGAAAACTAAGTTGAACAGACTTTCGACAGGAAACATCCTTAAAATACAGATGATAAATAACAGTGAGTCATTTAGGTACAAAAATTACACATTTTAGTTCTTTATGTATGGATTTCTTCCTTTTTGTGTCTCTTGAATGTATTCTCTAGTGTTACAGTTGTGATGTAATTTATTCAGAGAATTTTCTTTAAGATTGAAAATCATGTAGAAAGTAATAGAATGAAACTGAAAATTGTGGGATAGCAGCAGAAAAACTGAAGAAATGCAAAACTAATCATATTTTTACTCATTTTTCTTCCCTTTTCTTCACATATAAGGAATAATAATGAAACAAACAAAGAAATAAAGGAAAAATATAAAGAAATAAAACACAAAATGAGTAAAATATTGCTCGAGACGCAAAAAACATGCAGAAATTTTTAAAAAGGTGGTAAGTTTCTCTCTTTTCTACATCTTTCTAGCATTATTTTTCTATTGACATGCTTAGAATCTTTTCAAACTGATATAATTTCTTCATTCAATATTCTTCAAAAACAAAAACTTTTGAGAAAACAACCAGAAAGATCTACAGAAACACAAACATATTCATGACTTGTTCCCATGTTTCTGTTACTTTCTTGGATTCATTCCATTCAGATGTTTGTTTTCTTGTCAAAGTAATGCAAGTTTTTATGTAATATTCTTTAAAATGTAAAGAAAAACAATGAAATTATACTTTAACGTGCTGATCGAGGTGCATAAATGAGCAGAAACCCCGAACTGATCACTTTTAAATTGATTTATCTTGTTGAAAATGCATCAGTCGTGGAAAACGTGTGGGAGAAAAAGGGATGGAAAAAGTAGCGAGAAAGCGGTCAGTGTGGAAAATGATTTTTGTAAATACAGTGTGGAAATCAAAGGGAAGCAGGAGAGGGGGAGGCCAGTGAGTAGGAGGTAAATTGAGGGAGTCGGGGGGACAATTAGATGGGAATTTCCAGTGTTAGTGAGCGGGGGTAAGCTTCAGTTATGACAAAAAACGAGACAGAGCTGCATGATTTTATGACCTTGGGCAGATTTAACTGATGTCTGGACATTTTATTAAAAAATTAGATTTTGACAAGGACTCTGATGTATGACTTAGTTATACAAGAGATGTTTATAAAGGAGAAAACGAGTGTGAAAGAGTCCAGACAGACATGCAGGAAGAGCAAAACAGAGAATCCCCTTCATGTGTTTATGCCCATTAATATTTGAATTATTTTCAACTCTACTTGCACTTTTTGGTAATTTACTGGGGTATTTCCACTTTTCTGCAGCTTTTCAGTTGGCATCTACTTCTTCCTCCAGTACATTTGTCTGACAGCATTACTTCATTCTCAGGTTTCAGTTTTTCATCTGTTTCCTGTCAAGTGAAAACTATTAAGCAAATGCATTGAGTTATCTGGGGTCAATGTGAGCCAACATGTAGATATTCTACATATTCTCTTTCTTTAAACTAAAAAATGCTTCAGTCTGACCCAAATGTATGAAGGTAAATCTACCTACAGTACTAGAGCAGGTAATTATAAATAGTATATGATGTAGGTCCAATACATAAGAACAGAAATTACATTATTACTGTAAAACATGTGCAGCCATAACATGCAATATACACATTAAATCAGTGTTTTAGGGATTTAAACATATTATACCCACACATGATTATACAATAAAGTGTATGTTTTCTATCTGAAGATGAGATAATTAGTTTGTCGCTTCAAATAATAATTAAAATATGTAAAAAGTCTCCCAACTTTAGTGATTTCAATAAAAACGCTCAAATTCTGTTTGATTTGTGTATAAATGTTTTGCCTTTTGTGTCAAAACTGAAAGAAAACTGAAAGTTTAAGGATTTTGACTGGAAGCTGAGTAAAATAAGGTATGTACATACACATGTTTGAGGTGTGGGGGATTAGTAAAAGGAGTTTCCAATGAGCAAATAAATATTACAGGCAACACAATGGAATGCACTGTATTGCGAATGCAAATACAATAGTAACATTAATCCAAAACATGAGATAAAAGAGTCGAGCACAAACAGATACTGAATCTTTGTACTTTAACTATATTTGACTGATTATACTTTAACTCATGAAAGGTTTTAAATGCACAAAATATATAAAATATATTCACATTTTAGGACAAAAACCCATATACGTCTAGAAAATTGCCCCAAAAAATGATATTTTCAATTTAAAAATGTAAAAATGGCATAAATTTAATGATATATTATAGTTTTTAGAGTTTTTTAGGGCGTGTGTGAGTATGTTTAGAAAAATTTGGGGGGTTTTGACTAAAGCCATGTAAATACCAGATATGTAAATACATACTTCTGAGCTGTGGGGGGATTAGATCCAGGACTTTCCACTGCTTTAAATCACCTGCTGTTCATATGTTCATAAGTGTGAACAGTGAGTGCAAAACACTGACAGAAACTATTTTACTTAGATTCTTTGAACCTTGATGACATTTGGCTGATGATACTTTTACTTATAGAAGGTTTTAAATACACAACTTTGGATTATTTTCTCATTTTTTAAACTTTCATTTTAGGATGAATAACTCTAGAAAATGTCTAGAAAAAAGATGATATATTGAGTAGTTAATGTAAATCACAAAATACAGCAAATTTCATGACAGATCTCCAGTTTTTGGTATTTTTTCCAAGCAAAACACTTTCAAATGTTATAGTTTGTCTCTGTCTTGTGTCAAAACTGAGGGAAAACTGAATATTTTTCAGGTTTTGACTAAATACATGCAAAATCCAGGTCTGTAAATACACATATTTGAGGTGTGTGTGTGGGGGGGGGGGTTAGAACTAGGAGTTTCTACCATTTTAAATCATCACTAACATGAGCATACAGCAATAAAACGCAACATAAATGCAGCAATAACAGTCTTCCTGATGACATCTAAGAACCTTTTAAGACCCAGCAATGCATTTTTGTCCTCTGTAGGGGACAAAAGTTATAATAATAAAAAAAAAAAAAAAAAACACTGTCCACTGCCAAGAACTTTCCATAAAATATAAAAGAAATACAAAAAAATTATAAAACATGTGTCTGATAAAACAGTTGCATTATGCTATTTCAAATCAAGATCATTATTTCATGAAAAAAGCCCAAACTCTTACTTTCCTGGGTCTGTGCTCTGCTTTTACTTGATTTTAATTGATTATTATTTACATTTTATTGATTACGTTTTGTGTATTTTGAACTTGTCGCTTTTCCATTTTTGTAAAGCACTGTAAATTGCCTTGCTATACAAATAAATTTACCCTGCCTTGGCCTAAAATGAATCCAAAACCTCAGATATCAACATAAACACTTTCACATTTTACTGATAACCTTCTGATTTGTGAACATAAATAGAAACTTTTACTTGTTTTTTTTTTTTTTGGTGCTTTTCCTGAAGTTATTTGTGGTGCTTCATTATCAGATCTGTAATAAGGTCTCGGAGACAGACTGGGATTAAAAAGAGAGAGGGAAAGAGTGACTTGAGTGAAAGCAGCAGAAACAGAGCAGCTCTGCCCCCTACAGGCCAAAGGGGGGGTTGTTCTCTTCAGAGGAGGTGAAGCTGCTCACACCAAATGCAGCCAATGCACTGGAGTGTAAATCAGTAAATTAGAGGGTGTGTGAGACTGTGTTTTCCTGGGGAAGAGTGGGACATCCTGTGACAGTGACTCAACCCCCCTCAACATCACAAACACACACATTCACACACATGTTGTTTACCATTGGAAGCTGCAAACACACACACACACACACACACACACACAATCATTATCAACATTAAAAGAAAACTTCATTCTTATGCAGAAGTTTTCAGTTTGCAGCTCATGGCCTCAGGTGAAAGCTCCTGCTGTTGAGTGTATGTGTGTGTGTGTGTTTTCTGATTGTGCGATTGTAAGGAGCTGAGAGGTAGGAGTGAGTGGGCGTGGTGGAAGGGAGGGGTTATGGGTGGGCGTGGCTTGGCAAGGAGACGGCCCTCTTCCCAAACATAGTGGGAGATGTAGATAGTGTCAGGCATTCGATCGGCGAGTCAGGACGCGGAGTGGATCTCACACACACGCGTATTTACACACACACACACACACGCACGCACACGCAGAGTGGAGTGGAGTGGAGTGGAGTATCAGCGCTCGGAGCGGGACAGACGGACCTGCACCTGTCCCACACTACACCACGACTTTTTCCACGCACACAGTTCCACAGAGGATCAGACCGGTCGTCCCTATGTGTGGATGGGACCAAAGTTACACGGTAAGGACGCACAAAAAAAAAAAAAAACACGCACTAAATCTGAACTTTTTTCCACGAATGCTGCACTTTCTTTATCAACTTTGCGCATTTCTTGTCGCTTTTTCTGATTTTCTCTGTCTGACATTTCTAAATTCTGCCCATAATCCACTTTTTTCCCCCTGGCTTTTTCCTCATTATTTCCAACATGTACTGACTTCCTTTTAAACTTGTTCTAAATCCAATGTTTGTTGTATTTTTCTGACTGGAAATTACTAATATTTATTTCTAACCCGATCAGACTAATTGCATTTACTTATTTAAATGTAGCTTGTGGAGCTTTTTTTTTTTTTTAGCTGTTTGTAGGTTAGTTTCTGAGTGTTTATTTGAGTTTTTGATGGTTTTCTGACATTTGAGAGTAGTTTGTAAGTGGTTTCTTGAATTTTGTGTGTTTATCTGATGTGAAAGAGTGGTTTCTGAGTGTTTTCTTAAATTGGAAGTGCTTTTCTGGCTTTGTTGAGGACTAGTTTGAAAGGGTTTTCTTGAATCTTGAGTGCTTTTTCTGATGTTTATAAATAGTTTATAAAGTGTTTTTGTAAAATTTGAGTTTTCCTGACCATGTAAGAATAATTTGCAAGTGTTTTCTTGAATTGTCTGTTTTTCCTTAACTTTCCTCATGGCTTTTTATGCCAGATTTAAGAACTTTACATCTGCTTTATTGAAAAAAATAAACACAGCTTTTCCTCCAACTTATATTAAAATAAAAGGCATATTTTTTTCTTTAACTGGTCAACAGTTTCATGTTGAAGTCTTCATTTAAATGTGCAATCCTGCGGCCTGTGTGCAAACTCAGCGTCTTTATTTTCAGTTGAGAGCTCAATTGTGTCTTGGTTCTTGGTTTCACTATTAGTTTTCGATGCTGCAGCTGTTATGCAAAAACAGGGCTGTGAGTTCTGCTAAGAGCTGAAATATTGGGAAATATTGTCATATTTCACCACTTTTATAGGGCTTCATTTAAATGGAGATTAATGCAGAAACTGCTGGAGAACATTCACATGATGATTGGAAAGAATAATAATTTTTGGATGGAAATTTCACGGTTTTCCAAAACAAATGAGGGAGTTTTGTGGCTTTGGGTTTGAATATGATTTTACTGATTTGATTAGAAGATACTTTATGGGATTTTACTTTGAGATATAGAACTTTTTATGCATAATTTTTGGTGTTTTGTGTTAATTTTTGGACCATTCTCCACTTATTTGTTGTGAATTGTTGCATCTTTGTGAGGAAATATCAAATGCTTCCATCATTAAGACACATGAGAGGTTTTTTCTATTCAATTTTCTGCTTAATTTTTGAAGAACATCTCTCAGACGTGGCTTCCTGATCCTCTTTGTGTCACATCTCGCTGATGCTGGAGGAAAACTTATTCACTGTGACTGGAGCCAGTTAGATGTGAAATAATTTTCTTTCTTGCGGCTTCAAAAGAATCCAATGTGGTCAGTGAAGATTTGCAGCTTTCCGTTCGTCTGCGTGGGACGAGCAGCGAGTTTGTCCCTGTTTGGGATGGATATCTACCCTCTGTGTGTGTGTGTGTGGGATTGTCTTGGGTGGGATTACGTTTGAAGTTTTGTTTGCGCTGCTGTGGCCCTCCAAATGGAAAAGTTTTGGCGCTCCCTTCCTCATCTACCCCCCCCTCCCTCTTTTCCCTTCACTTCCACCACCAACACACACTTCATTCTGGGATGATTTGCCGGTTGCACTGCTGTGCCACTCTGCTTCCAATTTTAGCTTCATTCAGACACAGACAGCGTTTCCTTCCTCTGTCTTCAACCCCAGGGAGAGAAAAGAGGAGGGGGAACAGATCGGGAAGTTTAGATCTCTATAATGTGAGTAAATCTGCCACTTTGTAGAGTAAAACTGAGGGAAATCCCAAAATGCAAAGGAAAAACGCAACAAAATATTTGATTACAATAGAAATATGTGTGATTCTGGTTCAAACTGTGCAGAAAATGTGAACACGATGGAGGATATTTAGTAAAAAAAAAAAACAAAAAAAAAACCTGCCACCTGGAACATGTTTAACTCATAAGACATGTTCATCTGAATTATTTACATAACAGGAAGTGAGTATTGTTGCATATCATTGCTTTCAATGCAAGACTATTTAATCAAAGTGTCCTTATCTCAGCGTGACTAAGGCTATACTTCACAATCTGGGGTTTCATCACTGATAAAAGATAAATGAGGAATCAATGAGTTAATTGGATTTTGGAGCTGCATGGAAAGAAAGACGTGAGGAGTCATATGATTTGAGGCTGTTTAATTTGTCTGAGCTGGAAAATAAAAGTGTGACAATGCGGTGCTGATGGTAGATGAGTGAGTGAGTGAGTGAGTGAGTGAGTGAGTGAGTGAGTGAGTGAGTGAGTGAGTGAGTGAGTGAGTGAGTGAGTGGATGGATGCAGTTGTTCTTCCCTGTTTCCCATTTTAGTTTGTTTTCTGTAAATAGCTGACAGAACAGCTTCCTGTCTGTTTCTGCAGTGTGTGTTTGTGTGTGACTGCAGCATTAGTCAGACCCCCTTCGTCCTGAATCACCACACATAAGAACCATCGCTCCTCCTCCTCCTCTTTCACTCCATCTTCATCCTTTCATCTCTACGTCTGCTTTAAATCCCTTCTTATTCTTCCTTATCTTCTTCCTCCCACGGCTCTCCCATCGTTATTCACAAACTTTTCTGTTCTCCGGCCTGAACGACACACGTTGAGTTTTTTCTGTTTTTCAATTTCAGCTTTTATTTTATTTTTTTGGGAAATTGGTTGAGTTTTTTTTGTATTTGTGAAAAAGTGCTGCAGGGACAGATGTGTGCTGCCACCTGCTGGTTTAAAAGAGGTGTGTGAAAAAAAACATATGACCGCTAGGCGTCACTAAACGACAAAATGTAACTATAAGTTGGAAGAGGCGAGGTTGTTTGTTCATTCTTTTTCTTTACCTGAAATTTATGCTTGGATTTTCTCCCCCTCTGTCTTTTATTTTTTAATTTCGTTCGCCTCTTTCATTTTTTTTTCTGTTTTCACTCAACACTTTCCACTTTTTGGTTTTTCTTATACCGTTTTATCTCTTCTTTCAACTTCACTTTTTACGTCGTATACCCTCTTTCTTTTTCTCCATTTTTTGTTCTCCAATCTTCCACTTCTCTCCTGTTTTTCTTTTACTTTTTACTTCATCTTTTTCTCTTTCTTTCCTCTGGTTTGCTTCTTTTCATCCTCATTTTAAGCATCCTTCTCACACCTTTCTTTCTTTATTGTTTTTTTTTTTTATCTAACAGTTGGTATAAACTCTTTTTTTCTGTCTTGTTTCTCCTCTTGTTTTGATTCCCCCACCCCTCAGGCGACCTCTCATAGCTCGGCCATGTTGACCAGTGAGGGGGCGCACACCATGGACCAGGACGACACACACCACGGACCCAAGATGGCCTCCACCGCCACCACCAACGACAACGGCAGCAGCTCGAGCTCCGACCGAAGTGAGCCCGTGACGGACACCGAGGTGGACATGGAGATGGACGTGGAAGAGGCCGACATGACGCGTTGGACGGAGGCGGAGTTCGAGGAGAAGTGCACATACATCGTCAAGGATACAGCGTGGGAGGCGGGGCCAGACGGTGACATCACAACCAGAGCCGAGGCGTCGCTTCCACGAAATCTGGCGTTCAAACACCCGACCGACAGCAAAGAGGTCCGACTCACAAACACTCACAACTTTCTCTTTAGTCATGATTTCACATACATACACACACTCATATGAGTCAGATGTGGGTCATGTAATGAAGAGGGGGTCGTGTCTCGTCGTAAAACCTCACGTACACATTACAGAGTGGAATTCGACTGTGAGTGGGTGTGTGAATGCCTCCAGCAGTACCCTCACACACATATATAATCACACACAGAGTAAAGTCTGTGTGCTTTAACAGTGATTTCATCAGCTCTCATCCGTCCATGAAAACCCATTAATCATCAGAGAAAATGATCCCGTCTGTTTCTTTGACAATAAACTGGCTGCAGTACCGATATGTACCAACAGAGGGTGTAGTTTAGCATCCGAACGAGCACAGCAAACTCCTAAAGTGACAATAAAAGGGGTTTCATGTAAACTTTGACCCCACTGACACTTTACTGTCCCTCAACAAACAAATCAGCAACTGTGTGACCTGTTGACGAACCTGAATGGATTAAGTTTTTGACATTTTTACCCTCGGTTCAATCGCGTCGAAGGTTGAAACAAAGGTTGGATAAAAGTGACATGTAGATCTGTGACACGTAGAACCAAACATACTGTTTTACTTCTATTTTGGGGGTTAGGACTGACCAGTCACTTGAAACATTCAAATTTTTATATGGCAAAAAGGAAAAGCTATGTCGAGGGAGATGTCGCTTTTTTTTTTAATAAAGGCTGCAAACATCACATCATCATAATTATTAAAATTTTTACAGTGAATATTCCAATGAAAATATTATTATTACTACTAAAACTAAATGTTTTCCATCGTAACTGCATGTTCTTGATACATCCTCCCACAGCATTAAAAGAGATTAATACAGGACTGAGAAGTGTTCATTTTTGCTCATTAAATCACTTTAGCCAATTTATCTTAGATTTCATTAATATAACACAATCATTTTGCAGAGGATTGTCTGTGTTCAAGATGAGTTTCACACTTTGCATGAATTTTTTTAGTTTTTAATTATCTTTGTATGTCTTTGGTCATGAATTGACATTATTACAGGATGGATACAGTGAGTGTTAAATAACTCTTAGGAGGTTAAATAACTGAACAAGACTGCACAAAAACATTTGAAAGGACATGCTACGTCCATTTAGGTGAGTTGTATTCACTAAGAAATTTCTGGTTCATAATTAAATTCAGAGTTTTTAATTTTAAAATGTTTTTAATGAATGATGGATGGATGTATGTTTGGAGTTATTTAGAAATCAGCTTTACACATTATTCAGTTTTTAATGTTATTTCTGTTTTATGCACTGTTATAAAACTGATATTTATTCATGCATGAACAAGAGTAAAAAAACAAAAAGACTTTCTGTCTTTTAGATGTTTAAAATAAATCACAAATTTCAGTTTCATGACTAAATCCAGGGTTTTGTTTTGCAATATTGGATCTTGAGGATGTAATCAGGTTTTAAATAAGATAATTATAGGACAAATAAAGTCCCAGTTAGCTGATTTAAGTTTATCTCGACTGTTGTTTCATGAATAAACACAGATCTTTCAGTGGTGGATCTATGCTATGCTCTGCTATCTATGATCTGTGTTTCTAGGCTGCAAGGAAGTTAAAAAGTGCATGAGTGTAGGTCAAAAGTTGACCGCTTTGACACTTTGAGTCGCTCTACAAACTTCCAGCAGGGTGATCACATAGATTTTCTCATCACAGAACTGCAGAGCTTATCAGGAGGAAACTGAGGAAAGAGCCAAAAAGGAGTGAAAGAAGGTTATGATATGTTATCAGCTAATATTTATCTGCACTGACACAGAAAGAGAGAGAGAGAGAGAGAAAGAGAGAGAGAGAAGGACTGGAAAAGGCTGAAGTTGTCGCTATGATCAAAGAAGATCTAGGTTAAAGTGAAAGAGAGGAGCATTGTAAAATCCTGTTAATAAGTCTTCCTGTTGCACACTCACACTCATGTCTGGCGTTAAAGAGGGGAGAGGGGATTTCCCATGTCACCAGGGAACAAGGGTTTTGGGAGAGACGTCTGTTTGCGTGGGTTTTGCATGAAGAAAATGCGTCTGCGAGCTTCCACGAATGGAGCCTGACATAATCCCACCCCTCTTCATCTTCCTCTTCTTCCATTTTTTGGCCTTTAATCGAATCAAAAGCAAAATGTAAGAGAGGAGAAAAAAAAAAAAGAAAGAGGAAAAACAAAAGAATCTTTTTGTCTTTTGAGGATGTTTCCCCCTCCACCCGAAGCGTCTGAAGTGGCAGCGGTTTTGGTTTGATGTGGTGACAAGTGGAGGTGTGCGAACGCGAGACAAAAGGAAAGGCAGGGAGATGTTAGAGATGAGAAATTTGCTCTTTTTCTTCAGCCGCGCACACGAACAGGCGTCTTTTAATGAACTGAGGCGTGAAGTCGGTTCATAAATCATCTCCCGAGTTGACAGTCGACTCACACGTGCGTCCGTTTGTTCATACAATAGCACTTAATTACACATTATTCCACATATTGAGCATAAAAACACAGATGAGACGGTTTGTCCATTGTGCAAATAAAAATCAGACATATTTGTGAAATTCTTCTAAAATTGGTTCATAAATCATCAGACATCTTGTCTATTTGTTCATATGAGACTAAAAAACATAAAAGCAGATGTTTCATGTACGTCAAGACACTTATAAAACATCCTGTTTTTCATCTATTGCATCATTTTTTTTCCATTCTAGCAGGTAAATATTTTCTTAAACTTCTAATCCGTCAGATCAGAGTTCTACTTATTTTTCTGTGATCATTTAGTCTCTTAAAAACCTGAATAATTGACTTTGAACCTTTTATTACACCTAATACAGTATGTTTTCATGAAAAAGACTCATAAATATCTTATTATATGGAGCTGATCCACTGTTAAATATGACAAAAAAAGCAGAAATCCCCTCCAGACATTTGTCAAAGTAGTTTCTTCTTTTGTTTGGATGTTACAAATGAACCTACAAATACTCTTTTTCTGTTTTTAATGTAAGAGTTTTGTCCACATTTAATTTATATTATTCAGAACTTAAGTTTTACTAAAATTAGGTTTAAGAGCTTTCGTGATTTTATTGTCATCATTTATTTATTTTAACTGTTAATTTATTTTTCCAGATATTACGATTAAAGTCTTGACTTACAGAAGGTGAATAGGTCATTTTATTTTTAGATTTGGATTTTTTTTTGCTGCTTAAAAACTGTATTTCTTTAAAGTTTCACTGTTGGTTTTAGTCTTGTTTGGGGACTTTGGGACAAAGATTGTTAGACTTCAAAGACTTCTTCTTCCTTTTTTTTTTTTTTTTTCGGTCTAACCCGTGTGTGTTCGTGTGTGTTGTCGTGCAGGTGGTTGGCGTGTGCAGCAGGGAGTACATCCCCAAAGGAACTCGCTTCGGGCCCCTGGTGGGTGAGATCTACACGGCTGACAGCGTGCCCAAAGATGCCAACCGGAAGTATTTCTGGAGGGTAGGCACTGAAACAAACAAAAACACACACTTGCACAGACACACACACTTCCTCTGAAGCCGGAGGGACCCCTTCCTGTGACGTCATGGTCGTCTAAAGTCAGTCAGTGGAACAGGAAACTGGGCTCGCTGCTGTTTTTCAGCGTGAATGAGAAAGAGAGAGACGGGGATGTGATGTCAGCTTTACATAAATAACATGTCGAGAGTGTGGTTCCTGTAAGTCCACACACACATAGTAACACACGGTTCGGCTGAACACACCCCATCACTACCAGTAACTGACAGTGAGACGCTCACTAACCACCTACCTGACCACCGCCTTCGCCTCGAGAAAAGACTCCACCATGAGCAGAAAATCAGAAAGGTGTCCCGCTCACTTTCACACCCACTATGAAACGAGAGATCGACACAGAGAGAGAGAGAGAGAGAGAGAGAGAGTGGGAGGGAGAGAGGGAGAGAGAGGGTGATTCTCTTCTTCAATATAAAGCGTGTTCTCCCTCAACACAGTTTCTTTTTTGATTCCAACTTTT
>JAPTYQ010000009.1:20687369-20709973 GCA_029814465.1 Ostorhinchus cyanosoma
CATCCAATTAACTCTGTAAAGCCCTGTGAGATAACCTTGTTGTGATATAGGGCTCTACAAATAAAACTGAATTGAATGGAATAGGAAGGAAAATTTGAGCTCCATAGTTTCTTTGCAAGGTAAATCACAATATGCCAATCAATAAATAAGCTGAATCTGCTTTGATAAATTCTGACACAGCTAAAAAAAAAAAAGCCTTAGTGTATATTGGTACCATATTAGTTTGGGTTTGCCCTAAAATACATTCAACAAGTGAGACCAAATTGTAGCGTTTAATTCATAACACTGACCATTTTTAAGACCCATCGAAATAGTACTTATTAAAAGGACAGAAATACACGTCATTGAATATTTGAGACTTTAGGGACCCACAGACACCCATTTAAATCATTTCATACTTGCATTAACAGTCATCACACACTGGATGGTCCAAGAAGCAATAATATTTATTATATGAACTACAGTCAAGCTTTTTAACACGTGATAACACATTACAAAACAATGTTAAGAAGAATGTTTGTAAAATTAATCTTGTCTGGGTGTAGATAGGGCAGGACAGCAGACCAGTTTACAGTAAAGTCAATCTGCCAAATAAAAAGCACTGTCTGGGAATATAGAAAGAGCAGTTCTCTCAGATGTTTGAACCATGATGGGAGAATCTGCAGACAATAGAAGACAGCCTTTACATTTCACACCTCCTCTGCTCTTTATTTTCTGTTTTATTATTGAGACTCAGTTATGCCTACAAACACTGCATCGGATAAGAGAAAATTTTAAGTCTTAATGGGTCCGATAAGTAAATCAAGAAATATTTAGTTGGATATTTCCCTTCACTGATGCAAGAAAATCAGTTTTACAGTATATGTGAGTTACTTTAAACTCCATACGTTCCTTTCAAACAGGTGTTGTAGTGTTATCTGGGTTCCTGTTGTTTTTAAGGAAGAATAGTGAATAATAGCAGTTAAGATATCGAGGTGAAACTGGCTGTTATAATTAAAATTACATCAACAAATGTTCTGAAGCTCCAAACTGTTGGGAAAAATTAAGCAGTCAGTCGATGCCTTGTTTCATAAATGGACTTATACGGTGACAAAGCTTCACGTGAACATCTGTCTGGTCTAAAGCTCCTGCTGCAGAGCTGTCTTCATCATCACCGCTGTCTGAGTGGAGTTACTCCACCGGCCGGATGCCTTTGGCCTCCTCCAGCTTCCTCAGTGTCTCATCCCAATGGGTGAACTGCTTGGACAGCAGGAACATCTGCCAATCAGATCAGAGGTCAAGGTCAAGAAGGTGTTGGAAAAAGCTGGTTGCTATAAAACAAAGCAGCATCCGAGTAGAAATCTAACAGATTAGCAGATGAATCCAAAATAAAATTTGTAAATAAACAATATATAGAGTTTATTTTATTCAAAAACTGAAACAGACAAAATCTCCTGTAAAAACAGAACGTACCATTTTGTTATATTCCTCAAACAGTTTCTTCACCTCCAGGGACTGAGCCTCTGTTTGGTCCTGTGAATGACAGACATGTTGAATAAACAGGTAAAAGGTAGTAAGAGGAGAAGAGACCAAAGGCAGAGTTTTCCTTTCAAACATAACGCTACTGGATCTGGCCCTAGTAAAAACATTAGCCATCGCACTGCCTGATCCCTGAAAAGGTGGATGGATGGAGAGGGTTAGGGTGAGGTGGGTACCTGCTCTTTGATGTGAATCTGCGACAAGCGCTGGAGCTTAGTGGCGTGTTCAGGGACATCTGTGAACAACAAAGATGTAATGAGATCAACATCTGTGATTGAATTAGAGACAGTGAGTTCTGCAACCTCACTTTTAACAGTCCCAGTAAAACGCTGCCATTAGAATTTGAGGCAGCTCTCTTAAAAATAGAGAAACATGTCACCCATTACAAAAATAAAGATTAGTGAGGGGATAATTGGACATAACCTTTAATACAGTGCATTTAAAAATATATATATATACATAAACATTTAATATTTTCAGTCTGGTTTTTTCTCAAACATTAAACCACCAGACATGCAAATAGAGTGAACCCACCTCTAATGTAGTTGCTGTCTAGCAGTGGCTGCAGACTGCTCACCTGCTCCAGCAAGGTAGCCTGGGAAAGCAAAAAGTCCTCCTCTGGAGACAAACAAACAACAATCAATCAAATTTAATTTATATAGTGCCACATTTAACAAAAGTTATCTAATAACACTTAACATTTAGAGCTGGTCTAAACCAGACTCTTAAGCCAATTTGCAGACACCAACAGAATCCTCCCAGAGCAAACACCTGGTGACGGTGGCAGGGGAAAACTTCCTTTTAACAGGCAGAGTTATGGTGACTAGTTATGGTTAAAGAGAGAGCAACACATCTCAACTGTCCTGACACTAATACACTCTTGGTTGTGTAAAATTTAAGTCAAGCATTACGAACTGTACATGCAGAGCGCATATTAAAATCACCCACAGTGTTACAGGTTGGTTTCATAAAGGTGTTTCAATCTGGTCTGTAGTGTTCCATCTAATGTTGAATGAAAGTTTGACTTATTTTGACCCTTAAAAGTTTAAGGTTAAAGATTAACTGACTGTATTACCCCTTCAAGGAAATTCCATTTCTGCATTTTACACATCCTAATAGACACACAGTACCTAGCATATAGCACATTAGGAGCATTGAACTGTCATTAAATGAGTTAGGAACCAACCTCTCAGGCAACCCTACAAAATAAAATGATGAAGAGACTTTCAATGATACCAAACCTAAACATGACACACTAGTTATCACAATAAATCTTGCCTCATAAATGGGCTCTATGCACAGCCCCACTACTCCCTGAACTTCAGGTGGGTCCTTTATTTCCTCTCTTTCATTATTGGACACACTGATTAATCCAGGTGTGTCTGATCATAGTAGTCACAACAAGAAGTTGCAGATACAATAGATACACAAACAAACTTCCTTTGATTGTTGATGGTTATGCTCTTGCACTACTTTTTATTGCTTTCTGTTTCTGTTGGGTCTCTTGCATGTATGCAAACTCAGGTCTGTGCTGTCACTGGGACCTCAATTTCCTGACAGCCTTGCCCAAAGGATCAAATAAAGTTCTATTAATCTAATCTAATCTAATCTAATCTAATCTAATCTAATCTAATCTAATCTAATCTAATCTAATCTAATCTTCCATTCTTTCATACCAGCAAGGATGAACTCCAGCTTCATGGCATCAGGTACGGTGATGTGGTCGGTGAACTCAGAGTCCAGATATTTCAGCAGGTCCTCAACTGTAACACAGCACCAACACTCAGGACCAGACTCACACAACACCAAAGAAGCTAGACACTGTAATTCTTGTGGGAACTACAATGACTTTACATTTTTGACCTGAACTTAGTTTGTGTTTTTGTACCAGGGATACCATTTTGATGCATATATATATATATATATATATATATATATGACTCACTTTTCTTGTGCAAGATCTTCACTCGTTCTCTCTTGTTGGCTGTGTTTGTTAGAGCTGCCTGGATCCTGGCCAGAGACTCTGCACACTGCAGGACAGAAGATGAATAACCATGGAAAAAGCAGAAAAATAGCCTTCATTACGGTGCTTGACTGAGCAGAATTTGTGCAAAATTCTACAATTTTTTTTCAGTATCAATTGTCGATTAAAAAAACTGTCTGAAGAAAAAAATAGTGTAAAGAGCAGAATGTTTGTTCCATTTTTAATCAAAATTATAGTCGCATCAGCAAGACACATTTGATTATCTTTTTTGCTGTGGGATTAATTAGTTTCTATCATCTGGTATCAGCATCCTAAAGGCCTTTTTGCTTCTTCTGCTGTTTTTAATCAGCCTGAGAAAACCCTGTGTTTACCAGGAAACAAATGTGCCTTTGTTGGTTAAAACTGTCATATGATGCTTGGATGAAACACACTAGTCAGTGACTTTAAAGGACAATCAAAGCATTAAGTACTAAGTAATAGGCCTACCATACACACTTCATAGCATTCTAAAATAAAGAGTTGGTGAATTACACATTTCTAACATGTATCATAAATATATACAACAATATACGACATCTTCTCAAAACACTTGCAATTTTTAAGGTGTGTAATTCATTGTGCTACCAGATATTATTCATGGAAAGCTGTTATAATGATGAGTTGCTACACTGAATATATTCCAGATAAACAAAATTTATTTGACAATTCCAAATGAACAGTTCAGAATTCAGTGACTTTACTCTTATTGGACAAATAACGTCAGTTTAACTATTCAAGTGAATTTGTCTTTCAAATCTTCATATCCACACTTGTATTTGGGATATCCACAGTTTTATTTGGGAAATCCACAATGTAGGCTAAACTGTGGATATATGCCATATTTGACGTCTAAAACGAGCAACCTCTTAGAATGCACGACATAAACACTAGTAAAAGCGTCTTAAAGCTTTTAAGTGCAATAAGTAAAAATGCAATTTCGGGTATCTACAAGTAAAAGTAAGACTATAAACTATTCAAATGCCTGTATCTTCAATTAGTTATTAATTTAGTAAACAACTTGTAGATACACTGATACAATGTGATTGTGCATATGTTTAATCACTTTTCTAACTAGTAAGAACCCACTTTTGATAAAGATGTGGCACGGATATTGTTAACTGTAAAATTATCTTTACATTATATTCATTATGTCTTAATTACTTATTATCCAAACATATACATTGTTGCATTGTTATGACCTGACATTTCATTCATGAACCTAAAAAAGACGTTAAAAATTAAAATAAGAAAACACTGCTACTCTTTCAAGTTAGCTTAGCAATGTCA
The DNA here is from genome assembly GCA_029814465.1 of Ostorhinchus cyanosoma. Taxonomy (NCBI): domain Eukaryota; kingdom Metazoa; phylum Chordata; class Actinopteri; order Kurtiformes; family Apogonidae; genus Ostorhinchus; species Ostorhinchus cyanosoma. Next base: position 20,692,198 of record JAPTYQ010000009.1, read on the forward strand.
GCTAAACAGTTAACTAAATAGCTAAAGTGAGAACCTCACGATGGTAAAAATTGTAAATATATACACTGTAATTATGAATGTCTTACAGCTGTCAGAATTTGGAATAATTGAAAGATGAAAAATGTATTTATTCCTCGTGTTAATATGTCAGTAAGGGCGTTGACTCCCAAACAGTGACAGCTATAATGTTAGCTTCAGGAGGCTATTTGGCTAGCTCCCTGCTAGCCTCATAATATGAGAATAGACACGATTATTTACAAACCTTGACTGTCTTTCCGCTCTTATTTCTTCTCTCACCGTAGATACGACCCTCTAGCGCCTGGAGACGCATTTCTAAATTATCCATTTCGGCAGTTTTCTCCATTTTATCGAGACTACCCGTGATCCTGACACAACCAAAACAGTTCAGTGATAAAAGACAGCTCACAAGTGACGTCGCGCATTGATGACGACAGTATCATACTGTTTTTTGTTTTGTTTTTTTTACGAAACAAATATTCAATGTCAGTAAAGACATTTAGGTGATATTTTTTACTATCCACTTTAACACCAATATTTAAGGCAGTTTTTGAATTAAAAGGCATTTAATTTAAAAGTGTTTTGAGTGAGCAATAGGTGGCGCTGTTTTGGCTGTGTTTAGGTTTCTATCTGTTTTTCCGGTGACAGCAAGGAAACACGGATTGGCCCTCCTTCCATTCAAGCTAACTGAAAAAGATCGACAAAAGTAAGGTTTCCCTGTCGTCTTCCTCTGTCACACCTATCAGTGTTGTAGCAATTCACGAAATCTCCCTGTAGACAAGCTTATTTAGCGATTCTTGATCATTCTGTTGTTTGTTCCACTGGCTAAGTTAGCTTACCTAGCTTTTGAGCTAATGTCAGTTCTGCATTACAGCTGCGCAGTTTGACAGGTCTGCAGACAGTATTAGCTGAGTTTTCGCCTCTAACTCTTAGACATTTATTTAACAATAACCCATAAATGCGCACTGTGATTTGAACATATTTAACTTACTGCTAATTAAGTAATGAGCATGTAGTTATGCTGCTTTGCTGAAGTTTAGGGGTTGTTTCAGTGCTAACATACATGTACAACTCGCTGTTTTGGTGGAAATATTCAAGCAGTACTTACTCTGTTGAAGTTCTCCAACATAAGTCAGCTCTAGTTTCCAAAACCGTTCTTCAAAGCAAACATACTGGCAAAAAGTAAAGTAAAAATTATTTATTATTGTCAGAATGTACACGAAATACCGTGCATTTGTTTAAAAGGGAACAAATAATGATACTGACATGTTTATTTTAAGACGATGCTGTTTTTTATGTTTGAATGAATGGATGTGTATGCAAATCTGTGTTGATAAAATGTCTCCTTTCAGTTATTATTATTATTATTATTATCATTATTATTATTATTATTATTATTATTTTCTTTTACATTTTGTAGCCCTAGTGTGTAGTTAATTATGTCACAATTAACCACACAGCAGATTGATATAGATCATAGATAGATCATATAGTTTATTATGAATTAATAAATTATACTATAAAGTTACTTTAACTACAGCTATCAACAACTGAAAACTAAAAAAAGACCAGTGTTTGATGTTATCTAGTAGAAATATAGAGTTGCATGAAATAAATAGCTGTATACCTTAGTAGCTGAGTATATGTAACCTGCACCATTACTAACTTGCTAATCTACTCTGCTGATCAGGAAACAACCTGCCTTCAGATCTGCATCTCTAGAATTCACTCTTTATGTGCCGCTGGGAGCAGCAGCAATATGGCAGATGACAAGGATGTGTTGAGAGATGTTTGGTATGGCCGGATCCCTACCTGCTTCACCCTGAACCAGGATGAGGTTACTGAGAGAGAGGCTGAGCCCTATTACGTAAGTGCAGTTACATCCAGTTTCGTCTGATCCTGCCTCAGAGACAAACACTGAACCTGGTAGAAGTTAGAAACAACTGTGCCCTAAAAGAACCATGATGTTTTACTTATTGACAACAAAACCTGTGCACAGAATAGCAACAGCACTGAATTCATACTCCAAATAGCATTGTATGTGTATCTGTCACCTGATTTACCCTGTATAGGAAGCAGAAGGGAACATTTGTCTCCAGCACACAAAAGTCCAAATTAGAACATTTGCTTTTTTCAGTTAATTTGTGCAATGTACTTGCAGGGTTTCCAGCAGATATTGCATCTTTTAAAACTGTTAGTAATTCAGATTTACATTGAAACATTAAATAACATAAAGCTGCTGTGAAAGGCCACCACCAAACAGATGTCATCATACAATATTTAAATCCACAAAAGACACATCACTCCAGTCCCAGTATGAGATGATGTGAAATACAATTGGTATAAAGTTGCATTCATTATAGTTTTAGAAAGTAGGACATTTAACTTATTGAAACCTGCAGAAACATTTATGTTAAAGGTATATTTTGGTGAATGTTGTCATGGAAAATGCAAATTTAACTGTGCTGACAGAACAGAGAGAATTCTGGAGAGCCCAAGTTATCCTTATCTATTAATTTGTTGATTAATTTCTGAATCAATGCATTTTTTTTAATTTAGAATAGAATCTGAAAATAATGATTAGTTGTATTCCTCTCATGATTGTGGTGTCTTGTGCAGCTGCTGTTACCCAGGGTGAGTTACCTGACTCTGGTCACAGACAAGGTGAAGAAACACTTCCTCAAAGTGATGAAGGCTGAGGATGTGGAGGAGATGTGGTTCGAATATGAGGGCACGCCACTCAAATGGTGAGAGAAGGATTTTTTGAATCAAGAAACTATTTGTTTTGACCAAGGAAAACAAAGGAAAACATTTTCTACCTCATTTAAATCTGTCAAACTGGATTTTATTCTTAGGGACATTTTTAAGTATGCACTAGTTATAATGATTTTTTGCCCAAATTATTTTTTTTACATTGATGTAATTTATTTTTTAATTCAAAAATGCAAATAGGTCTTTTAGTCCAACTTTAAAACATGCATATTTTTTTCATTTTTCCCCTCGGCCTTTGCTGCAGGGTATTGTCATCAGTTTCTTGTCCATCTGTCTGTATGTATAAAAACTTTGGTGTGGACTGAAGGCCGAGGGTTTTCATGTGCAGGCACGTTATGTTTTAAATTAACTATTACCAGTACAAACATATTCTACCACATAGTTTCAGTTACAGAGTTTAGCCACAAGGTGTCAGTGTTGCACTCAACACTACAGTCTCCTTTTGAAAACAAGGATGGTTGAGAGTAATGTGTGCAACAGTATGATTTTTGTATCTTTTATTATTATTTTAGGCTTTTTATATACTAAATGAATCATATTCATCTAAGAATGCTGGAGTGGCTACATCTATACCTTTACAAAACAGTGTGTCAAGTTCACTTGGATTAAAAAAAAAGTACAGTGTACTCTTCCTTGTACTCAGTTTATAAATAATAGAGTTATAGTAATAATCAGTGTCAAAGTCAGTTTTTATGTTTATACCCCAAAAGCACAAACATGCCTTTTTTATCTTTTAGTCTCAGCAGTAAACATTTCCTTCTGGCTTTATCCTTAGTTTATATAATGAAAAACACCCCCAGAAAAGCGAAAATAAATGCAAGAAATCACAGGAGAAGCAACAGAGGGAGTAAAATAATTGATTGCAGATTTATCTAAATATACATTTCTTGTTTTGATTTTTACATTTTTTATATTTTGTGAATGTGTCTCAATCTCTTAAATGTTTCTGTTTTTGAGAAGTCTTCTGAATAAGACTGGCTTTGGTTCTGATTCCTGACTTCTAACATTAGTGTTTTTGTGCTTATTTCTGGCTCCAGGCATTATCCAGTTGGAGTTCTGTTTGACCTCCACGCCTCCAACACTATCCTACCCTGGAGCATCACTGTGCACTTTAAGGTAACTGGAGAGCCATGTCTTTTTTGTGCCTTTGTGTCATGGATACATGTTCTAAATAAAAGGATGAAGTGCTGCAGAGCTCATCTTGTAGGGATGGAATTGTCTGATCCATCAGGATTGAATGCCTTTGAGCTTATTGACATTTATCAGCGGCACCATATTTTACTGAGAGCTGATGATCAGTACAATAAAAGAACTGATGAACACAGAATTGATAGTTACTTTGGTGTCTGTGAAGTCTTATCATTTCCATCCTAATCTGTATATTTTATTCTGTGGAAAGCTGCAACTTTGCGTAGTGGTATTATTTCTTCCCCCAGGTAGATAAAAATCCAGGCAGCTTTAAATAAAATGTTTGCGGCATTTGTCAGAATTTCCCAGATCGCGACCTCCTCCACTGCCCGTCGAACTCTGTAATTGAGGCCCACTTCATGTCGAGCATCAAAGAGGCCGACGCTCTGAAGCATAAGAGTCAGGTCGTCAACGACATGCAGAAGAAAGACCACAAGCAGCTGTGGATGGGCCTGCAGAACGGTACGATGCAAACACACACCACCAGTCTGTAAGCAGCTGTCAGTGAGCTCGCCTAAAGGTGAAAAGGGCACTCACACACATTTCACAGAAGAAACACCACAAACAGCTGGTGTGGAAGTGATACACAAATAGACAATCACACATTCACATATTGATAAGTTGATAAGTTGATGTGATTTGCTCAAATTCATTCACAGACTTACATGTTTAAAATATGTGTAGTAAATGACAGTTAGGTGTGGGGTTTTTTTGTTTTTCCCAGAATACACACACACACACACACACACACACACACACACACACACACATGCAGACACAAATCTCTGCTGGTTTGATAACAGGCTTTGAAGCCTCCACTTCCACCCAAACACCCACCAGCTCCTCTTTTCCGTTTTTAGACTGTTTTCCCAGACAGGTTGATTTCCTGTTGACTCTACAGTTTTTTCAGTGGGGTGGTTTGCTGTATGATGCGGTTGCAAGAGAACTTTGTTGGGTGTTTGGAGTTTGTGTGAAACTTGTGTGGTGGTGTGAGATTCTTGGACTTAGTGCAGGGAGTGATGATGAAAACATGGCAACAATAAACACTTTGACCCACAAAGTCGAAAAATGTAGCTGCTCTAAATTTATAGCCCTGCTTTTGAAAAACCAGCTTATATTAATTCTTGTACGTGTCCCATTTACTGATGAACTACATTGATTGACCTATTAATCATCAAATAATTGGTATATATGAGTCTGTACGTATTTGGGTTGACCCATACTGAAGAAAAAGCAGCTTTTTTTTTTAAGAAACCAGAAATGAACAACAAATTCAAGAGTTAAATAAAAGTCTTTGTGCTTCATTTATGGTGGTTTAAATGCATCTGGTGCTATAAATATGTTGGTTTTTTTTCTTTCCAATAAGCGATAGAATTTAGATTAGTTGGTGATAAGAATAATTAAGCCTTAAAATGAGTATACATGTAACCAGAGTTTGGTGATTTAATGAAAAACATATGACAGATTTTGGTTCAGGCAGGTTATGAGCCCTGAAACTAAATCAGGGGTAGAATCAGAGGGAGAAAGAGAAATTCCTGACCTGAATCCAGGAAACATGAAGCAAACTTTCATTTAGAAGACACTGTCATAAAAGCAGGGAGATTTAAGTTCAGGATGTACTTCATGATGTTTCCTTCCTGTGTTTGAAGTAAACACGATAAACGAGACTTATCAACAAATCAAACCGATTGGTTCAGTTTTCCCTGCCTGATCTGATCATCTGAAAGCGAGAGATGAAACTTTGTCTAAACCAGAACTTTCACATCCAAAACGGATCAGAAACAGAGAGAGAAACAGAGACAACTCAAACTAAACAAACATTTTTCATTTCATGTGAAAGTCACAGACGGAGGGAGTTTAGAAACCAGTGGAGGAATTAGTTTTGAATTTTCAAAGTGTAATGAACAAACAGTCGAGCGGGCCTGAGAATCCTCTGGAGCATATCACACGACAACCCTGTGAAAAGCTGAAGTGATTAATGGATAATGGGTTCATCATTGAGTTGTAGATAAATACAAAATCAGTGACTGGGGCTGGTATCGGCTTCAGAATCATAAAGATCTGCAGCTAATTTGGTCTGTTCTTGAATTAAAATAAGCAAAAAAGCTGTCACTCAAGCACGTGTGATGCCATGCTTCATTTATGCGTAAACTTAAGTGATATGAAAACGAGAAAGGCAGCTTTCAACAGACGCTTGAAGAGATGGCAATATATAAATAAATAATGATTTGAGGTGTGAACTTCATTTTTGAGCTTATTTTCCCATAGAGTCAGTATTTCCAGTTTAGAAACTTAGCATTAACCTGTTGTTGCTACTATTACTGTAAAATGTCCTGTTGGAAAGATGAATAAATCCACTGTCTACATTTTGGTTTTCACTTGGCTTTCAGGAAACTGAAGTGTTGTGGATGCAGGTGAATCATGGATTTGTGGGTTGATTCCAAAGAAAATGTTTATGTTTTTTGACTAAAAACTATGTGCTCTTTTCCATATGCTTTCAAACTATTAACTACCCAAGTTTGCAGAAGACTTAGGTACACAACAGGATAGTTTGTAATTGTACATGTTAGACAATTATTAGTATCATAACTTCCACATCTGTGTGTAAAATCAACAAAAAGGTTGGGAAAAAAAGTCAACTTGGATCTGGGAAAGTAATTGAGTTAGCTGATGCTTTTTTCATTGATTTTACTGTAATTTGGTGCAGAAGTTTCCCAGAGTAGCTCACGTGCTGCACCGAAACTTTTTAATGTCACAAAAACCCTGTATGTTTGTTTAATACCAGAAAGTGAAAGAAAATGTATGTATATGGAGAATTTCACCTGTGTGCTAATGATTATAAGAACTGTATAATACCATACACCACGACACTATGAAAATGTTATTAAAATATTTTCTGACATGGTTGTTGGATATGAAAATCCCAATCGCAGCCCATTAAGTGAACATGAACCAGCTTGAGTGAGACCTTTCTGCATATGTTCTTCACTGCTTTCATGCTCACAAGTCTCTTTGTTCAGATGGTTAATCAGGAGAAGCTAAAATATAAAGAAAGTGTAATACTCAAAAACCTGACTGTTTTTCATAAAAGATGATCTGAGTATCACTTCTCACTTCAGGTTTCTGTAAGAACCAACCTGAATCTGGTGTGAAATCACACCCAGTTCAGTCAAACCTCCTTTGTTGTGCTGACCTTTGTGCGCTGTTGTGTGTGTTTTTGTTTTGCTCCAGATAAGTTTGACCAGTTCTGGGCCATGAACAGGAAGCTGATGGAGTATCCCACCGAAGAGGGGGGCTTCAGATACATCCCCTTCAGGATATACCAGGTCATATACACAAACATACACAAACTAAACTTTCTCTGGTCTTAGACAGCTCAACATTTAGCAGAAACATTTGGTTTGCAGTTTTAATGCAGCAGCGTGCATGAAAATCCAGCAGATGGAGCCAAACGTCTGCATCAAAGTCGATACTAATTCGCCGAAAACCCAACCAGATCCCCAGCTCTGCATTTGTTGTGGCTGTATTCCATTAATAATTGGTCTTAGGTTCATATTTAAATTCACAATAGATTTATTTCAAACATGCAGCAAATAAACAGCACAACAAAAGGTAGATACATGACGCATATTAAGCAAATCATCAATTATAAATAAGTACATTAGTAAATATTCAAGTCCATGAGATTACACATCTGAGAAGAAGGTATGAAGGAGATTAAGCTGTTTATGGATGATCAAAATTTGCAAATTGGTTCCTAATCTTTAACTTTTTTCATATTTTACTTTCTTGTAATGATATAGGATTATGCACATTTTTCGCCACCCATTGTTTTTCCACTCTAAATATATTTTTTTCACTGTGAAAAACCTTTTTATTTTTGATGTAGTTCCTAATTTTAAACTATGCATGTGATGAAAGCTCACAAAGTGCAAATAGTGCGGTGCCTTCACATGACAACCATGAGCTGTTGAGCTGTTAACGGTTGTTCATATGGAGATGTGGTGTTTTATTAAATATTTCCTGTTTGTCTCAAAGTGTTTTCCAACAAGCTGTTGTTTGAAGGGTAACATTAAATCATTGTCTTATGTTTAAGTATCATGGATAATTCACATTTTTAATTGATTAATTTCTTTATTTGTTTATTTTAACCATGCACAGCCTATGTGCAATGACAAGAAATGGCAGCAATAACTAAACCTGCACTTGCAAGGATGACGAGGTGTATTTTTTGTTAAATGTATACATTATTTTAATCTTTTAGCAGCCTCCCATTTGAAGTATTTTGCATAGTGTTGCATCCTAGATAGTTGTTAATAATTTAATTTGATTTATTTTATTCAATAATTGATGTTGTGAAATCTGTGAGTATATTTCAGTCTGTTTGGTTCATCTGCTTTAACCTGCAGGGGTTATCATGTTTTGGGTTAATTACCTTTATGTAATGGACCAAAGACACGCCAGCTGTTAGTGTTTGTAGGATGCTGTCATATGCCGCGTTTCCACTATGTGGCACCGGCTCGACTCGGCCCGGCTCGGCCTTTTTGCATTTCCGTTACAAAAAAGGACCTGGAATCTGGTACCCGGTGCTAGTTTTGACCTCCGCCGAGGTTCGAAGCGATACGAAAACATGACGTATAGAAACTGCAGACCTCTGATTGGTCAGACTGTTGTCTCTGTGACCTGCCGGTTTACAAAATACAGATGTGGAAGTTGACAGTAAAGATAGCAGTGCATTAATCCACATGATGACAGCCCAAAACTACACCACGGTCGGTCCAGGAGATTCAGTGTTTGGTGGCCAACGTAAAAAATCAGACGAAATAACACGAGTGAGTTTATCAGCATCTCTCTGAGCAGACAACACAGAAGTTTCACTCCGCACCACTATGACGTCCAGATACTGTAAAGTCAGTACTATCCTGTAATGGAAATACTCTCCAGGAATATCAAGTCGAGTCGAGCCGGTCCCACGTGCTGTGTGCTAGAGATTAGTTTGTCTAATTGTCTCTGTAAAGTCAATGTCACTTCTCTCCGCTGTATTTTGGTTTATATTGAGGCTGTATCAGGGTCTATATCTTTATAACAGGAAGTAGTGAACAGATCTTCTGTCCCTTACATTTGAGTGAAAGCAGAACAAACTGATCTTGATTTTGTGATTGTCAAATTTCACATGGTTCATCTGCAGAAAAACTGCTGCTCAAAAGAAAAGTGCTGTAGTAAAATGGTGAAAGTATGCTTTTTGAGTTGTGCGGATAGAAATGAGTAAATCATCTGCAGTGTTATCCATTTTGGGAAAGCATCTTTAATCTGACTCATGGACTGTCTTGTCAATGCCTGGAAATCTACCTGTGTTTCTGACAAACTGCCCCCAGTCACAGTCAGTTGGAGTGGAGCCTAACTTGTACACTGGGGGTAGACATTAATGTCCAAAAGAAAAGCCAACATTTCTTAATCCACCAGTGATGTAAGTCCCCTGTTTTCACCTGTCAGTCTTTCCTATTGTGCAATTTGGGCCTGACACTCATCACTCTTATGAGCAAGTCTCTTGTTTCATCAAGTTTTAATCCTCACAAGCTGTTGTCCAGTCATGTCGGGCGTAAAATAACAAAAAGTTCTTTAGTTGATTTTTTTAATCAAGACATGCCAATTCAATAGATGCTGATACTTTAGGAGGATTTTTTGGACATTTGTGCGATTGATATGTGCATTGATGTACATCCTGAGTGAGTTGGTTATTGAGGCGGCTGTGGTTCAGTTGGTAAAGTGCATCGTCCTGTGAGCGAAGGGTTGGTGGTTCAAATCTGGCTCCGACTGCCCTCATTTCAAAGTGTTCTTGGGCAAGACACTGAACAGTCACCCACTGGTGCATGAATGTGAGGTTTTGTAAAAGTGTAGAAAATGTGTTTACCATTGAGAGGTGCATGTGGACATACACTGATCCACATTCTGACAGGAGAAGTAGTAATAATATTGATTATTTCATTACAATTGAACTTTTCACTGGGTTGGATATAGCAGGCAACGAGTGAACATTTAATCCTTGAAGCTGATGTGTTTGAAGCAGCAAAATAATCAACATAAGAAATTGAGTCACTTTGCCAAGATCCATATTGTAACAGGGATGACTGGGTCAGAGCATCTCCTCACCTACGGGTCTTGTTGTTTGTTCCTGGTCTGGTCCTGGTCTGCAGTGGTTAGTACGGATGGAAAATGGACTATGGAAGGAATTCCCAATTGTACGCCAACTGAGCATCTGTGGGAGGTGTTGGACAAATAAACCTGATCCATGGAGGTTCACTTCTCTACTTCCAGAACTTCAGGGATCTGCTGCTAATGTCCAGATGCCACAGCACATCTTCAGAGGTCTGGTGGAGTCTAGGCCTGGGGTCAGAGCTGTTTTTATGGAAGAAGGAGAACCTACACAATATTAGACAGGTAGTCCTAATGTTCTGCTCCCATAGATGCTGGACTCATTGAGATTTGATACTTTTGGTTGGTACTGACCACTTTACACTGGGATAATACAACAAGCATCTGGAGATGCTTTGCCACAGTGATGTGACCATCACAGTTTTCCCTTGTGGAAGCTGCTCAGATCTCTACTCTAGTCCATTTCACTGTTTCTATTGCATCAACTCTGAGGTCTAAATGTTCACTTGCTGCCTAATATGTCCCATCCACTGACGGGTCTCATTGTAAAAAGATAATACAAATTTATACCACTTCACCTGTCAGGGGTCAGAACGTTACTGCTGATTAATGTATGCTTCATTAGACCACTTCAGAGGTGGTATGAGGGGTCCTGGAACATCTTTGTATTTTTTAAAGGTTTGTGTTTGACATGGAAAAAAACAAGTCTACCAGTGTTACCAGTGTATTTTCCTTGGTAACCGAGCAATTCAACTCCAACCAAAATCATAATTTGCAGTATTACCCTCTATATTTGCAATATGACTTCTTCACTATATTATGCAGCCATACTTGTAATGGCAGGAAAAACCCTGGAATCACATGTGAATAACAGGCAAGAAAATAAGCTGCTTGTTGGTTTGAGCCACTCAGTGAATAACATTTGCAAAGTTAGTTTATCAAACGTGACATAAAAGCTCATGCTATGTTCAGGTCTGCAGATGTGGATGTACTTGGAGCTGGCAACTTGTCACCAGATCACCAGGGACACATGATCACACCAGATGAGAATAGGGTCAAAGATCCACTCTGGCATTGATGGATGTCAAAAAGAAAAGAAAAAAAATACGCCCACACGCGACATCTTGTCACTACCTGTAAATACACCTGTAATGTAAATCCCCGTTCTTCACCTGTCAATCATTCTAATTGTGCAATTCGGGCCGTCTGCTGACACCGTCATCACTCTGGTAAACAACAAAAAGTCTATTGTTTTATCAAGTTCAGAATCAAAACAAGCAGCAGTGTGTCCACGTCTGATGTAAAACAACATGAGTAACTATCAGAGAGGAATTTCATAAATCTTTCAAACTTTTATTAAAGACCAGGGTCCAAGAAAGGCACAAATTACATAAAAAGTGCAATAATTAATAAAGAAGTGCAGTAATAAAATATTAAATCATTCTTCTTACAGCAAACATCTGGATGAACATGTCCACAGGTTACACTAGTAGTATGTTTAATTAAACCTCATTATTCTCAAGCACATGCTGGTTTTACTTTTAAGTGGGCAAATTAATCCATACATAACTGTTTGAAAAAAAATTGGCTCCTGCCATCCCATACTCAAAATTCCATATTTAGTAATAGTCTCAAAGCATCACTATAAACTACTTTACATCTCTGAACACTAGCTCTGCTATAGTTTGACCACAAATCTGCAATATAGAGAAGTAAACAGAGATGTTCACATCTTTGTTTATTCTTTATTGAGGATCCCCATAAGCCGACACAGTAACGACAGGCTAGTCTCCCTGGGGTCCTCTTAATGCATCTGTATATGCATTAAACTTCTGTTAAGATGATTTTTGCTTGTGCACAATGTGTAGCACTTCTTATAACTGTTTTCATCCTCTGTCATTTGGTGTGTAATAAAATGTCTAAGATAAGATCAAGAAATAGGAAATTTAAGGCATTACTTTCTTTGATTCAGCAGATTTTCCTTCAGCTGCTTGAATATATCAGCTGTAATGTATAATTTAATATATCAATAGTAGACTTTGACTGTAACAGTTGATGAGTTAAAGTAATGATAATTTTTAAACCACAAGATCAAAATTGAAAGATACAAATAAAAAGCTGAAGCTGTTTTTTTCTATTGAATCACTGCAACTTGTAAAACATTAAGGAAAGTATTAGGTGAAACATTACACTTTTTAACTCTTATGAGCAATGGTAAAAAAAACAAACAAGCAAAAGCATGTCCATACCTGATTTAAAACTGCATAAGTAGGTTTTTAGCATGGGAATTTTGCTGTGAAACATAACATATCCAACTGCTTTTTGTTATTCAACCACTGACCCAAAACCCAAATATATTCATAGTACATAGTAGAAAATACGGAAAAGCATTGTAGAAGCTGCAACTTGTATTTATGCTTAAAAAATATAAAATAATTTAATCATTAAAAAGTTACAAATGATTTTTCTCTTTTTGATCTTTACAGTTTTACTAGGGGTGGACAATAATGAATATCAAATTAATTCCCTTAATTGAATTTTGTTCTTAAATGGATGTGAGGTTAAAAAAAAAAAAAAAAAAGATTACTGCTTCATCAAACACCTTGTGTGTATCAAAAATATCTGAAAATATATATTAATGTTTGATACGACATTATTTTTAGATAGATTACAACATCACTGATGTGCACATTTTTGTTTTAATAAATTATTTTGTTCGCACATTTACAGCGTACAGACTCAACTTATTAAATTCGTCATTTTATATTGAGTTCATGTTGACAGATAAGCAGTGATTATATTTGTAAATCATCCACAAAACTCACAAAAAATAAAATAAATTTTTTTGGAATAAGGTCAAGCCTTAAACTCTATTGTCTAGTTTTATTATTTCATTTAACGCTTGGTTAGAACATTGAGAAAAGCTCTACATTGTTGGATTGTTTTCCTGCTGCATTCTCGTCCCTGTGACCTTTGATACAAAAACTCATCAGTTATAAAAAAAAAAAGGAAACAGACAGAACCAAACTAATTCCTGCCCGGGACATGTGGGACTTGCCTTGCTGGTGTTTTTTTGAATGTGGTTAATCATGTGTTCCTGTACATATGATACCTGTGACTCTGCTTGTTGATGTACAATTCCATTTAACCCAGATGATAGTGGGCGAGCCTCCGGGTTCAGTCTGGGATCAGGAGACGTAAGCAGGGGAGCGGCCTCAGGTCGGCTGCTTCTGCCAAAGCTCTGCAGCCCAGTCCTGACTCAGGTGAAAATTCCCTGTTGGAGGAGAAAAGAAAAAAAAGAAAGAAGTGGGGATGAATAAGCGACTGATCCTCGCCTGGAAAACATTAGCCGGCCGCGAGCCAGACAGCGGGGGGAAAAAGACACACGCTTTGAGTCAAGGTTTTGGGGGTTTCTTCACAGAACAGGAGAGGCTCGGGAAATGTTCGGAATGGGTTTGACACGATTAGGGTGAGCAGCAGTTCAGGAACTCCCCAGAATGAGTTAACAAACCCAAATATTTTTTTAAAAGTGTTCTATGTTGAATTGGTATTCCAAACTCTCACCAGCAGGGGGAAGTCATGTACCACGACACATTTAGGACTATCAAAACCACCATTAAATGAGCACTACGTATCCACAAACTGTTACTACCTGAATGGCATGAAGCTCATTGTTTCCACACATCTGTATTATGATATCATTAAGTTTTCTTCTTCAAACTAAAACTCATAGCTGGTCATTTTGGTTAAAAATTTTTTTTTCATCCTGCATTAGCTGATAGTTTACATTATAGCTCTGTTTTTAGACTGAAAACAGCTACAGTAAAACCACAAATCACCTCAGTTTTCTGTACGGTTTGTGTCAGCAGCTGCACTAAAGATCTGTTTGGAATCGTCCAAACAAGGTCAGAACTGTCACACTTTAGCCTGAACTGTGGATCCACAAATGACAACTTAGCAAAGATAATAATTTCATATAATAACTTTATACCTTCATAAGCTTCATAATCAAACTCACCCCTGTTGTAGAAACACTGATTTCAGTATCAAACTCCGTTCTTTTCATTTAGAGCTGTGTCCAGTGGTGAAAACAACAACAACGCTTCTAGATTTGATCACTTTATTTTCTTTGACTCTAACAGTTGTTTCTTAGTGGTGCTTTCTTTGTACTTGGTTTGAGGCTGAAGATTTTTCTGACAAATGGTGCTGGTTTTCTGTTAAGGTTGAATTTTATTTTCAGACATAACAATGAAATGGTGTTAGCCACATTACATTTCAGGTGTGTTTATTAGTTTTTGGCAGGAAAATAACAATGTCAATGTGCAGCTTAATATTGTTTTGTTTTAAATAAACATAAATCTTAGATGCTTTAGAAATATGTTATGTGTGACGTATTGTTACCTTGCCCCCCAAAGGGGAGGTGAGGGTACTGTTATTGGGTCGTTTTTTTATTAGTTTGTTTGTTTGTTAGCAACTTTACGCAAAAACTACTGGACCAATTTCCATGAAATTTTCAGGAAAGGTGCGAGGCGGTCCAGAATAGATCCTGTTAAATTTTGGTGAATGTAGGTGCAAGGTCAAGGTCACCAAAAATGTGTTTTCGCAATGATAAGAGATAGGGCAAATCAGGTAAAATGTTCGTGAGGGGCGGGGTTTGTTGTGCCTGCCACCACTTGTTTACCATGTTATGCATTTGTAAACCACACATAATTTGTTAGTGAATAACAGGACATTTGTGAAGTGTATTTTGTTTGTTTCAGCAGGGCATTTGCTTCATGGAGGTACTTTTTGAACATCTGTGTCCAAATACAAAGCAGAAAACTGCACGTAAATCTCATCAGTCAAATTTCCTGCGCTGTGTGTGACACTGATGCTGCGAGTATGACTTTTGGTCGCTGTCTTTACATCCATATAATCTAATCCAAAGCAGAATCAAACTGTCAACGAAGAGGAAAGACGCAGGTTTTATTTACAGCCAAACTCTTTTGCATACACTTTACAAGCTCAGAATCTTATTGTCTCTATTTTCAGCTCATGCTAGTAACTTTAACTTGCTGGGACACATTAAAACGCGTCCTTAGATCAGAGCAGGGGGAAAAAGATTTTGAAAACATCTGGGTATTTTCTACAAACATGTTGACAGTCTGCTTTGAGTCTGAATTTGTGCGTATGTAGCCTTGATCTCAAATCACAGCAAACAGAAAGGCCTCTCACTGTCACTGACTCTTCTGAAGCAATTAAAACTTCTATCCTGTTGAGACAAGTTCAGGAAAAAAATAGAAAAACAGAGCAGCGAGCAGAGCAGAAAATGATCCTGAGTCATCTTTGACAGACACTTGTTGTCTTGAAGAATAAAACTGATATTAGATGCAGGAGTGACTCGTCTTCGAGGCTCAGTGAAGATGTTTCCATCATCGTATGTGCTGCGTTTGCTGGTGATTTCCCACTGCCACGATTTATTAAGAAATGTTTTTGAGTTTTAATGAGACCTGCTGGACTTCACATTTACATTTTTACGTAACAGCAAGGGTGGAGGAGCGGTTGTCGATCACTGTCAGAATAAAACGGATCACAAATGCTCATAAAAGTTTCTGTTTTTACTTTCACATCTTTTGCGCATAAATAAACCGTTTTACACTTCAACAAAGGACATTCTTGTGTTCGGTCATAAAAGATGCCTCTTTAAAGTGGCAGACTGAAGCATGCAGCCTTTCCAACACGACTCGCCCACGCAGACATGCACTTGTCACAGCTGTAAAACCACGTTACTGCAGGCGGGAAGAACGAACCCAGACCACTCCGGTTTAGGCAGTTTTTTTTTGTGCCCGAATTGAAAGTTTCCACCATCGTTTATTAGCGGAGTTGGTTTCATGAAAGTCGGAGCATCAAAGCCTGTCAAAACCTCACTGTGTGATTTGTAAATACAGTGTCAGGGAGAAAATAAGCTGCATTCTTGAAAAGTCTGGATTGTTTTGGGGGATGTTGTGGTTTTTTTAAGCAGCCGGAAAAAAAAAATGGCAGTGTGTGCAACCATAGGCGGCTTGGGTCGTCTGGAAAATAACTGTATTAGGCTACATTCACACTGCAAACATTAGCACTCAGTTTGACTTTTTTGTTTTTTTGCTGAGATCTGATTTATTTGGCAGTTCATAGTCCTTCACTGACCCACATGAGCAGAATAATAATATCATAGCATCTTGTCATACTGAGGTGAACATCCAGCGTATTGTCAATAGATGTGATTTCATATCGTATTTTTATATGTTTATACAGTTGCGGGAAAAAATGATCTGACCACCCTTTGTTTTCTTCAATTTCTTGTTCATTTTAATGCCTGGTTCAACTAAAGGTACATTTGTTTGGACAAATATAATGAAAACAACAAGAAATAGCTCATAACAGTTTAATTTCAGAGCTGATATCTTGCCATTTTCCATGTTTTTTTTTTAATAATAACCAAAATCATTTAAGTTCTTACATCAGCTGTGGCATTGTACTGACAAAAACACTGTCTGTTTTAGTCACATGATACACACTTGATTGCATAACCATTGTTTTTGATGACTTTTGTCGGTCAGTATTAGCCTCTTGTCTGTCTACATTTATACATTAAATATGAAGAGAAATTCTGATATTTATTTACTCTGTACAAACGATAGTGTTTTACTTTCTGTTTCATTCACCCGTACAGAACTGGGTCAAAGGGCTTTTATTGACTCGACACCTTTTGCGTGGAATCAGCTGTTGGAAGACTGGAAACTATCTGATTTAATTTCTTTAAGCTCTATGAAGTCCAAACTGAGAATTCTTGAGGCCAGCTCCATAACTTGCCTTTGTTTTTCATAATCTGCTCATAAATATAATTTTTTAGCAACTATTTATTATTAAATGTGCCTGTTATTTTCATTTTAATTGTGTAATCTTGTAACTGTGTTGTAATTGCTGCTGCGTTTCTTGGCCAGGACTCCTGCGAAAGATCATAATGGGATACTTTTCCTGATTAAATAAAGGTCAATAAAAAAATATTAAAATAATTGTAGGTATTCTGAAGTATGGCATTAGTCTGGAAGTACTCAGTATGAGGGTGAATATTTCCATCATACAGTGGCAGGATTATCATTGTCTTTCCTTGCTTTGGCCCCTTGCAAAAACAAAATAACAAAGTTTGGGCTGTAACTACACCCTGAAAATGTCAAGGTTTGACAAAGACACACTCATTTTTATGTGTGTTTTTATTTTGTGACTATTAAATCATTTTCATATCACAAAGCATGTGCACATGTCCCACCACATCCACTTGTTTCCTGACACTTTTTTTTTTGCAAATGCAGTCAAAGCATCTTGCACTCTAGACGAACAACCCAGATAATCTTTTACCAATGGTTTAGAATGATCGTGAAAGGTGCCAGACCTATGTTAGAAAGTCTGGAGGAAAAAAAAAACATTAAGATATGAGCTCAAGGGAGAGGAAAGTAGACAGAAGGGATGGAAAAAGGTGTAGAAAGACTGAGAAAACGCTCTCAGAAGTCACCGCTGATGACTTTACAGCTTTATAGACGAAAGATCTACCCCTCCCACACACACACACACACACACACACACACACACACACACACACACACACACACACACACACACACACACA
>JAPTYQ010000009.1:20775086-20786587 GCA_029814465.1 Ostorhinchus cyanosoma
TATTGTGTATTTATACCAGATAACAAAGATAAATCTCCATTTTCATGTGAAGGTAACGGACAATAAAGTTTTCTATATTTATGCATTTGTAATTAGTATTTTAAACTATATTTCTGCTTGATTGTTAGTTCATTACTATATCAAAATTTAAAAAAAAAAAAAAACAATTATCAACATTACTCAACAACTCTTGACATTACCTTGAACACATACTGGTTTAAAAACCCTCAAAATACTGCAAAAAGACATAAGATCAATTAAACTATGGTGGTTATGGGTCAATGATGTTTCTTCATTGTTTTCTCACTTGACTAATTGTGTTATTTTCTTTATTGCAAAACATCACTACAGCGAATTGTTGCACTACCTGTTTCATTGTTGGGTCACATGACTTGAAATCATGAGGGTTGGTGCCTTCTCCTCAGGAGTGTGATGCAACCTGATTTCAGAAATAGTTAGAATGTTAATTCTTCTGTAGTCTGAGTCAGGGTTAACAAGTCCAGTGGAATGCAGGCAGTTGGAGCCGAGGGCGACTGTGGTCCTGTTTAACAGAGCTGGCCCTGGTCCAACACCTGGTCCAAAGCATCTCTGCTGAGTGGGCGTTCACACTCAGGGATCCTCACCATCCCCATCCTCCCTCTGGATCCCCATAGCATAGTTAAGATGGTCTAGTCGTGGTCATTGTGTGCATCTGATGTGCCGTCCTGAGCATGTCTTCTGTGTTGTGGGTTTATTTTAAACCCGGTTCAGACCAAAGCAATGAGGCCAGATCATAGATTATATATAATTAGTGGACAACAGGACTGTGATGTCACCCTTTGGTTTCTGGACTGCTGTTTTGAAGCCCGTAGAGCATCATGTTGGGTTTCATACTTTGAAGTGGCCATATTTGATTGGTCTACTAACACAGTCAAATGGTAAACTTCATCAAACACTGATTAAGAAAGTTGTTTTATAGTCGTGTTTGTGTAACCAATTAACCAGAACTGCTCTTGAACTGTCAGGAAAACAATAGGTGTTGGAAAGGTGAGCTCAAGACCTTATTAATGGAGCACTAATATAAAAATGAGAGAATGGAAAATAATTTCTTGGTAGAAAATGTAAAATATCACCAGTCTCATCTACAGCTTCCTTTACTATTTTTGTTCTCTCTTTATGCGTATTAGTTACTAGAATATTCCTCCCCAGACTGTGGTTTTCTTCTAATAATTACTCATTAAACCTTTGTTCCATACATACATAGTCATAGTAGACCTGTCTAATATTTTGTATCTCAGACTAGGGCAGTGTGATCGTATGGGATACAGATATAAAGGCTGCATATCCAAAAACTTAACTGCGAGTTTAGACTTTCTGTCTGAAATGACTCATGTTGTCTGCACGTCTCCTACAAATAAGACAAAAGACAGAGCACAGTTACTGCAGCCCATAGGGCACGAGCCATGTTCCCATTTCCTGCTCCCGTCTTAAAGCTCGGAAATGGCATGGAACCGGACATAAAGATTCACGACTCTCCACCAGAGATCTGGGTTTACTACAGAGCAGCGGTTAAAGTGGAAAACGGAAATTATACTTGATTCCTGCAAGTCAGTGTTTGCTTTTGGAGTGTGCAAGTGTTGAACAGTAGTTTTTCATGTTTTTGCTCATTGGTACCATCATTGTTCATCTCAAAGCCCTGTCATAAATAATTATTACTAACCTTATTTAACAGCAGAAAACAGAGACATGGAATTAAGTGAAATTGTCAGAACACATTTTAGTTTTTCTGGGTGATTGTGTTCTCTTTTGTAGATGCCATGGGAGTCATACAATGAACCAAAGGCATGAATCAATAAGAACAATGAGAGGACTTCTTTCAAATATTAGTCCAAATCAGACACTTATACAAAAACCTGAGTTAAATCATGGACATCACAAGGCCGAGAATAAATTTAAAACTACCAATAAAATTACAGTCTACCATTATATTTCTTCTTAAATTGCCATGAACATTTAGATTGTAGTTGTAACTGGAAACTTTCAGGACATACTGTACATTTATATGCAGGATATAGAATTAATATTACAATTGAGAGTTAGAAGAAGTTGAGGTCATCATCATCATCTTCATTTATTTCATCTGAGATGTGGGTCATTAATGAATGTGTGGTTGAATTTACATTAACCCATAAAAACTCGGTGCTACTTTTTTTCTCCCTCTCTATTTTACATTTCTTAAGTGACTTACCAAAATTTAGTATACTATTATCGTCTGAATTTTACACTTTTTTGTGTAGATCATGTTTTTTTCCCACTATATTTCTCCTATATTAATAAAAGCTCCAAGTAAAGTTGAAGGTTATTGTATCAAAAACAAAGAAAACTGAAGAAAAACTGGCTTTTTCATCAAATGTGTCTATCCACTGTCATTGATCAAACTCCATAGTTTTACTAGAGAATCAATGTTGTAGAAGGTGACAGTATTAACTACAGAGCCTCTGAATGTCCATAACTGATGACCATGAAAAGATGAAGAACTGCATTTAATCCCTTTTATTTACATGTATTGATAGGATTAGTGGATCAACAGGTATTAAACATTGTAGATCAGTAGACAGTATTGTTCAATGGTGGATGTTTGGGCCTTTATGGGTTAATTGTTTAAAATTCAACAATATTTTAGATTAGATTAGTCTTTATTTATCTCACAGTGGGGAAATTCACAGTCAGCAGCAGTTTACACATATATACACACAGAGAGAGAGAGAAGATAGGGTGCCTTATTAACTCATTTATTAATTTCACTTGATTTATTTCATGCAGATAAAATGACACCTTTAATCTCTTAATATTACGACTTTATTCTCAATTGTTTTTTATTGTATCGTGGACAATCCCAATTAATGAACCGTATCAATAACAGTAAAAAGGGCAGCTTCATCCAACACGGCTAGTATCCTGCTGTAGTCCCGGCCTGGTGACGATAGGCACCAATATATTACATCACATTATTTAAAAAAAAAAAAAAAAAAGAGTTCAGACAGTTAAGAGACAAGATAAATCAATAAAGATAAAAGAGAAGAGTGAAACATGAGTACAGTCACACAGATAACACATATGATCCAAACATACGAAAGCAGCACACGCTATATAATCCCACACAATCCATTTATATATGAACACAGACTGACGTAAACAGACGTCGCATATGGACAGACAGCCTCCATGACCACCTCCATGTACCGTTTTTTTCCTACTCATCATGGCCCTTTGTATTGATAAAAACACAATGGTATTAATGATTAAAGTAGTTGGTTTAGTCACTATTTTCTGTCGGTTACTTGTGATCAAAGCTCAACTCCGTGTTTTGACTCATTCAGGTCAGTAAGATGGTAGTTGTGTATAAACCACTTAAAAAGTTCACAAAACTGCCACTCGTACAGTTTGATGTTTCCCACGGGGGCCTTGTAGCGTTTCAAGCTAAATGTTTTAGCTTGAAATGCTAACCGCCAAAACCACAAATATTGTGACAGTTTGTCTTGTGTTTTTTTTTTAGTTTTTTAAGCTGGTATGCAGATCTACATTGCCACATGTATATGGTAATTGTTATATTTGTGTGATTTTAACGGCATGTGAACACTCAGAGCTGTGTCATATTAATTCATTTCTCAACAGGACGGTAAAACATGGATCCTACATCTGTGTTTATTTTATTTAATTTTCATGTAGATACTGGTCTAGTCTTTAGTTTATTCAACAGCTTTTCTTTTGTTTTTAGTGTTGGGAGATTTTTTTATTTGAGGCCTGAAAGACAAACCCTTTGCGGGATTGTGTTGGCAGTTTGTTGTTTAATAATGCGGCTAGATTTGTAGATGTAGGCGGTGACAAAAAGTCATTTGGGTTTTTTGAAATGACACATTGACGCCTATTTTTTCATGGCACGCAGACAATAATTTTCCTCAAAATAATTCAAAGTTTTTATACGTTTAACATTTCCCATCTGGCTTCATTCTCCAAACTGAAAATATGACACAACTGATGAAATAAATGAGTAACTTTTTAAAAATTATTATTATTATTTTTTTTTTTTTAAGGCCATGGAGTCATGAAAAATGACATGCTGCATCAGTCAGAGTTTGACTCTAATCATGCTTCTATTATCTCAAAAAATATGCTCTATTTTCATTAATGCTAAGATACAGTCATGGAAAAAATTATTACACCACCCTTGTTTTCTTCAATTTCTTGTTCATTTACAACTAAAGGTAAATTTGTTTGGACAAATATAATGATAACAACAAAAATATCTCATAAGAGTTTATTTTCAGAGCTGATATCTATCTATTTTCCATGTTTTCTTAATAATAACCAAAATCACTTCAGTTCTTACATCAATATCTATGTCATTGTACTGACAAAAACAGTGTTTTATTCATTCCATGTTTTCTTTTCTGTGTGCTTTAGTCTCATGATCCACACAGGAGTTAGTACTTGATTGAATAACCATTGTTTTTGATGACTGTTGATGGTCTAATAATTTTTTCCATGACCAGCTTTATCCCTGCACTAAGACAACAGCCCTTTTATGGTCCTTTCACATGTACCTGTGCATTTTGGACTTTCTAGTTTCGTTCAAACCAAGTTTACAGTTATAAAATGACCCAGTCAGTGTTAACAAGGTTCACATTTACAAGTTTTAACTAGGGAGTTGATTTTCTATAACATAGTCACCTCTTGTCATTGGGCTTTAACCATCAAAGACCAAGACATTTTCTACATTTATCCTTTCATAAGTGATTTATCACCATTTGTTATAATATTACCCTCTACATTTTGCATTTTTCAGTGAAAATCAGGTATCTTCCTTCATTTAATTGAAGGATTCTATAAAATCTCAATCTAAATTCAATGGTGATTGAAAACTGAACAGAGAAAACTGAAGTTTGAGTGACTTTTTCAGCACAGTATGTCATCATCGATATTATCTGTCATCACGTAGAACAACAGTCATTTGTCAAATTACATTGGTTTTTATTAGGGAATCAATGTTCGTAGAAGATGACAGTGTTTCATCATTCACTATGGTGCGTCTGAGCATCCAAATGTGTCATATCTGATAATGATGACTAGTTGAGAAACTGCATTTGAGCTAAATAATTTACACGTACTGATAGGATTAGTGGTTAAACAGTTATTACACATTTTAGATCAGTAGATGGTTTTAGTTTAGCTTATGGTCATTTCAGTCTTTTTTCCTTAGTTGATTTTCTATAAAACTTGATTCATGACTTTTCTATTTAAAAAAAAATACTATCTAAATAAAAATCAGTATGATTATTACTATTATTAAGCAAATAATGCTATTAATACCAGTGTAACTGTACCACATACTTGTGTTGTTTTTTTAGGAGTGTGTGAGGAACTCGGATGAATAAAACACACAGAGCCACAGAGTCAGATTAGAACAGGGAACATTTATATCATAATTTACACTTTGACATTTTTGCACATAAATAACTATGTAAACCAGAATGTAAACAGAAACAGTCCTTTAGGAGATTCTCCTCTGAAGATAAAAAAGCTCCGATCAGAGAAAAAGAAAAGACGCTTTGGTCGAATAAGAGATAATGAAACAGAGGAGAAAGAAATGAAGCTACAGGTTTGTGATGCACGACTGCAGAAAATCGCAGTCGATGTAGTAACATTAAGTTGAGTCTTAATGCTTTTAGGACCGGGTTCAGTGATATTGTACACAGTGTAAATGGTGCAAGCATCGGCACTGAAGTATAAAGTGGGAGGAGGGGGGGGCCAGTGCATTAAAGAAGGCCGAGGTGCTTTGGTATGCCAGTTCACAAACAAAATGGCGGACGGTGGGTCTGAAGAAAGGGGCCAAATATTAACAAACAAGAATAACAACAAAACATTTACAAAAACAAGAGAGCCAAAGAGCAAACACTTCATCATATACACACAGTTCATCTTCCCTTCCTGCCTGAGGCTTCGACGTCCTTAAGTCCTTCTTCCCTTGTTTTGATTTTAATTTTTTTCACGGTTTTTGGTTAAATTAAAGCCAGGTGAACTTTGGTTACTAGCGTCAAGTGTGGATCCCTAAGTCAGAGGATGTTTGCTTCCCTGTGTGGGTGCGACAGTGTTGTCAAAAACAAATAAAACAAGAGGAGGGACTCCCAGTCCGTTATGTGCTACAAGTTTGGACCAAATGAAGAGCTGCACTCCAGTTCAGTTTGGTTTCTTCTACTTCTTCTTCTTCTTCTTCAAGTAGCAAAATGCAAATAAATAGAAAGCTCCCACCTTCAGCTGTCCCTTTAAACACACACACAATCATACTTCACATGCACACTGAGGTAACCGTTGTGAAAATATACAAAAAAATGCCCTTTTTCGTTTCATTTAAATTAAGTAGGCATCTGAAAAGGACACAGACATACATAAGGGAAGCGATCAAGCAGGGTTGAATGTCAAAATAAAATTGCTAAACTCAACAAATTATGTGCCTGACTTTGGCAAGTTTTTAACCCTTTTTAACCTGCTATATTGTTTTACAAATTTAAATAGATAAAACCCTGAAGTGGACACCCCTGGTGCTGTAGATCAGAGGCCGTGGGATGGATACAGGCATAGAAAAGTAGCCATGTTTCCAAGTATCGCATTATAAGGTTGATGGAAATCCCCAGCCGGTTAATTCGCACTTTCTTTTGCGACATTTCACGTTTGCTTGACAGTTGTATGGAAACACGGCTAGTGACTATCTACACAGAAACGGCCTCAGAAAAAGCCTCAAAAAAGTAAAATGTACAGTCTCGTGAGCTGGTTTCATCCCGTCAGTGTAACCATCCCTTCCACTTATTGCTTTAGAAAAAATGAGTAAAATAAATTAAGGGGATTATATAACAAGTAATTGATCAAAACATTTGAAAACAGAGACCAAATAATACAACAGCAATAATAATAACATTATATTAATTACAATAAAGTTAAATCCTGGGTAAATGATTGTCTCTAAGTATAATAAACAACGCTAAGTAGTCATAGGACAGTGTCTCTTGTTGCCCTGAGTACACAAGTCCCTGATGGGTCGAAAACCCGGCAATGGTCAAGATGTCACTGCTGATGAGATATTTATTTACAGCTGTTGCTCCCGGCAACTCAGTCCACCTTCAGTCTGTTTTAATGTCCACTGAGGTCAAAGATTGCTCAAGCGTGCTCCTCGGACTCCTGCTTCACGGTGACATTAGCAGGAAGCGGCGGGACGGGGCTGCTTCGTCGCACCTTGATGACCGACGTCTCGTTGGGCGACTCGAATGCACCGTAACTGGCGGACAGGAGGTCAGCAGTGTTCCCTTTGTGGTGGGGGTGGAACTTGAGGTCACTCTCCCTCCACAGCATCCCCAGGACCTTCTTCTCAAGCATGGTCTCCACCTCTACGCCTCCCTGCAGCTGCTCCAGTCGCTCGGCATGCTCGCTAACGTCAAAGCGCTCAATCTCCTCGTTAGCGCGGTGCAGCTCCTCCAGGTTGGCCTGGCCGCCCGAGTTCGCGGCCATGCAGTAGCCCTTCAGGTGGAGTCGCAAGCTGCACAGGTGGATGTAGTGGCGGTGGCAGTGCGGGCATTTGTGTGGACGCTCGCGGGAGTGCAGGCGCTTGTGCAGTTTGAGGTGGACAAACTGGGTGAACTTGGCAGGGCAGAGCTTGCAGTGGTACGGCTTCTCTCCTGAGTGAAGGCGCAGGTGAGTTTTCAGGTTGCTGGTGCTGCTGAAGCGCTTGTGGCAAACCTGCACGAGGAAAAAACAAACATCAGTACAAAGGAAGTACATGAGTGCACATTTTCAGTGATGGAATGTACTTCCACTACATGCCATTGACAAATATGGTACTTCTTTACAACACCAAAGTGTGTCCTCTACATAGAAATGAATGGCTATAATTAACTGAGAAGTGTGTATTTAGTGTGCATTTAACGTCATCTCACCTGGCATTCATGAGGCTTTTCTCCTGTGTGGACCAGGTAGTGTTTCTGCAGGTGAGCGAGCTGGGTGAAGCCTTTGTTGCAGGTCTGACACTTGAAGGGTCTCTCTCCACTGTGAACACGAAGATGAACCTGCACCAGCACAAAAAAAAAAAAAAAACACTGCTGAAAACATGTGCATTTCATTTGTAAAACATCCAACTTTTTCATTCTGTTCTGAAACCTTAAAATTGGTTTCCATCATGTTTCCACTGTTACTGTTTGGTTTGGGCTGAGTCATTTTTTACACTTTCCTCTTTCGAGAACATTAAACCTGCTCTGCGGCCTGTACTGTCATCTTTCAGGTACATAGGAATGGAATGATAATGATGCCATAAATCAAGCAGAACCTCAAACCTCATGAAAACCTCAAAGTAAAGATAAAATGAAAACTTCTTGAGCCTCACCTTCAGGTTTGACAACTGTCCGAATGTCTTGCTGCATACGTTGCACTCGTACTTGATTTTGCCATTCTGTTTCTTCAGTGGGTACGGCAGCGTCCTGTGTCCCGCTGATCCGGCTCCACGCTTCGCTTTGCTTAGGTTGATGGCCTCCTCGTCAGCCAGGTGCTCGGTGGGACTCCCAAGCAACGCTGAGGTAGGCTTGGTGGGCAGGCGTTCGCTGGGAGGTGACGTGCCCGCAGTAGGGGAGCTGCTGGAAGGGGCCGGCCTGTGGGCGTGGGGGTGTCCTGGGTATGGGTGGTGAGGCCCAGCTTTGTCCTTAAGCGAGGTGGCAGCTGAGAAGGCACTGGTGGGTGCTGGTAGGAGGAAGTCTCTGTGGGCGGAGATGGATGATGGGTGGATGGGCTCGGGCATCAGGAACCGTCTCGATGCACCATCTGAGGGCAGGATGGGGACATGAGGGGGCAGGAGGCTGCTGTAGAGGGGGTACATTCTGGGAAAGATGCCCCCAACTGCTGGGACGCCTCCTCCAGGCAGCGAGTAGTGGTGAGGCAGGATGTACCGTGAATATGGGGTTCCTGGAGGGTAGAAGGGTGAGGACAGTGGGGCAGCTGGTGGGGAGTAACCCGGGTAGGAACCCAGTCCAGAGGGGTAGAAGGAGGCTGGGGATGGACCTGAGGGACTGCCATGTGGGCTACTGTCCGGACTGCTCCTGGCTGATGGGCTGGGTGTTGCAGATGACTGGTTGCCAGGGGAGTGGGTCACGGGGTATCCAGGTTTGAGGAAGTCTTCTGGGATGTGGGGCCGGAGAGCCGGGTAGAGGGCGCGTGGGTACAGGGGGCGCTCGGGGCTATCAGCGCAGCGCGGACGGGTGGGCAGGGGCCGGCTCGGCTCCCTTTTTGTGGACGATGAGGAGGACGAGGTGCTATTGGTGCCCCGGAGGATGGAGAGGACGCTATGTTCCCTCTTGGGTGGGGTGGGGGTCGCTGCAACAGGGGACGGGCTGGAGGTGTCGACCAAGCGCTCCTCACTGCTCACCTGCTGCTGCTTCACCTCCAAGAGAGATTGTTCTGTAATGAAACAAGAACAGGGAGGTCAGCATGGGAACAAAAACATTTATACCACAAAAAAACTAAACAGCAACCATGTGATTTGTATTTAATGCAATTTCTCTTTTTATCCACTTTATCATATCATTTTCTCTACTAGAAGTCTTTTCATCAACATCATAAATATTAGAAAATTCATGACAATGGCCAGTTCAGGTTCAGTTGTTTATATTTCTGATGATTAATGACTACGTATTATCCCTGTTATACAAATGAACTGTGTTTTCTTGCTTGTCAAATTTTTTATTTTGTGCCTTCTGTGTTCCAAATGGTTAGTTTAGTGTATTTATCAAAGTATATTTTCGGTTTAAAAAACATTCAATTATCACAAGCAACAAAAATGATTATATGCAGTTACTACATTCTGAAATCGGTCTGTGTCTATTCAGCAAAATCTCATTCAATCACATGTTAAAAAAATCCAACTTGTCTTTTGTTAAGTGTACGGATCTCTTTGTACGGAAGTCTTTTTAATCAATGTGCTGTAAAACTAAACCTGCGGAGATAAACTTGTGCAGGTCAGTAGGTTTTCTCTGCTGCAGAGACATGACTGTGTGTCCCAGGGTTAAAGAACACCATAAGTAACTCAGTGGTCCAATTAAGGAGACAGATTTGATGAACGAGTGCAAGGAGGGAGGGCGAAAGACAGGAAGTGAGGCGTGACAGCTGCCTTTGGGCACAGTGTGTCTTTGTGTGTGTCTATAAAATCAAGATAAAATCAAAATGGTGGCTCGACAGACAGACAGACAGACAGACAGGGCTGATGGAACGTTTCCTGCTGAAGATAAAAAAAAAAAAAGGCCAAGAAAAGAAAAGTGTGGCCTTTACCTGCCCTCCACAAACACACACCATGTGACACACTGAGGCGCCTCCACACAAAGACCTCTGTCTGATTTGTTGACTCTCCCACTTTTGCCGAACACACATACACACACTTTGGATCCTCATTTTCCTGCCCATTTGCTATTGTTTCCAGGTCAGAGGTGAAACGAGAGAGCTTCCTCCTCAGTCACTCACACCTACTGTCTCCTCTGCATGATGAAAGAGTGGATTAGGAGGCCAGCTCGTGCACACACTCCCTAAAAGCCCCGAGATGTCAGCTAGCGGCACATCTCGGCTGTTAAATGGCTGCAGCCGGACCCTAAAAACACCGCCGTCTATTATCTGTAAGCTCATTTACTGCGCAGTCGACTTTTACAGAGAGGTCGCATAGAGGGGAGTGTGTGTCTTAAGTATGCGGAGAGAGATGGAGGTTGTCACAGGTAATCCATGGTGGAGGAAGTACTCAGATCCTTGAGAAAATACTCCGGTACAAGTAAAAGTATGGAAGAACCGTCATTGAAATGTGCTTAAAGTATATTTAGTTGTTGCTACTTGTCAAGTACATTATTGCTTTACATAGTCTGTATGTGTGTGTGTGTGTTGGGAATCACAAAAAATCTGGAAAGAGCTGACTGCAGTAGTTTGGCATATGTATGTATTTTTGGTCAAGGAAGACAGAAGCAAAAACAGCAACTTGATAGGACCAATATTTTGGGAGATATTAGTAATTTTGGAGTCTTACAATCACGTTGCTTTGCCCAGAATGTTTTGGCAGTAACTGTTGGACAAATGCAGTACAGCATGCATGAATTTACAATAGTATAAAAACCACCACATCTAGAACCTGTGGATCCCCACGGGTCAATGCACTAGTATTATTAGACTATTATAATATGGTGTTTTACATATGCTTAAGTACTGTGCCAGGTTTTTGGTTGGGTAAAATTCTTATTTACAAAGAAAATGACCTATTTTACATTGTTTTTTTCCAAGTACAAAAAAACACAACTGAACCAAATGTCAAGGTGAATAATTGTTTCCTTGTGCAAAACCTCATATTTTACAAACTGTTCCTGTTGTCAGACTAAAGTGGTGGACAAAAAAAGTCCAAAATTTGACTCTGAGATGTAGCAGAGTGGAAGTATAAAATTAAATACTCAG
The DNA here is from genome assembly GCA_029814465.1 of Ostorhinchus cyanosoma. Lineage (NCBI taxonomy): Eukaryota > Metazoa > Chordata > Actinopteri > Kurtiformes > Apogonidae > Ostorhinchus > Ostorhinchus cyanosoma. The sequence goes on from JAPTYQ010000009.1 coordinate 20,786,580, forward strand.
TGAAGTGT
>JAPTYQ010000009.1:20791554-20802174 GCA_029814465.1 Ostorhinchus cyanosoma
AAAGTCAACACATTTGGAAATGGAAGGTTTTCAATAACAGAATGATTCCATATGTATTTGTATGTATATTAGCCTTTAAGATGTAGTGGAATAGAAGGATAAAGCATAAACAGAAAATGATAAAACTAGAATACGAACTTGTAAAATAAACTAAACTAAACTAAACTTCAGTTTAGATTTTAAATTTGCAGACTTTATAGTAATATCTGCTTTTACTGTACATGGAAATTACCTTTCTGGACAAAACATATGTGTTCAACAGCAGTTACGCAAAAGAAACTGTATAAAACTACAGTGTGTTTTATATAATGTGTTTGGAATTTTACAGTTTGACTCTTACCTGTGACGTGAAAGATGTCCTCGTCGTTCTTTTTACCGTCAAATGGCTCGTTACCCACATAAATCCCAAAGTGCATAAATGAACGACGGTTTCTGCAAAATCGTTGGAATCCAATTATATCTCCAAACTCCTATTTTGAGGGACAGAAGAATGTAATCAGAATACATGACATTTACAGCAGAACTCCAATTATAATCAACCTGAAACCCAGTTGAGGTTTAGAGCTTTAGTGACATACAGTATTGGATTAGAGACATGCAGCACAGAATCCCTCTGCACATATTGTCTTTTTGTCACTAAAAGTAAACAGTGCATTTGCTCAGTATCTAAAATTCTCTAATCACACGTAAAGCAGAATGCTGTAACGATGACAGCGGGGTGTTAATATGTAGCTGCACACAAAGAAAAAAATCATTACCTTCATGTAATAATTAAACTGCTAATGTATTGTTGTCAGGTTTCAGTTTAGTTTACCTATACTTAGGCTAATTTAGCTGAAATTCTGAATAAATGAAAATGACTTACATAGCCTTTAACTTCTATTGCAGTGATCACCAGTTGCAGGATCAAGGCAGCCAAAATCAGTTTCTTCATTTTTCCAGCAGTGCAGATCTGACAGAATAAACAGAGGATGCATGGAACAATTAGAACACATTTATACTGTATTTAGAGACTAAAACTACAACCCATTAGCTTATGTGTCATGATGCGCGATTACCTTCTTACAAGAGGATTAAGCATAAAGACATTGAAATTAAATTATGCTACAACGTGGAAAATTATCTGTTGCTAATGTCAAAATGATTCAATGAAGAAAAATGCGTTCCGGGAAATGTGTGAACGCTTAAAGGAAGAAGGACACGAGAGGAGGAGATTGAATTTAACAAATGAAACTGTGTGCAGATCAGTGGTAATGTCACACTTTTACCTGTACTTCTGAGATGAGATGAGATGAGATGAGATGAGATGAGATGAGATGAGATGAGATGAGATGAGATGAGATAGAAAACACCTCTTCACACTCTAAAACAGATGAAAATAAAAGAGATGAAGTTATTCACAAACAGAATGTGTCATTAAACAAATGAAAATAACTCCTGAATATGAAAAGGGAGGCATTTTATACTCTTAGGCTCTTTAATTGAATAAATGTATATGTACATTCATGCATTCACCCAAAAATATGCAGCTATTTTTCAAGCCATATGTGTCACATTCATCATCCCAGTGCAGAGTCCGTATCAACATCACACCTTTAGGTTCATTACCTTCTAAATTGCACCTGTAGAGTATATTTCATTAGACATATCAACTGGAGAAATTCATACAGAGAGAGAAGTCTTACCTTCTGCAAGGAGACTGTGAAGGCTGCATGGATCAGACGAAGGTGGGACCGCAATTTATTGTGTCTAAGTTCCTGTTTTTTCCAAAGCCAACTCATACCTGTGCAGAACCCAGATAACCACAACATCCCCAATTTGTGCACATGAGGAACTGAAATGAGGTACTTAAACTTATAACTTTCTTGAACTTTTTTTTTTTTTTTACTTTTTTTTTCATTCATTTGTACATTTATTAAGATGAACTTTTCTTTTTTTTTGTAAACAAGAGACATTTGGCAAATGGAGAACAACCAAGGTACAACGTAGAATACAGACACTCAAATAATGCAACTGTTACAGATACGAGACAAGAAACAGACTGTAATGAACAGGCCTTTGTTTACTGGAAAGTGGCACTTCACTTGAGCACTTTGCATTATGCACTAAGCACTTTTAGAGCACACTACACTTATTTGGTGAATGGCTAATTTGCACAGAACAAAGGATTGCACACGATTGTTTTAAGTTGTTTTCCTGCTGTGGATCTGGTTGGAGCAGAGCAGCTTTCCAAAGTGGCCGGTCTGTGGGAGGCAAACACAAATGAACATGATTGAGCGATATGCAATAATATGTGCCATATATTTTATGATTGGTGTTTTCTTTTAAGTATTAAGAGTGCACATTCACTTTGTAAATATGCACTTTGAAGAGGAAAATCAAACAAAAGAGTGGACCACAACCACTCCTGCAATGTACAAAAAGAAAATTGGTATTTGTTCAGTTGAGAGAGACATCTTCATAGTTGTAACAAAAAAAATTTTCCCGCCATGAAAAGCATGTATTTTTACATCAGACCAACAAAATATTTGATGTTTCAACATTTGCTCCCTCAACATAGATTTATTAATAGACTGAATTTGGTCATTGGCAGAGGACGACAGAATTGGACAGCCACCGCACATGTGCAGTACGGCCAAGGAGTTCTCCAGACACTTTTGTACACATGGCTTAGGAGGCAGAGCAGGTAATCCTATAATCAAAAGGTTGGTGGTTCAAATCCAGCTCTATCATAGTTAAAGTTTTAGCAGAACATAGTACAGAATAATTCAACCTGGTACCATTAACTGCAACCTCATTGAGAAAACTTGAAATCTTTACTGCAGAAGGTTGTGTAGTGTCTGCAGTGTCTTTGATATTCAGGACTGAGTGAATCCCAGACTTTATTGTCCCCTACATCTGTTTTGGGATCAGCAGGGGTTGAAGTCAACAATGAAGGGTTCCTGATGTTTATAACCTACTATGTTCTACCATTTGTGATATACCTCTGGCCTGAGATCAGCAGGACATTACCCCACTAATGTTGAGAGTTGTGGGAAAGTGTAGAGGAACAATACCTTTAGGGAGAGACCAAATGTTTAGGGTAAACAACAGAGGTATAAAAGCGTATGTTACACTGAGATCAGGGAACTTCATTTTGGCTGAGAGTTCACCAGGCAGACCATGGTGCCTGTGTGATGCCGTACTTTTTTTTTCAATAAATCTTTTTATTAAATTAAGACGGTGGCAGTGAAGCCTTCTTCATCATCCTCTCACCATCATTCTTCAAATACACTTCAGTTGCTTTAAAATTTTAAATAATCTCAGCATTTTCTTTTTTACAGTGTGCCTCTGTCTCAATATTTCTGAAACTCACGGCAACCCAGCTGCTATTTATTAGAGCTGGACCTGCCTTATGCAGACCTAGACAAACAGTAGACAAATCAGACTCAATAAATGCAACTTTTACAGATACGAGAGAATATGATAGAAAAATCTTCAGACAAAAGACAGAGTCACAGGATTCCAGAATCCAAAGATTTTACTGGCAGAAATCCCATATCTTGGTATAATCTCCCTCACTATTGCTTTTGTCACTTATATAGCATCTGAAACAGCACAAAAAAAAGGCTTCAATCCATTTTGTGAATGCGCTCAATTATTTCCAAGCAATATTTCTTTCCCTCACATGTATTTAGTTCAATAAAAACCCATGCTAATGATCTGAAACAGACATTTTCCTCTTTTTGGCCTCAAAATCCTCTGAGGATTGTGTATTGCACATGTCTGACATGATAAACATCCACATTTTGCATAACTGGAAAAACAATAGGCCATATACACTTTTTCTATTGTAACCACCATCCCTGATGTTAAGACATGACAACACACATAGGTGCTTATGTAAACAGGATGTGTGGCAAGATGGGCTCATCTCGTGGTCAAGTGTAAAGGCCTGTTTTCTCCTTTAAATGAGCTCATCTGCTTTTCCATCTAGCTTTTTCACTCACAGAGGAAGTGTGCTGCATATCTCTTAGAATCTGATGGTCAGAATGAGATGGCTGTTCAGCACTGGTTAAAACTTCAAATACTAAGTTTGCAGACCATTTTGCTTCCTCATCAGCCTTGTCATTTCCTAAAGACACAAGGGTCAGGTCTATGAGTGTGGGCTGCACATTTACAAATTGCCACATGTTTGTCAAGCTGAAGAGCATCTAACAAAGCCAAGATCAAATCCTTATGTGTAATAGGTGTACCAGTGGATGCAACCATACTTCTGTTTTATCACTGGTGAGAAAAGACATGTGCTGTGGAGAAAGCTTATTGGCGGTCAGTGTAGAATAGATAGTCACTATCTTATCAGTACCCAATCTACATGCTTCAGTCAAAGCGACAAGTTCAACAGCCTGTGCAGAGTATAGTGGTTTAGCCAAAAGTATTAACTATCTGGTGTCACATCAGCAAAACCAGTAGCATTAGTGCCGTCCAGGTTTCACAAATTAAAAAATAATAATTGAGATGTGTTTTTTTTTTGCCCATATCACCCTATGCTGAATCCTGTCTGAGGAGTTTGATCATCTGTGTCAGTTATGATGCTATTTGGTTGTTAAGGCACTAGGACTGGGATTGGCTGTTTAAGTAAAGTAAAGGCATTCTGAGAACCTTTTATGGAAGAAACGTGAAATGGGATTAAAAGTCCTGCAGACAAGACAAAAAAGGAAGCACACACCAGTGTAAGTGCTGAAGTTAATGAGCTGATGCTGTTCACTTTGAATACAAAGATAATGTGCAAATGTTTGCATGATAAAGGAATTTAAATATATTCAGTTTTAACCCTGCTTGATATGAAGGTCATTATACCACAAACTGATCTGTACTTTTCATAGAACAAATGTCATAAAGGATGATGACTATGACTTTGTATTAACTGCCAGTTGATAGAGAACCTATTATGCCCTATCGTATTCAGAGACTTCAGCTGAACCATTGCTCTTGTTATATTCAAATAAGCTCAGGACAGTCAAGACAAGGTTACATTATGTCTGTATGTGCAAATGTTTTAATCTTTAAGAATAAAATAAAATAAAACAAAGCAAGTACTGGAAGATACACAAAAGAAAAAAAAAAAGATAAACTACATAGAGCACATTTTTCTTGTTAACCTCACTCTAATATGTACTTTTCTGCTCATTGTGAAAGAAAAACACAAGGTTAACAAGAAACTGAAGAAAACAAAGGTGAATTAATAATTTTTTTTTGCAACTGTATTATGTGTATCCATGGGTAAACATAGAACAAGCAGCAAACATAAGAGAAGAAAAATAAGACAAAATACACAGTAACATGATTGGAACATGGAGAAAAGGTATTTGCATATCAGAGTGTGAGTTAATAATATAAAATAATTAAAATTAAGTACATCGTGTTTTTTTTATTTTGTTAATTTACTTACAATTTTAACAATGACTAAAACTGTTTGACATTAATAATCTTCACATTAGCCAGTAGAAATGTAGCTCAAAAATGTCTATTGTTTTTGTGCTTTTTCTTTCTTTTTTTTTTTTTAATGCATGTAAAAAAAAAAGTCAAAACAGTATTTATATTGTTAAATTACTTTTATTTTGGTATTTCTTGTAAGAGAGGAAGTGCATTACTTTGAAAAGAGAAACCGGTGGAGCAAAGTAAAACTGAGGCAGAGAAAACTATAAATACATGTATGATGTACATATTCAGCCTTAAATACACAGTTTCTCCATGATGTATAATAAGATGTTTATCAAATTAATACGCCTTTGGAAATAGTGTTAATCCGACTCTTTTCTGATTATTAGTATTATTTTAAATCCCACCGACAGGACATTTTCGATAGGTTAACAACTCTGTCTAGCTTGTCATTTTAATTAATTTAAAAGTGAAATTAGATATATACATATTTTAATTCTATTTCTGTAAATGTGTAGTGTTGGTTTGAGTTTGCGGTATGGCGTATTTACCCAACGTTAAGTTTTATTTAAAAGCAGAGATCGTTAACGGCGACATAAAACATGTTTGGGTTTTTTATGAGAAGTGAATACAAAACACTAAGTAAAATAATAATAATAATAAAATAGCATAATTACATCAACAAGTCACATACATCCCAGCTAATAAAATATTGTGTGACAGTATTTTGATTTGCGCTAATTGACAGCTAACTGCAGAGTTGGAGGTCTTGTTCCGCACAGAGGATCTTCGGCTGCCGGTTTACACCAGTAGGAAGCCGACCGTTGGCGGAGGGCACGACGGGAAGGCAGTCTGCGAGCGGCGGGCTGAGTGAGCGGAGCGGAGGGAGGAACAGAGGACCGACCGTCATGGACAGGACGGCCGTGGTGAAGGTCGGAGCCGCGGCCAGTGCCAGCGTGTGCGCGTTGTTCGGCGGCGTGGTTCTGGCCCAGTATATCGTAGCTAAGAAGAAGCGAGCGGGCAAGAAAACACGGATAATAGAGATGGTGAGTGAACACACACACACACACACACACACACACACACACACGTACGGCCCCACACCGGAAATTACCTTCAAAATAAAACCAGAGTAGTCAGTGAATATAACAAAATGAAGCAAGAGTAATTCTTTTAACCCAGAGGTGTCAGACTCATTTTAGTTTAAGTACCACATGTAGTCCAATTTGATATTAAAAATAATAATAATAATCTGTAAATAAAATTACATTTTGAAAATGTTTACATATACAAACTACTCTTTAAAAATGTGAACAACCTGAAAAGATATATATTTTTTTTTCAATTTTAATATATTTCTCAGCTTATCATTTACACGTGTATTACAACTTATAGATCACAGTGGATCTTCAAAAACAAAAAATACTCAGTAACAAGCATTTTATTGTTGAAATTGCACTTATTTTTTAATATTAATAAGACTTGATAGGTTGTAAATGTAAATATTTGTATGTAATATTACTCTTTTTACACTAACACAACTAGATAATTTGGGAGTTGTCATTATTTATTGGTTGAGATTGAATTGGGCTGTATGTTACCCCTGAAATACAAGGATTTTGACACCCCTTGTCTGTTAATATCTAATTGTGTAATTGTTGCCAGACTTTACTATTTCAGTGGGCCATACATCAGACATCCCTGACTTAAATTTATAATACATCTTATTAAAAGTATTTTTGTTGTAGTACTGGTTTATATCTTACGAAAATTGTATGTCATTTAGTCATGAATGCTTACATTTCATATTTCTTTTTTTTTTTAAGGAAAGGGTGACAATGTGTACATGTGACACCCTTTGATGTGACATACCAAGTCAAACAAACCCACAGAAAAATCAGTTTTCTGATTACTTTTGATTATTACTGTGTTGTTGTATGTGGGGGACTTTCAGTGGTTTGAAAAATCTTTCAGACAACCTTAAAGTTTTATACCATCTAAAATATTATGAAATGCAGAAAAAAATCTTGTGTTTCAAAAAAAAAATGGACAGACAGACTCAAACACATGCAAATAAATGCAAAGGAAGCTATTGTGGCTTCAGTTTATTTGTGTGCTTGGTGAATAAGCAAGTAAAATATCTGTAGATCAGTCTTTTTGGTGTCCATTATTAGATTTAACTTAAACTGTTCATGTCATTCCAGATAAACTCACCTGAGCCTTTCAGGTCATAGTTCAGTTGCTAATATCTCAAAAGGTCATGGAATCTGGCAAAATACTTGTAAAAATATTGCTTGTTACAGTAATTTCTTAGAAAATTGATGGATATAACTTCACAAATGAAGCATAGAGCCAGAGGTTTTGTTTTTTTTAAAAGAAAAAAACAACTCAGATTTTACTTTTGTAAATGCAGGACTAAGGAAATTATAGATTTAGTCGAACTATATTAATAAAATTCAGCAACAGATATTTCCATGACTATTGCAAATGATCCTTAGTTTTTCCTGGATGTTCAGTCCAATCCAGTCAAAAATGAGGAGCTGGGTTAGATCTCTCATAATAGTGATGAAGTTTAAATCAGAGGGACAAACATAAAGCATGTAGAACTGAAAAAATAAAACTACAATGAGTAAAGATGCAGGATTTTTCAGAGCCCTGTAAAAATTCGATGACATCAGCTAGAACAGTTCAGAATTCCAGGTGAGTTGGCACTTCTGCTTTTATTACTGCTGCAGGCTCAAGTTTAAAGCTGTGAGCTTTTATTATGAAAGCTCTGACAGGAAGTGACACACTGTGTTTGTAAGACATTGACTGTAGTCAGGCTGTTTGGTGCTCTACGCAGGCGTGGATGCTCCTAAAACAGCAGCTGTTTTTTAGAGGTCATCGTCAGCTCGCCTTTTCCAACAGAAAAGAGCAGCAGCTTTCTGTTTGAGAGCAGAAAGCTTTGACAGCTGACTGTCTGCGTCAGCGAGCCTCTGTTCTGTCCACAACATGGCTTATTGCTGTCGCCGTTGTCTGTTGTTAATCTGCACTGTGCAGGTTACACAAGATAACACAGCACATTCACAAGGTCCAGCTCTGTAACCCATCCAACAGGACCATCAGGGTGCTCCATCACTGCAAAATGTCAAAAAAAGGGGAAAAATTGGCCTCGGGAAAGAAAGACCTTGTATGATTATTCTACTGAAAGCTGTTTATATTAATAATAAGTATTAATTTAATGTTAAGGTCAATCTATTCTACAGGCAGCTCTTATATTTCATCATGGCTGCAGATTTGGGTGAAAGTTGAGGAAACATAAGGCGTTGCTGTTTACCTTTTACAGTCTGTCTGATTCATGTGTGAGGTATTTGGCTCCGCCTTAACGCGCACCTTCATACTGTACATAGAACACATGCCCACACAGTTAAACACTCACAGATAGGGTCCATTATCAAAAGGGATTCCCCCAGTTTTAGCCATCACTTTCACATTCATCTGCTGCCTGAGTGTTCAGTACACCTGCAGACAGGCTTTCACTATTTGATTGGCTGTGAATTCCCCGGCCGGTGACCATTTGAGGCATGCGTTGTCTCATATCAGTCCAAAGTGCACAGCTGGTAAACCTGGCACGTCTGTTATGTGTTATAGAGCTGAGTATTAAAGGCATAGAGGTCATATTAGAGCACAGTTTCAGACTTTTATATCCTTAACTCTGACCACGCTGACTGTTAATTACCATACAAAGAACTGCAACGATTGTTTTCATTTTCTTTTATTATCCGTTCATTATGCAAATGACAGAAAATAACAGTTGATGTATCTCTATACAGCACGAGTAGATATAACCATTTGTACAGCAGCAAGTTGTGTACAGTGGGCAAGACGCAAACATTAACCCTGACTAGACGTAGACCGATATATAGAGATTTTTTTCAATATCAGCCTTAATTTTTTTTTTTTTTTTTTTTTTTTTTTAAAGCCGATATTTGATCAGTAGTAAAAGTCTTATAAGATATTTGATCAGGCACCTGTGTGGGCAGCACGTGAAGTTCAATAAATGTTTAGAGTACTGTGTGTACTTATATTGCTCTATAAAAATTGTAATATCTGAGTGTTTCAACTGTATTTTAGGGTCAATGTGCTTTAAAAAAAAAAAAAAAAAAAAAAAGCAGCAGTTTATTAAAAATTGGCATCAGTCTGAGAAAAACCCATATTGGTTGACCTCTAATGCTGACTCCTGAAAACTACAACTACATAATGTTTTTGTTGTTGAAGTTTGTGTTCTTTGTATCCAAGCCAGTCCACTCAGATTGACATTACATTACAGTCCACAATAATCCTAACCTATTTTCAGCAAATTATGCAGCCCTACTCTAAACCTACCAGTAGTGTGATTTTATGTTTAATGCACTACATCCAATGAACAGCCAGAAACTAAACCAAAAGAGATTTAATAGGAATATAGAAATCACATCTATTATTGAAATGGGAAAGTAATGATAATCATAGGTATTAATAGAAATTTTGGACATGACGAGACAATGAAAAGGCTTAGACAACTGAAAATAGTGTGAAAATAGTGTTGAAAGTACAATATTTCTGCAGGTTTTGTGCCAGTGAACTCAAACTGTTAGAGCTGCCCACGATCATTTTGGATTATCTCAAATAACTGATTACACCATGACTGTAACACGGTTATTTATGTCTTAGCATTTTTTTTTTTTTCATTGAGTGTTGACAGCCTTTATGTCATCATTATCGTACCAGGAAGTGTAATGTACAGATGATGAAATAAAGTGGACTGTTGCGAAGGAGAGGCTGAACACTAAAGAAAGGAAGGACTGTGTTAGTCTGAAGTATGTGTCAGTTGGACGCCTTTATCCTTTTTAGAAACGGTCAGTGTGATTTCTGTCTCGTGCTCATGCGATTGAGCTTTTTTCAGCTCAGAGGAGGTTCAGGTTTGTCATTGAAAGAGTTTAAATCAGTGTTTTTCAACCTTCAACGTGGAGTCGCCTGAAATTTCTAGAAATTGATTAAAAAAAACAACAGCTTACAAATAAAAAATATATGGTGAGCTGTGAGACAATCACAATAGATTAAAGACAAACTGAGTGTGAAACCGAAGAACTGTGGTTCTGTTTGTCAAATGTTCACTGTGGTCGGTTTCAGACGCTGCAGCTCTTTCATTATTCATAGTTTGAGTTATTGTTTGTTCAG
>JAPTYQ010000009.1:20866360-20877523 GCA_029814465.1 Ostorhinchus cyanosoma
ATATTTTGCAAGATTAGTGTTTTTCTGTACCTTTCAACATTTGCTCCAGTTTTATGTATCCCTGTGGAAAAAAACTAATTTGGAAAAGGATGGCACATCTTAATCAAATCTCTGTTGTTGCTTTGTGTAATGAACATACACCTGAAATATCAAATATAGGTCATGTAGGTGCATACGTCAGTGTTTTACCTGTAGTAGATTGAGCTCAGTATGGACACATATACCAGTGTTTTAGTGAGCGATATGTGCTGTGTATATTATAAAAATACATTTTGACAAGCTGAAACAACACTTCAGTTAATTTAAGTTTATAATGTAGCTTGTCACGGCTGCTCAACCTCATGGAAAATTAAAGCCTCTGTATCTACTGCATCAAATACTCTGTGAATGTCTACAGTGTCCAACTCAAATTATGGTTTGTCAGGGTTTGGTCTGTAGTCTTTTTTCACATTGAGTGTATACAGACTCGTCATATGAACTGAATTTTTGTAAATACCTGTTTAGAATCTGTAATGGTGTGGAAAGGGCATTAAGCAGGTGCATCTGGTTCTACAGCTTAAAGTGTGAAGTCACTTAACATTTGTTTCCAAAGTCAGTAAAGAAGCAATCACAAGATTCTACTTAAGTACAAGCGTCATTTATTAGCTTTACATCAGGAGTAAATGTTTTAATTGCTACATGACAAAAGTTCTGTACATTTTGACTTTTACAATGTCAGGTCAACGAAAGTGATTACTGCAGTTTTTACCTATGTTTCACTCCTTGCACAGTATTGGATGTGAATGATGTTCTTTACATGAATAGCAAACAGTATACTTACAAATTAAAAACTTGGTTTCATATGTGAATAATAATAATACAGTATATCATCAGTATTTTCATGAAAGTCTTAGACAGTAGAATACCTGTCCAGCTTCATGTTTTTCACTCGCCCATTTTAAGAAGGAATGTGACAAAAACAGCATCTTAATGCCCTTTTAAACAAAGACCGTAGCATCATATCACCTTCTTTTCAGACAGGGGTCAGCTCAGGTGTGTGCTGGAGGGACTGTGCACCATTTTCACTCCAGTGTTTTTCCCACTCGTGTGAATCGCGTTGTCTTCAGTAATATGAGCTCAGGTGGGAGTGGGTGGCGGGGTGTCTGGGCATGGCCGACCCGGGGTAGATGGGGCTGTTGGAGTTCCAGTATGTGGTCGGAGGGCTGAAAAAGTTTCCCGGAGAGACGGGCATGGATGCGGGATGGGTGCTCATGAAGTTCATTTTGGGCTGGTGGCTGTGGTACTGCGGGACGTAAGGCATGTCAGTCTGGTACTTAATCCCCCCCTCTGCTGCGTGATTCTGGTGTGCTTGCGAAATGCCTTGGAAGTCAAACTTGTAGGCGTAACGCTTCCCGTGCACTTTGGTCATGATGTTCTTGTCGTAGTAGTAGCGCAGGGCACGGCTCAGCTTGTCGTAGTTCATGTTTGGCTTGCTTTTGCGCTCTCCCCAGCGCTTGGCCACCTCGTCGGGGTCAGTCATCTTGAACTCGCCGTTGGTGCCCTCCCAGGTGATGATGCCAGCGTTGTTACTGTCCGACAGCAGCTCCAGCAGGAACTGCCACAGCTGGATCTGCCCTGAACCTTTAGAGAAATATAATGAAAGGTAGAAGTTAAGGGATTGAGAGATTTTTAGTCCATGCAAGACATTAATGTATAAAAATTCTGATTTAAGGAAATGGATGGTGAGATTTGTTGTTTTCATTTGAGGGTTTAGATAGACATGTCTTTCATCTGTATGTGGATAAATTAGTTTTATTACATTAATCATTTACTGATCAGAGAACTTCTCAAAATTATCTTACGTACGTACGTATCTCATACCTGATGCACATTTAAGAGTGAAAGGGGGAAATGACTAATGGTTTGTATTTATTTTCTTTCATTTTAATGTATTGATTATTTTTTTGTGTTTTTGGCTCATGTAAATTTTTATTTGTATTCGTGGTGGTCTGTTTTATCCTTGTGAATAGTCCAGTTACTGTGTTTGTAATATGTAGAACAAGAAAAACCTGCACTGCTACTGTTTATGCTGTTCTGTTAATCAGGACCTTGGACAGCTCTATCATTCATTTTCCGGTGCATTTATCCAGAGAGGGAGAGTACCATAATGTATCATAGAGACTAACTAATTAGTTGTAATTAGTGATTACAGTTATGTTTCAGTATTAACCTGCAGCAGGAGGGGAAATGCTGTTAACCAGCTAAGGTTACCTTGGAGGCAGTGACATAAACAGACTTCATTTTTCAACGACAACTGAAACTGAGACTTGACGTGTTGCAATAAAACAACCCTGGCTATATTAGTTTGGATTTTTAAAGTCATGCATAGAATTTATTTTGGTAATTCCAGCTGACTGTGCCAAAAAGCACAGATTATTCATTTAGATGAGATAAACTGAAACTAGTCCACCAGTGGAAAATTTAAAAAAAAAACAAAACACTTTTTGATTAGGGACTGCATGGCTGCACTGGAAATAATGATGGGACATTTATTTTATGATGCATGTCAGCAACATAATATGAATTTTGTCATTTTCAGAATAAGGGGAAAAATTAAGATTATGTGCATGTAAATGTAGTCCATATCACAAAAGAATAGAGGTCTAATTTTTTTAATCTGGAACCAACTAGCAGCCTTTTGTCATATAATTACAAAGGCTGATATTGTAATTGTGATTCAATGAACTGTGAAGTCAAAGTAAAAACCAAAAAACCTTGATGTCTATACCCAACGTTAAAGGTAGCAGTGACTGGATTGTCGTTCCTAGCGCTACTGAGACACACAGCTAACATCACACCAAGCTCATTCATCATTTTCCACCAAATGTGACCTTTTCACTGTGTAGTTTGGGTGAAGTGGCAGACAGCGGGGCACAAACCTACCCACAGGCCTGTGAGCGCTGTCGGGGAGCTTGTAAGGACTGTGTTTGCCTGTTCGGTTGTTCTTGGATGAGCTGAGGGCTTGGCCTTCTGTGAGGAAACAGCAGGGCAAACAGTCATTGTGCTGAGAGGGAAGCCAGATTTTTGTTTTTGTGTAAGCGTGATGCAACTGTGATGCTGACACAACAGGTGCTGCTGGAGGGTTTCATCACTTGGGAAAGTTAAATGCAGCCATGCCTGCCCTTTCTTTCTTTCTTTCTTTCTTTCTTTCTTTTTTTGCTTTCGTGTTGCCAAAGCAGACAGTGTAAAGGCCTCATTTGTGTCATTTTGTTGCTTATGTGCCTCATGTTGCTTTATTTTCATACCTGGGTTGGCTAGTCGACTGCTGATGGGTCCTAATGTCTGATATGGGTCTGTGGAGAAGAGAAAATAAACTGTCAGCTGAAAATTTCAACTGAGAGACATTTTAACACTTTATTCTTCACAGTAACTGTTAAAGATGAATCTCATGTTATTTAGTATATAACTGGTGATCGATAGACATCACAATCATGACACTTTAGTTTACAGCTTAAGTGTTTTGTTAAATCCATGTCAATCAGTACCAATAATTATCATAATAAATGTCGAATAAGTATATCTTTTCCAATTTTTGGTCTTGAGTTAAATTTGAAGAAACTAGGTGCTTATGTACGGTTTTAACAAGATGGAAAGGACGTAAAAGACACAAAATGAGAGTAACATAACAGATATCATGAGCAGGAAGGGTCACTATGACATGATACCATTAAAAGAGCACAGTGAAAATGGGGATGAAATGTGACATTTTAGATATTTTTCTTACTGTTTAATTGGAGATAGACTGATGAAGCACTTTGGTCAGTTAGATGTTTTCGAAACTGTATCATCACAAGTTAGTTCAGAATGTGAATTATGTTTTACATCTGTTAATACTGATCTTAATAAGTTGCTCACCCGGATTTTTTAAAAGCAAATCGACATTCTCTCAATTACTCTGGGCTTGATCGAAGAGTCAGATTCATTTAAATATTTTTAATTTTTCCTGTTCAGTTCAACTCTTATAAAATAAAAATAAAAAAAATATTGAGAAATAGTTACGTTCAAATACGCTTGGTGTTTTCAGTGTCAAAATGTTTGAGGGAACAGTGAGGATGATACTGACCAATTAATCCATTGTCAGCTTTGTCATGCTCCAAATGATAGTTCATACACAGGGTTTTGGATGTCTATTTACCTCTAAGCCGGACGGAAACCAGTTTAAGTGTGATGTAAAATGATCCCCATCGGATGATTCTATAATCACAAGGACTGAGCAGTTCACAAAATGGATTCAGACCAAAGATTCACAGCTAAACTGTTTCAGAACCTTGCATTACTCTGAACTCAACTGTCTCAGCTCATTTGACTGGTTTTAGAATATTGGACTAAATAGTGTGTGTTTTTCGCAGTAATCATTGGCTGCAACTCACCAGCTCATCAGCTGTTTCAGTGATAAATCTTTTCTCAATAGTCCACGTTTTCTATTCTTAACACCAACATGACTCCAACTCCTCTAAGCAACAGAACACGCTTCACCTTTTCAATAAATATCTGAACTGCAGCTGTAGTGAATAACTCTGTATCGCTGTTCTCCTTCATATTTTAAGACGCTACAATTTATATCCAGCGACCACAAAGTGTGCAAAGCTAGGAGTTAAAATGAAAGCATCAAGTTGCTTTTGAAATGATGCACCATCTCATCTCCGACAGGTTTCAAAACGTTGCAGACCAGAACTTTGCAACTAGTGTTAAGGAGCAGCCGGTCTTAGTGTGAATGTTTGGTTTGAACTTGTCTTAACAGTTCTGCTGAGACGACTAAATCTTATTGGAACAAAGTGGTTATGAGTAATTCGTAAAATATTTAAGTGTGAGTACCTTCATATTTAATACCTGGGACAATTCTCGGAGTGGCCTCTGTTACCCTCGTGCTGTGTTGATGCTCCATGGAAGAACCTAAAAGTTAGAAATAATTTGAAATGCTTTATCTTCAGATGTCTTTGGATTCACTGTAACATGTTTCTATGCAAACCAGGTGGTTTCTCAGTCATTAACACATGGTGATAGTTTCATGTGTTCATACCTTTGGGCACTGCAGTCATGGTGTTTGTCGGCCAGCTGTTCCTGCGGCTGATTTCATCAAAGCTGTTTTCTATAGATGCACAAAAAAAACCAAGGATGAGACTAGAAGCTGGCGGACCCTGACTTTAGAAGACTTTGAAGTGGACAGCAGGGCAGTCAAGTCGTACTGGGAAGGAAGTTCGTAAATGTGAGGTCTGAAGATGACCCACAGTTTCTTTCATTGGGTCGTCTTTTGTTCAGGCCTCCAGATTGTGAATTGTGTCCCAGAGTGGGACCTGTACCCCCTGTTTCCTGTCACACTGCAGCTGTTTCCTGTCTGAAACTGGCTGTTGAGTTTTGGACCCGTCAGGCCTGAGCTGAACCTTTTAACACTCCTGAAACTATGCAGCTTTAACTGAAACCTTATTTTCAAATCCTTAAATCATTCAGCTAGCTTTCCTTAACGGCTCCTTTGTGGTGGATTTGTTTAATTCTCTGATTTGATTCACACCAAGAAACACTGAGGCAGACTTTAACAATACAAGTGAGTGCTGTGACATGATGAAAGCTAAACGTTAAGGAGAAGTTTCATGGTGATAAGAATGCAGGTCATTTAACTTAACAAATTACATGGCTGTTCACTGTGTTGTACCTTTTGTTTTCTTGCTCAAGTAGTTTTTGAAGCTTATATTAAAACTTTACACACTTGTGAGTTCATTTTTTTTTCTCTGCAAAAGAGAATAGTCTCTGCACATCTGTTAACAGGTGTGTTGCATTGGCTAAATCTGGTCCACGCAGCTGCTTTAAAATGAAAAGATGGGAGGAAGTCCATTCTGAGACACTGTGGAAACATCATTTACATATTATATATATTATGATTATATATAGATATATTCAAAAGTCTATAACTAATTCACTGAATACTTTATCTTATTTAAATTTGTCTTCTTTTCTTGAGCTGGATGACATGAATCCAGTTGGGATTAATAAAGGTAATAAGCATTGGCATGTGCATCTGTTTTTACATCATTTTACTTTTATGCCATTTTCATCTTGTCAGACATTGATGCATTGTTGCAATCTTTGCCAGTGGCTTTGTGTGTAGATGTAATACCACTAAGAACCACAAGATGCTGCTCCAAATAGCCCTGTCTGTCATAGACTTTCACATATTCAACAAACATATCAGATTAGCAATTTTTTCCAGAAATTAATCAGATCTCATTAGTTTTATTTGCTTTCTCTGTTAAGTGATGTGGCCCATCTTTAATTTCTTTCTTTTCCCTCACCTGCTGATCAACCTTTTAGAATCTAATAATTTAATTAAACACATTTTTTTTTCTTTTTAGGCAGTTTGACTGAAATTAGGGTTAGTTGGTTGGACTAACAAGACATTACACTGACTTATGCAGTGGTTGTTGAAGTTAACAATTTCACTGAGTTACTAAAATATTTAGTATTAGCTCTCCCATGACTTGTCAAAGATGACTCGGACCTATTACAGACCTGTATATTCACTTTCAGCTCCAAACTGGCATGACAGAAATCAATGGATGATATCACAGTTTGTATAAATCTGTTTTCAAATCCTACACTAGACTAGAGAACCAGAAATAGAACCAAGTCCATTTTAGCAAATAGATCCTCCTGAATCTTACACACTGGATATTTTTTGTGTCTTGGGATGCATTCACGCCTGAGCTGTTTAATTGAACTGTAGTTAATTTGCTATAAGAGAATGTGCAGTTGAACTCTGATGCAAACTCTGACGTAGGTCTGCAAGTTGTGCTTGAAATAAACCAAATGCAGGAAGTGGACTACAATGTGGGGTTAACACAGTCTCCATGTTTTGTTCTCATGTGGCAGAAATAGAAGATGCCCCTCATTAACAGATTGATGAGTGAGGGTTCTTGCTCATTGTTTGTCTTGTCTTCTCTCTTGGTAATTTTTGATGCAGAGCCGCTACATGCAAGTAGGTAAATACGTTATTAAAAGGTTCGGTTCCTTTGACAAAATGTAGTGTGAAAGCATACTTGGACCAGCTAAATGTTGCAACTCCAATCGGATACACAATTGTACCAAAAAAAATAACTTTAAAGGAGGGATATTTTCCTTTTTTAAATGGACTTAAGCATTTTTAAACATTTCCCTGTGGTCTACATAGACTGTAAATGCTCTGCTTGGGTCTGAATTCGTCATTAATTAAACTACACAGCTGCTTCTTCAACCCTATTTCTGAGTAACAACAGGAGAAAAGTTGTTTTGAGCGCTGGCCCTTTAAATGCAAATGAGCCACTTCACGCCTCACTGTGCTGCTCTGTTCCGTTCAGCCACTTGTGTTTGTTAATACAACCAACAACTGAACATTTTAGGTTATCAGCTCGAAGTTTGGATATATTTTCAGTATGGACTACAACCGCTGCTGCTGACGACCAATTATGTCATACTCGTACTTTCGTTATCGGAAGTCTTGACCTTATATGTGCAAATGACGTGATGTAACTAGTTATAAACGTAACAAATTAAGAAGGAATTAATACAGGTTGAAGAAATCCATTCAATTTTTGCCAAAATGAATATAAAGGAGGGTTCAAATTCAAACTTTATGAACTATTAGGGTCCAAGAAATTGAACAAAGACTTAAAAAAAAAAGTGGGTTTAGCAAAATATGACCCCTTTAAACAAACATGAGTCTGAATTTGTCAATCACTCTACACTATAACTCAAGCTGACGTTCTAACTATGTGTTGATCAGCATTAATGTTCATATGCTTTTGCCTTTTGGTCTTTATGAAGTGTTAGCATCCCTTTCCCTGATGTAGTTTCCAATGACGATAAATAAATGAAGTAGAGTTGTTGTTCTCACCTGCTTTCACCTGTAGTCGGGGTTGCTGTGGTGTGTTGTTGGTAGGAGTTGTGGGATAAGTGAACGTGGGGCTACCTGAAGAAAAAGTCAATCAAAAAGTTCACGATTAGAGTCAAAATCGAGCCAAATCTGAATCGCATTTAAATCTCATTAGGAGAAATTTTCAGAGGCATTTGGTGGTTCTTTTCCTGAATCTAAAATCAGCAGGAAATCATCCTCACACCAAAAACAAACAAATATCAGCCTAAGTTGGATTATTATTATTATTTTTTTATTTTAGGACTGTAAGAGTTTTGTTTTGTTGGTGATTGCATCAGGTAAAAATGCTAAACATTATGTAACTGACATGCACCAAAAGTCATGACGATATCATGTAAATGCAGGAAGTTTGCAACACTAAAGAGGAACAGTGGTCAGCTGCATCTAAAAAACATCACAAACAGCAAGTTGTTTTGGTGGTTGTCATTTCCCACATCCTCTGTAATACCGTCATTTTAAAAGAAACAATATGCACTGTCATACTTAAATTCATGTCACCATAAGTACATTTTAATGTAATTTATGTGTTTAATCGTAACGTGTTTCTCCTCTGCAGTTGAGTTGAGATGCTATTGTTTAATAAATAGTCATGCTTTCTGTTTTCTAACCACTTCAAAACCAAAATGGCTGATAAACAGACTTTTTGGTGAGTGGTTTTCGTCTGTTAAACTGGAAATAGACAGAAATAATATATTAAAATTACCTGAATACATTTACTTTAACATCGGGTTTGACAAATAAAGTAGATTATTTGGTAAATCGGGATGCAGTGATTCATTCAATAATACAATCTTCAGTTATTTTCAGACTATGCTGAGGTACAGGTTTGCGGTGAAGCTAAGAAAACAACAGGAAACACTGGTGATAAGAACAATGAATTCAGTAAACAATGAAAACCTAAAGAATAATTGTAGGAATTGTATGAAGCAGCAATAAACAATGGTGATAAAAATAATAGAAGCCTATAAAACAATAGAAGCATTTAGAATAGTTAAGGCAGTTAAATTATATCTGGTGGCAGAAGAACAGCCTTAAAATGAAGTCAACTGTTCTGCAGCTTAAGGTGTAAAATCAGTTCTAGAACCGATGGAAATATTGGAATGAGGTGACAAAATGCATTTGAAGCCTATTGATCAATATAAAGATGTATACCTATCAATATTTTTATTTAAGGTTGTTGCATACATTGACATTACTGAATTTCTGCTCATTCAAGGTGTGATTAACGGCTGAAAGACTTTAAAGCATTTAATTTTTTAATACATTACACATATTCTTCGTTATATTTGTCTGCGTCCTTGTTTTTTAATAGTTTTTCGGGCCGAATGTTGCAGTGAGTGGTGAGTCTTACTCTGTCGGAGGTAACTGAGGTGTGACAGTAGGATGTCTGCGTTGTAGGCCGATGTCAGACGCATCATGTCCTCCTTGGACATCTTGCACAGCGCTTTGCCATCCAACGTCTGGAAGAGCATGACGTCCACCTCCTCCAGGACGTACTCTTTGATGGCCCAGTCCACCCACTGCCTCACATGGTCCTGAGTCCAGACCTCCGGGTCTGAAACCAGATCAGGGGAACACAGATAACAAAAACACATCTGTGAGATTAAGGCTAATGAAAGGCTGCTGCTATTCTTATTCATACTCAATATTATACTGTTTGGGGGTAAAATGTAAAAATGATGCTAATGAACACACACAATCTACAGCTGCAACCAAAGTGAATATAATTCTGAATTTCTGATTGGTAATAAAAATATTAATCTGTATTTATAAAGAACTCGCCCCCAAAAAAGTCAGTGCTTTATAAAAGAAAATGATGAAATTCAACATAAGTCATAGAAATGCATTCAAATAAAAGGCAATAAAAAAACAAATAAATAAATAAATGTCAGCTCAGATAAAATCAGGATATGTTTCCAGTAAAAGGATGTTTTTGGTTTTGTCTTTAGTTTTACAAGAGCAGAGGTATTTTCATTATGAAAGAAGATAACAGAATGCAGACATTGAATCTGACTGGGCCTGTTTAGGCATTCTTTCAGATGTGAAATTGAAATTAAACTTTTATTTATTTTGCCCTTTAGTTTTACAAGTGCAGAAACTAAGCTGAAGAAGTGCATCACACTGAATATAGTTAATCTGATTTCGATAAGTGTTGCCTAAATAGTTTTTATTTTGGTTTTCAGCTTAGTTTGATTACATTTTTGAATCTTTAGGCATTTTTTCCTTCAAGTTACAGATGAAGTAAATGTCTGTGTCATAACATAATTACAGGAACCGTTTTTCTCGCATTTTAAGTTTTTCCAGCTGTTTTTCTAGTTTGACTCAGCCTTTAATGCATCAGTATGAAAATAGCAAGTGTCAGAAATGTCACCTCTAGTTTCTGTTAGTCAGCATTTTCATGCCCTATTAATAAACACGTTCCATTTGTTTACTGCTGATGTGCTTCTGTGGAACTCTGCAGGATCATGTTTACATTTATTTTGCATTTATGGAAAGACAATTTCGTCATAAAAAAACTACAGAATAAGTCTTTTTCGTGTCTCTCCAAAGTGAGAATGTGACATTTTTCTTAGAATTTTCCAGCTGATGCATTAACTCTTAATAGGAAAAGTAACTTAAATATCCATCTTTTTATTGTTAAGATTTTGATTCTACAACATTTTGCGAATGAATACTAATGAAAATGTATGACATGTAAAGAAAATTATAACTATTAGTTAAAATATCAAAGAACGAAACAAACAAAGAAATGGTTTGCAGGTAAATCCACTTCAATAGAAATCACAACCTCAATTATTAATCCAGAAAAACTGGAAATTTCATCACAATAAGTCAGTTTCTTAACAAAAATAAAACTTGCAGTTCTAAAACTAAACTAAAATCAATAACCGAAGAATGGGACTAAATGGAAACGAAAACGTATTTTATCAGGCAGTTTAAATTAGATTATATGATACACAAATGCAAATTTAATGCAATGATGATCTAAAAATAATGCAACTAAATAATCAGTTCATCCTAAATCTCTCCATTTGATTTCAGTAATTAGTCTTGTGTGATGGTAAAATATTGTTAAATAGTTTTCTGCTTTTTAACCCTCAAAGTCCCAAACATCTGTCTGCAACTAAAAGCATCAACTGATCCAAAATGTTTAATGAGTGTCTAATCCCTTCAATACATTCAAAGAACGCAGGAAAAATCCAGTTTTTCTGCTTCTCAGC